>JARQZJ010000006.1:452500-1052500 GCA_030704895.1 Henosepilachna vigintioctopunctata | reverse complement strand
CACGCTCGAAACATGTTAACATATTCATGTTGTTAAATATAATCGTGACGCATTAAGCCAAGAGTTTAATTTAATTTAATATGGAAATCAATGACAATGTTTCGAGCGATGTTCGTCTTGAAAATGAGCTGACGCTCGTAACATGTTGACAAATTCATATTGTTAAATATAATGGTGAAACATTAAGCCAAGAGTTAAGAGAGAGGAACCGATTTTTTTCCACAAAGCGCGATTTTTTCCATATAATCTAGAGCAAATACAGATCACAGGTCATACAGAAATAAACCTTCACTTTTTTATGAATTATATATGCCATACTACCTGATTTAATTTGCTTTTAACTGAAACAAAACTCGAATTTTTTCTCTTCTTAAAAATTTACTGCAAATTAAGTGTTTGTAATTTCAACACAACGAAGACAAAAGTAATTATTTTAGAAGCACAACCAGTTTTTTAAAATTATTAAGATAGGGTCGTTTTTAAACTATATGTTGCCCTGCGCACATTGAAACAATGGAGCCCCTATTTCCTTGATAGACCATTATTTTGTTAAAATAGAAAAAAAAACGTAGACTGACAAGGATATATATTTCTTTTTATTCGTTTACTTACTATAAATTATTGGGAAATATAGTATAAAATCGACAAAAATAACACTTTTTGTATTGACTCTCTTGAGTATATTGACTCTATTGATTGTTGTGCCCTGTGTTGATCAGTTGTAGGTACCCTTCTAGATTTTGAGAGGGACTAATCCTTAATCACTTCTTCAAAATGTATGATATTGATTATATCACATTCAATTGATATCAGCAACAAACTGGTTGATCTAACTTGACGAATTGTACTTTTCAATTAGTTTTTTTTTTCAATTTAAAGAAGGATGGCTCTCCAATACGGTTGGATACAATCATGATTAATCGTCAATTTATCGTCAATACAATTTTCACGTTAGAAAATGTGCTTTTAATATTTTGCTATATATTGATATGTTTACTGTACTTACTGATAGGTTCTTCATTAAGAATAGTTTCCAGTAATCTATCAAATACTGAATTTTGTTCCTAAATCTTTTTCATTTACATCTGCATGAAAGATTTCTTAAATGTATCATAAATATGTATGATATGAAAACTAATAAGCGAGCAGTATTGTAGTCAGTCACTATAATATGATTTCTTCAAAATTAATTTGATTTTCGGATATCATTTGATGATCTGGCAGGATATGGGGTCCCTGGGCACGTTCCAAAGGGCGAAAGATGCGCCGTAATCAAGAGAGAAATACTCCCATAATACTTCAGAGAAATATCTTTCACCTTCGAAGTCATAAACATTTGTTTTAAACCTTAGGTAGACTTGTTTTTAACTGAACTTGAATCGCAATTTCTTCTGTTATTACCAATAGGTCACTAATATGAGAGTCACTAACTGAGAAAATAATCGATAAGAAACCAATAACAGTTTGTGAATGAAACCAATTTGTATATAATTTTCACTAGAACACATGCAGATCTTATGTATGTATATTTAATGATTTCAGAGCATGGGTGAAACAGTTTTCTAGGTTTCCGCTAAATATACTGGAAGTGAAAAAATTATATAAGTATTGTTCACAACAATTTGGAGCAATTTTTCTGAACGACATTTGTTCATTAGTCATTGTATCAGAGTATCAAGAATCTAGAAGTATTTATTTCCAAGCAAAAATTATACTAACCTTAGCAATTAGCAAAACGTCGCTGAGCCAGTTCAATTGAATTAGGGTTCTACTACTATGATCAATTCAATATCGCGAATGTTTAACAGACGAATTGGGTGGGAATAATAACAGCTCTAAGCTACTTATTATGTACATAAATAATATTGTTACACATTGTGATATGCGAATAAATAAACACTTCGTAAATATAATGATTGCGTGAACATGTCGAATTAATTGTAACGTTAAAAGTGATTTGCATTGCACGCTCTTTAATCGGTTTAACTTGAACGACAGACCTGCTACACTATATTCAATTACTGTATTATGAGGTAGGATTTTCCTCACTTTGTCTACGGTTCTCTGAAGTACTAAGCCGATCAAGAGATGATGTAATGTCGATGAAGTCATTTTGTGGGATATATATTTTATTGCCCTCATTGTTCATTAAGTTGTCCACTCGGAGGAACGTTAAAGTTTAATTTGAACTCAAAAAACCATAACCGAAAAAATGATGATGACCAAATCGATGAATATTTGGAAACAATGCTGGATGAGAGACTGACGTTAATGATGATTTAATTGTATCTATGAGAAACTGAAATATAAAAGAAACCATAACACAAGAAGACTAGGCCACACAATAAAATAAGTAAATAAATGTGTCAAACTGCTCTAATGAAACTATGATGTTGATAATGTACCAAAAGCTGAAAAAGTATTCTCATATTTCGAGTTGGTACCACAAGTCATCACACCACTCTCCTCATCAATCGAGGGTATATATTCGAAAAAAAATCGTGGGGGCATAGTGTATAAAACTTGTTTATGTAAATAACATTTGAAGTGACATAAGTTGTTTACTGTTGATAAAATTTGAGCGGATATTGGGGAGGGTGGTGTGATGATTGCGGATACCTAAGACCTACCGAATTATTTTTGGCCTTTGGTATATTATATCAACGTATAATTGAATTTGTTTTACAATAAAACCGTTCAACTTGAAAAATTTCCTCTACTTATTTTGTGTTCACGTTTTTTGTATATATTCGGTATTCATTGGCATTCTCTTCAGTTCATTTAGTGCATCATGTTAAAAGATTTCTTGCGGTTAAACCTCCAATACCTCCACTTCTGAAACCTTTTAGTTTATATATATATATATATATATATATATATATATATATATATATATATATATATATATATATATATATATATATATATATATATATATATATATATATATATATACTATGCTGTTCGAAATAATTGGGACAAAGGATAAAAAATAATGTTTCCTTGAAATCTTACCTTTGAATGAAGTGAATATATAAAAAATAGCGTAAGTTCTTCATATTAATATAAAGTATGTCCTCCTTTCCCAGAAGTAACTTCTTGAATTCGTTTAGGCATCGATCATCATGAAACCACACCTGAATTGCAATTGTAATGATTTTTCTTTTGTAGTAACAATCCAGTTTTGCCAGTCGTTTCTTTAAAATATTCCATAAATTCTCAATGGGATCGAGATCAGGTGAATTCCCCGGACAATCGAGTACTTGTATTTCATTCATTTAAGTGCTAAACGTCCAGTGCCATTGGCTGTGAAAAAACCCCATCGTTTTCTGGGTAAGCAGTTGGTTTCTTCTTGGTTATCTTGCCTTACGGTCAATCTCCAGCAGTAGCTTTCGCGCAGTTGAGGTGCTCACTTCCACACCAGAAACCATTAAACCCTTGCGAAGATTAATGCTTGTCTTTCTCGGATTAATTTTGCTATTTCTTAACAAGAATTTTTCTGTTCTTGGAGTAGTTTTTCGTTTGCGGCCACAGTTTCCTTGTTTTTGAAGATGATAAGCCACTTTCTTCAAATGTTTCTAAAATTCTCAAAATTCTGGACGTTCCCACACCAACAGCTTCAGCTATATCTCTAACAGTCATTGATGTGTGTTCATTAAGCACGATAATTTTGTAACGCTTCCTCGGAGTGAAATCCATCTCTGGACAAGACAATACAGCACGTATCAAAATTGCAACCACCAACTGTCGCACCGAAGGCTCACAACTGAATTGCTGGCGAGGTAAAACCGGTCAGAATGTGAATGATGGTCAAGGTCAAACCCTCACGTCACCTCAGGTAGTAAAGCAGTTGTGAGGGTGTTTGGGCCACCCTGGTACTCACATACTTACTACAGTAACTCCAACGAAAAAAAAATGTTTGTCCCAATTAATTCGAACAGCATATTATATATTGTATATCCAGATTGTAAGATAAATAAGAATTTAGTGAAACGAAAACGAAATCGGGCTTTTTAAACCAGCGGCACCATATTCGAAATTTCTGATAGTGTACCTATTTTCGAAGTGAAGGTCTTATATTGATACCCCTATAGAGAAGATTGTGGAAAAAATCAGTCCGCCTTTATGTTGGCTTACTATATTTGTTTTTATTTTTTTATCGCACGTCATATTCTATAATTTGAACCCTTTCATTGGATACCCATATCGAGGGGACATTGAAAAAATATATTATCTGTCATTTTGTAGAGGCGCTCATATTGGATTTGCATATTTTGGGTACTGAACTGTGTTCCAATAGACAAGCCCTTCATTTGATACCCATATTCAGGGAGTTGTGGAACAATACTATATATAATGCCCCATTTTGTTGGTGCCATTGTGTTCAAGCATTTTTTTATGCTGACTGTGCTGGCTTTACTATTCAAACTCTTTCATATGATACCCATACAAAGTGGGCCCTGAAAAATGATCTAATCGGCCATTTTGTTGCGGCGGCCATTTTGTATTAACGATAACGCCGAACATACTGAATTGTATTGTCATCAGAACTGAAGGTTTATACAAAAATTCAGACTTCTGTCAACTTCATGAAGGTAAAATTCCAATTATCAATTTTGTTTAAATCAAATAAATAAACAGATGAATCTGAGTGAAACAGTTCAAAATATTCCTAAAAATATCAAATGAGAAAAACTGGGAAACATCTAACGACTAATATCTAAATATGGGTACGTGAATTTTCTATTCTTCATGTCAAATATAATGCTACACTTTGAATTCGGCCTACTCTGTTATTCTATTTTTGAGGGGAGAAAGAACTCAAGAGTAACAAATATTTCAATATTACGAACTATTTCGAAGTGTAATATATATATTTACTATAATGAAAAACAAAGATCGTTTTGCTAAATATTTATTTGCTGAATGAGTGATAATATTATAATTGATGTTAAATGAATGGGTTTCGATAATATTCAGTATCAATATTGAAAATGAAGTTCAATCAAATTATATAATTTTTGTGTTCCTAGATGCAAATGTCTCGAAATTTCTATTCAAAACCAGTAGCAATATAACAACACATCATTGTCTAAAGTATTTTATTCTCAATCATCATTATTCCTCGTAGAAGAATACACAAAGCTTAACTGATTTGAAATACCAACCTCACCAAAAGCCGATTAACCACAATACTTCATGACCACAATCAAGGTGTAATTGGATACGTTGCTTTAAAAGAAGCTGATTAGAGGCAAAAACGAATCGTAATCCAAACTAAGATGATTAGTTGACTGAATAAGCCATTTTTTCACAACAGAAAAAATATGTTTCTTTTTTATTATTCAATTCAAAATTAGTTGTATTGCTTCTGAAGACGTTAGGTTTTTTTGTGTTATTATTTGAAGCGATTAAGTGTTATTTCTCCTGCTTTTATTATTAAATTAGAAACATATGGAATGCTTCACGTGCTAACTTGCTATCATGGTCTGGAAAAAAATTGGAATTCATATTTGAATAATTTTTTGTAGATATATGCAATATTCATTGTTGTTTAGTAGTTAAAATCTTTAGAAATGAAAAAAACACTCTAGGTAGAAGAAATAATATGATCTCTCTTTTTGTGGTTTACATCTCATTACTATGTTTTTGTATGAATTTTAGTTGGACACCTATTGACATTTTTGGAATTTTCTCATTGTCAAAAATTGTATTTATGACATTTCTTGAGACATGATTCTTTGAGACATTCGATTTTAAAAAACTCTTTTCATTTTTCAAAACAACCATTCCATGAGTAATATTATTTATAATTCAATATAAGTGGGGAAATTTGAATTTATCGTCCAATGCTCATTTTAGGAGCTTGATGATGCTGGGTAATGAACCGAAACTTTAGCGATTGAAGTAATATATAAAAAAGCAGGTCCTTCTGTTAGATACATCAATTATTATGTAAGTTTACCTATAAATAATATTATTTGCCGACATAAAATATAATCTGCAGAAATGGATATGTGCAGTTAGAGCGGTTCTAGGCAAATAGAAACGAATGGTCAGCAATATAAATCAAATCTATTCGAAACATGCAAATTGCTTGTGGTGATAAATGGCACACTATTAAATGCTTTGGAATGAAATAGTGGTAGATCTTCAAATGTTCGCCTAAGTGATATAACTCAATTACTGCATAAGTATGTGGGGAATGTGATCCCATTATGATACGAGGAAATTTCTATCTCGCTATTATTCACACACACACACACACACATATATATATATATATATATATATATATATATATATATATATATATATATATATATATATATATATATATATATATATATATATATATATATATATATATATATATATATATATATATATATATATATATATATATATATAAAATGAACACTAGAACATTCATTTGAAAAATTCAAATTAACCAAGAGAATGTTATAGAAGAGCTGGATATGTGAACGTGTACGATGTGATGTCTCCATTATCCTTCAAGGGATAAATGTTAGGGAAATATTGAAATGGATGCCACACATGATGGAAGTGCGAGACATATGTTTCGTTCTGCAAGGAACTCGTCAGTCGCACCACGTCCATCGAAGTGGGGCGACAATTTCAACCCCCAAGCATCTTCTTGTGACTCCAAGTGGAAGACCGTAGAGTAATGAATACTCCACAATTCCATCTATAGGAATCAGTAGAAAACACCTCTCAGATTACAGACACACCAAGCATCGAAATTTCACATATCTTCTATACCTGTAGGTATCTACTAAATTGCAATGTCTATTTGACAAATATCATCGTACGATATTTTCAAATGTCAATAGGTTGCGTTATAATAGTACGCTCGCGTTTATTCCCGTATTTTAGGGGCCTATTCGGCGATATTTTTAATCAAATGAAATTTTTTGTGCTTATGGCACTGAATGAAATATTTAAGAAAATGAACACATTCATTTGAAAAATTCAAATTAATCAAGAGAATGTTATAGTAGAGCTAGATATGTGAACGTGTACTATGTCATGCCTCCATTATCCTTCAAGGGATAAATGTTAGAGAAATATTGAAATTGATGCCACACTTGATGAAAGTGCGGACATATGTTTCGTTCTGCATGGAACTCGTCAGTCGCACAACGTCCATCGAAGGAACATATATGTTTCGCACTTCCATCAGGTGTGGCATCGATTTCAATATTTCTCTAACATTCATCCTTTGAAGGATAATGGAGACATCACATCGTACACGTTCACATATCCAGCTCTACTATAACATTTTCTTGGTTAATTTGAATTTTTCAAATGAATGTTCTAGTGTTCATTTTCTCAAATCTTCCATTCAGTGCCATAAGCACAAAAAAATTTCATTTCCTTAAACATATCGTTGAATAGGCCACTGAAATACGGTAATAAACGCGAGCGTACTACTAAAGCAACCTATTGACATTTGAAAACATCGTATGATGATATTTATCAAATAGATATTGCAATTCAGTAAATACCTACGGGTATAGAAGATATGTGAAATTTCGATGCTTGGTGTGTCTATAATCTGAGAGGGGTTTTCTACTGATCCCTATAGATGGAATTGTGGAGTATTCATTACTCTACGGTCTTCCACTTGGAGTCACAAGAAGATGCTTGGGGGTTGAAAGCGTTGCCTCACTTCGATGGACGTGGTGCGACTGACGAGTTCTTTGCAGAACGAAACATATATGTCTCGCACTTCCATCAGGTTTGGCATCGATTTCAATATTTCTCTAACATTTAGCCCTTGAAAGATGATGGAGGCATCACATCGTACACATTCACATAACTAGCTCTACTATAACATTCTCTTGATTAATTTAAATTTTTCGAATAAATGTTCTAGTGTCATTTTCCTAAATCTAAATATTTCATTCAGTGCCATTAGCACAAAAAATTCCATTTCCTTATATATATATATATATATATATATATATATATATATATATATATATATATATATATATTTTGAAAGTTTTTAGCAATAAGAGGCTTTTTTTGATATGAAAAAATTTATTTTTGTTAACGTTTCGTTGTTATATTACAACTTTGTCAAAACTAAAGAATAATTGAATTTATGAGTTACTATAGATATCAAATGTCAAACTTATTTTTTAGAAAAATCAAATTAGTTTTTCTGTATCTTCATTCATTGATTTACATTATCAGAGGAATATTTCTGGCTTAGCATTCGCTTCGGAAGTTTTAATCTTCTTCACCACGAGGAAACCTTTGAAAAACTCATGGTAAGCCAGGTGATTCTAAAAAGTGTGATTTATATTTACATATATATAATTACTTATAGTTTTTTATACTTATCCAGAATATGTATATTGTGGGTTTATGTGTGTGAAACTGAAGGTAGAATATTTACCTTCTATATTCTATAATTTCTCCTGAATATAAAGTGTTCAATTTCTTGTTTTACTTATAGAACCTTGAAAATGAGTGAAACAGTTGATCATGTATTGATAACCAATCTTATGAGTTGGTGTAATTAATTCAAAGATATATGCTAATACTTTGTGGTCCTGCGGAATTATAAATCTACGAAATTGTATTCATTGAATTACATATTCCATAGTTTGAGAATTGATGATTTTTTCCTATCTAGATACTGAGATGAGTAGTGGAGTAAATAATATCTTTCAGTCAAACACGCCCATTGTTGGGAAATCTCTTTTTTTACGTTAACTCGGTTTTATGTTAAAATAACTTTAAACGAAATCCTGTGTGAGTGCGCTGGTTACACCCACAGAAACTAACTATCAGAGCCTGAGAAATAGGTTAGACGCTCATCTCATCCGAGGTAAAGAACAATTTTAACATGACTTCATATTCGTTTGATATCATAATTGCAGAACCATAAATTTACGTATTTTTATGGGTAAATAACATAATGTACAGGAATATGGGATAGTCATTTAATCTATTTCAGTAATTTTCTCAAGCTCGGTGAAATATGAAAGGTTACCAATGCCCAGATTTTATCTAGACAATTTTGCGTTTTCATAGTATATGGTTAAGAGTAATGTTCGCGAATATCCGCATTTTCAAAACGAGTCGACGTTATTCGTTACTGCATTCTGGGAATTCGATCAGCTTCGAGAATAGTGCAAATAAAGTGTACCATTGAAATTAGGAATTTCACGTATTGTGAATATTTCAATGGACAAATACCTAAAGATCGAAACACGGGAAGTAAATTTGCCGAATACTAGTTCATCAATTGCAATGATCTAACCGGGAGAAGAAATTGAGTTTTTGTGTCCACTGAGACTTGAATTTTTAGTGAATAATGTTTATAATTCGAAAATTAGTAACGGATATATTTTTTCAAAATTCAACTAGAATTACGATATACATCCGAATGCATTGGTACTTCTTCTTACGAAGATGTCAATACTTTGGAATAGGTACTTCGAAACAAGATTTTGGGACATGAAATTTCTGTCTTGGGTTCAATGTTATTTTTTTTTTGCTGTAGGTTCTCAAACCCGAAAAGAAAGGATTCTGGTATATATATATATATATCTTGAAATTGATTTATTGCCTGTTTGAGGTATTTATTTTGAAAGTTTTTAGCATTAACAGGCTTTTTTAATATGAAAAAGTTTATTTCTGTTGACGTTTCGTTGTTATATTACAACTTTGTCAAAACTAATGAATTAAAAAATTAATTAAAACTAATTCATTAGTTTTGACAAAGTTGTAATATAACAACGAAACGTCAACAGAAATAAACTTTTTCATATTAAAAAGCCTGTTAATGCTAAAAACTTTCAAAATATATATATATATATATATATATATATATATATATATATATATATATATATATATATATATAAATAAGGGTTTATTGACTCAGTATTTGCAGTGGCTCTCTTTTCTCTTTACCAAGCTTTCGCAATCTACTTTATTGCTTCTTCAGGGTTCTACAATATATAAAACAACCTTAACAAACATCTAAAACACAATATACACTGTTTGCTCACATGAGAAATGAGGTTACAATTATTGAACTATTTAACAGCAATAACATAAGCGTAATTTGCCAAATTCATCTAACATTTACAATATTAAATTGATATTATAGTGAATAATAAATTGCGAAAGCTTGGTAAAGAGAAAAGAGTACCACTGTAAATACTGAGTCAATAAACCCTTATAAATTATCATAAATAGTATCCTACTGACTCTTAAATAATTCACAAATAAAACAGAATTGGGTTTTCATGAACATATAGAATACAAATTTGGATTGGAAACAACACAAAATCCTAAGAAATGGAGATCATATAACACCAAACTAGCAGCAGCAAGAAGCAGACGCATATTAGCTACTTACTGGATATGGAACAAGAAAGGAAACACGACAAAAAAGAAGAAGAAAGGAAACGACTGCGATCAGATGACACGTGATAAGATTATAAATTTAACCTTGAATAATATATCAAAATCAAATATTGTAAATGTTAGATGAATTTGGCAGATTACGCTTATGTTATTGCTGTTAAATAGTTTAATAATTGTTACCTCAACTCTTATGTGAGCAAACAGTGTATATTGTGTTGTAGATATTTGTTAAGGTTATTTTATATATTGTAAAACCCTGAAGAAGCAATAAAGTAGATTGCGAAAGCTTGGTGAAGAGAAAAGATTACCACTGCAAATACTGAGTCAATAAACCCTTATAAATTATTATAAATAGTATTTTACAGACTCTTAAATAATTTACAATTATATATATATATATATTTTGAAAGTTTTTAGCATTAACAGGCTTTTTTAATATGAAAAAGTTTATTTCTGTTGACGTTTCGTTGTTATATTACAACTTTGTCAAAACTAATATTATTATTGATTAGTTTTGACAAAGTTGTAATATAACAACGAAACGTCAACAGAAATAAACTTTTTCATATAAAAAGCCTGTTAATGCTAAAAACTTTCAAAATAAATACCTCAAACAGGCAATAAATCAATTTCAAGAAATATATATATATATATATATATATATATATATATATATATATATATATATATATATATATATATATATATATATATATATATATATATATATATATATATATATATATATATATATATATATATACAAAAACAGAAGACTGCTTGAGCAAAAACTTAATTGCTCAGAAAGATTCACAGTTTAGGTTCTGACAAACAAAATTGGAGAGCACTTTGAACGAAGAAAGAATGGAAATTTCTTGCCTAAGTAGAGTAGAAGGCAAGGGCTCCCACAGAATTCCCAAACTTTTAAGGAAAACTCAAACTTTTCGGGTTTAAATATAGAGAGGTGCTATATTTTTGTCGTTTAATCAACTTACGTCGTAGGTAAATATGCCAGGAAAATTAATACATACATACATCACATGTCCACCTCTTTCTTCTGAATGTCAGGTGGAGCTTATGGACGTGTTGTTGGGGTTTATTAAGATGTATACCCAAACTCTGTTCAGTATGAACAATTTTATTTAATATAACTATTTACAATTTACTAACTTTAGAAGAATAAAACGATGTTTATCGTTTGACTGTTGTTTGACAGAAAGATCTTTTTGCTGATGTGGCAGGATGTGACTAGTCGCCACAATGTCAAGTTCATCATTATCGTAGAGACTCAATAGTAATCGTTATATTGAGGTTTTCACAGAGTTATTCCAAGTCTTCATTTCTTCTTATTGGATGTAATGTTGTACGGTCTTGTGGCGGCGAACTAATTCTTTTCAATATCCCTCGCTTAAACCTTTGGAGAAGAAGTCCATTTTTATCATTGTTTGAGTTTAAGGCTTCTAAGTTTTTGAATTCTCTAACAATCTTAACATTTTAATTGTCCATTGATATATTTTGATCTATTGTATTGGTTTCATATTTTGTTTTTGTGAAAAAAGTTTTATTGTAGTATCAAATTAAGTTGATACAAGTATTACATTTGTACGCTCTTGTTTGATCTTTGGAAAACTCTATTTCACTTCGATTATGCTTTCTGTCACTGATAAATATCATCCCCATAAGTCCATATCACATGGGATTCATAGTTTCTGAAAATCTTAGTCTTGCTGTTCGAATATTTTCATAAAATTTCATATTTTCAATAGATTATAAAGATTTAAATTTTAATATATTAAATAAAAAACACTTTGCTAGGTTTCACAAAATTTATAATGAATAAATACTTGACAATTGTTTCGGGGTGTTACCGCATTTTCAGATGCTAGACGTACAACTTAAGGGTAAGAAAATGGGTTAACACCCCGAAACAATTGTTAAGTATTTATTTATTATGAGTTTTGTGAAATCTAGCCAAGTGTTTTTATTTAATATATTGAAAAATGTTTCACCAAGAGATCAGCGAACACACAGTCAACTTTATTTAAATTCTAAACTGTAAAAAATTTTTTTACCGAAATTCAATGTACTCCTTTTTGTCCTCCGAATGAGTATACAAAATCCACTGTAATTAGACCAAATTGAAAAAAATCTTTGCACAAAAGTTTGTTAATATCCTAGTACAAAATTATATTAGACTATCAGATATGGGTATAAATTTCTGATTCTATTTCTTGGCCAATCACTCGCATGTGACGTAGTTTTCAAAACCAGTTGTAATATAGTGAAAAACAAAATATAATGTAAATTAGATAGAATTAGTGTTTCAGCTACAAGTAATAATGTACACCTTTTGAAATTTAAAAGAAAACCTTGCATTTTGAAAGAATGAAAGTTTATGCTAATTAACTATCAGTAACGAACCTGATAGGCCAAGAAATTCTCATCTCTTTCTCAGCGTCGTGACATTCAAATAATGACAATAAAAAGTTACATTAGTGTTAACGTCGGAGATGTCTACCATATCAAATAAATTTCAACCGGTTCACGCTCGTGCCCACAAAAATATATCACATCATTTCTGTTGATGGCGAACATTGAAGAATTAAATACTGAATAGACCGAATCTATACTTTAGTGTGCCATAAATAAAGCGAAAGAATGTTAATTAACGATTAACAGAATGTGCCTCTCAATTTTTATTCAGAAAGGAATATGCCTACATAATTACTACGTTTTACAATGAATACTCTGAGTTGCTAATGCAGTTGTGGTTTCATTTAATGATTGTCACATCAGCTCTACTGACAAGTTTATGTCACCTTAAAGTGGAGAGTCTTATTATTTTAATCAATTATTTTGATCGTATCAAAATTATGAAATTCATGTATCCGATAATGAAAATTCCATACTGATGAAACTACTCATAAAATATATATGAAATGTTTGAAAGGAAACATGTGGGATTACGATCTATCGACTAACACTGCTTTATTATGCTAAGTAGATGGTCAATATGGATATCACCTGCAAGGGTATTGGACTTTGATACAGTTTAATTCGTTTTTCGTTTCATTTACAAGAACATTATGGCACCATGAGTTGGTTTTCAATTTTCTCTCACTACGATTAACTGTAATTCGTAATGGTTTGATTATCATTGACTGTTGCATATGAATGAAGTTTTCTGACATACTCAGACCCCATCAAAATAGTTAACTTGAGGCAACAATTACTTTGAGCTTATTTTCGTCGGACAGTTACTTCTTGAATATTCTACCCTTATTCTTGAACATTCTGAATTATCTTCTGATTTCAGAATTTTTTTTCATGCAAAATTGACAATATTCTCGAATTCATAGATTTTAGTTTTTTAAGTTTTTTTAAATGGAGTTTGTTTCATGAATCAACTGAATTTTATGGATACGCATAAAATTTCTGCACACTTTTTTGCACAATTTTTAAAATTTTCTCTGAAAAATAAAATGACAATAAAATTATCTATTTTTCGTGTAACCAAAATTGAAAATATTTGGTAATTATTATTTCTATCGGAACCTACGAATATGCGAATCGAAGAATACATCGATTCTATGATATAATTTACTAATAGAGGGTTTTTTGATAGATTGAAACATGATGTCAGTTTTCCTTTTTGTAAATCAAAAAAGTTTGAAATTATTGCTGAATTTCGATTTCTATTGACAGAAAAGCCTTTATTACTTTTATTGAGTAAAGGGTAATAATGAAATTTTTTAGATCTCAAAATTAGTCCCATTCCATGTTTCCCTGTTTACTGAATAAAAAAACGAAAAAGCCGATTAGCTCTAGTTTTAGAGAATCAAGCCACATTTTATATTTTATGAATTTTTTCAATTTGCGAAAAATTTGTTTCTTGAAATTGGCAACATTGTAAATTGTCAGAATGCATATAAATTCTTTCATTTGTCAAATTATAATTTGACTGCCAGAAGATTACTAAGTGTGATACTATTGCCGAAACCGTGAAATTTATAGTATTTCGTGCATATTTGTGCATACTTGTTTTGGAGTGTTTCAAAGGGAGAAATCAACATGCCATGGGAATGTGTAAATTTAGTTTATAATTTTTGTTACATTTGTGGCGAAATAACGTTTGCTCACAGAAACCCAATTTGACGCTTCAAAAATTAAGTTATGCAAATGTCAAGGAAGCCATTTTGTAAAGGACTTTCCATTCGATTTAGTTTTGGAAGAGGTAGAGAAGAATGCGTGGAAAGCTCTTGAGGAAGTTAGAGGGATTTTTGTTCGATGGTCACATGGATTTGTAGGAAACAAAAGAGATGATAACTACCATTAATTGGTTGCCAAAGTACCACAAAAATAACACCAAGTCGGCAGCAATATGATACTGCCATCTTGATTTTTTCCCACCTAATTGTGGAGATGTCATTGATGAGCATGGCGAACCGTTTCCGCAAGATGTTTCTGTGATGAAATGAAGATATTTGGATAGAAGCAATGCTTAGAGATTACTGCTGGTTCGAATATAGAGATATTCCAGAGGTTACAAAAGAGGAAAGCTAAAATATTGCGATCAAAGAATTGAGTCAATTCTTCCTAGATCTAAACACCTAGCAAAAGTTTTTTGTAGAATTTTTGAATTCAAGCAATCACACTTTAAATGTTGTAAGCATAATTCATATTTACCAATTTCTTAGAAACAAAAATTTTCATCATTTACATAGGAAAACATGTAAATTTTTTCAATTATTCAATCCAAAATTACTGATAATTGACTCATGACGTTAAGGAAACGTTCACTTTTTTTGTTGCGCAGTGTTATGGGTATAATTGATTTATCCTAATTTGCACTATCACAACATTTCAAGAAAAGAATACTAATATAATATTGAAAAAATAATTAATCAAACGTAATACTTGTTCAAAATTCTGAATCATGTACATATAATATATTTCAAAGTACGCCTTTCATATGAATACTTTCATTTATCACTCAAATAAGACTATGCATAATTAATTTAATTTTAAATTAGTAACATATGAAAATAACTATTGATTTTATTTTTGTCTATGCTGTTTGTACTAATAATAGGTTTCTCTTTCACTTCATAGTAAAATTAATTTATCTTGCCAATAGTACGATTTTGTGGAATAAATCTTCAGATAAAAACTCTCTGTAGGTTTCGATAAAGTCAGTGATTAATTGATCTGTCTAGCGAACAGACACCACTTAGATTATGCAGATGCAAATGATGTGCTGTATTGAATTACATGAAGATGCTGGTTAACATACTGTTTTTGTGAATTCATATAATGAAACTCTACCTTGTACTTATAATCGTATGAGAATCATTCAGCAGGTATTTATTAGCTTCACTGGGCACAGCAGTTGAGGAACGCTAAGATTTCGTTCGATTAAATTGCTTTCGTCTCCAATATGGCACGAGGAACTAACAAATTTCCATACGACAAATGTAATTGAGTATCTACTCAGATTGGTTGTGATGAATGATGATGCTTTCAAAGTGTCAAAATAACAAATTTCGTAACACATATTGGATTGAATGAAGAAGTGAGATTTTTCCAATTTCAATTGGTTTGTATTTCCGTATAATCAATGTGTGTCGGCATTTTATTTTAGATTGAAAGACTCGTATATTATTCTCAATTTCGTGTACTCACAACATGTTAGATCAGGTTATCAGATATAAAAAAGTCAAAATTGAATAACGGAGAGTTTCACTGAAATCCGTTGAACACTTTCGAAAATGAATTGAGGTAGAAATCTGACAAAGACGAATGTTAAGAAAATGTGAAAAGGCATCGATAAAATAACTGTTTTCATTTTAATTTTTGAACTCATCCTGAAATTGAATATAAGATTTTCTATTTCTTTTATCAATTTGGGGAGTATTCACTTAAAAAGTGGAAATTGAAGGAGCTATTATCCATGTTGCTATAGGACTATCTGGTAAATGAATGAATTCATTTTTTAATTTTATACCACGGATTGACTTCATATTTAAGTTCCTGTTTTACAATATTTACTTGTTTATATACTTTTAGGGTAACAGAATTCTCGGTAGGTTATTTATACAACAATTTTATTCATACCGCTTTCATGACTTTGTGTTTTTTCGTAGATATGTCTGCACGAAGTGAATAAAATTTGACGAAATATGAATAATTGAATGGTAATTACCATTTGATAAATTCTGGAAAACCTCATACCCGGGGTATCAGCATTCAATTCAATGAAAGGTAGATAAATGATATATATATATATATATATATATATATATATATATATATATATATATATATATATATATATATATATATATATATATATATATATATATATATATATATATATATATATATATATATATATATATATATATATATATATATATATATATATATATATATATTATTTTGAAAGTTTTTAGCAATAACAGGCTTTTTCGATATGAAAAAGTTTATTTTTGTTGACGTTTCGTTGTTATATTACAACTTTTCTAAAAAGTTATTGATTATTTTCTATTAGTTATTGCTAAAAACTTCCAAAATAAAATATCTTAAACAGGCAACAAATCAATTTCAAGATATATATATATATATATATATATATATATATATATATATATTTTATTATTATTATTATTACGATTGTTTCCCACAAGGAGAGCGACTGAACTTGAATTCGCAATTATTAGAACTTTTGCTTCATCTTTTTTGCCTCCCAAAAACGCTTCAACCTCTCTGAATGCTCTTTCTTCCGTTCATCTGTCCATTATACTCCAGGTTGACGATTTGACTTTTGCTCAAACTTCACATGTGCGATTTTGTAGCGACATTCAGTGCTGTCTTCGAGATTTTTTTATATTAATCTGTTGTAGATCCTTTTGGACCTCTTTTAGCCACTCTGTTCCGCATTTACTATAATATATATGTATATTATATATATATATATATATATATATATATATATATATATATATATATATATATATATATATATATATATATATATATATATATATATATATATATATATATATATATATATATATATATATATATATATATATATATATATATATATATATATATATATATATATATATATATATATATATATATATATATATATATATATATATATATATATATATATATATATATATATATATATATATATATATATATATATATATATATATATATATATATATATATATATATATATATATATATATATATATATATATATATATATTAATTAATTTCTCGACCGTGCAATACTTATCTAGAATTCAGGTAACGGCAATAATCGGACTTGTGAACTGTTTGAAACTCATTTATTCATTAGAGTTTTCGATATTTTTCGAAATGGCTCATATACACAACACGGATAATACCATTAACTCAAGATCAGATATCGAAAAATTAAGCATCATTTACAAAAATATTTTAAAATATAACGAATAAAAACATTTTTCTACGCCAATGGTTTGAAAAAATTTAGGATCAACTCATTGTACGCAAATGCCTGGTCTTTAGCCTTCTAGGATGTTGAAATTTTTGACCATTCAGTTGAGCAACTTGTAGTGAATAAGTGGCAACAAAATAAGAGACGTTTGTTATAAAAAAATTTAGTTAGGTTATCTTCTCTGCATGAATTCTAATTAAGAGTAATTTCATATTTAACTTATTGAAATTTATCATTGTAGTTATTACTTTGCAGCTTGTTTTTTCTCCTGAAGAAGGCACAAAAAAGTATCTTAATATCTGAGAATTGTATTGAATAAATGAATTTTCAAACACTTCACAAGACCGATTATATATATATATATATATATATATATATATATATATATATATATATATATATATATATATATATATATATATATATATATATATATATATATATATATATATATATATATATATATATATATATATATATATATATATATATATATATATATATATATATATATATATATATATATATATATATATATATATATATATATATATATATATATATATACAATATTAAAAGTATGCTATAAGTTTCCTTTGATACGAATTATTCAAAATACTTTTCCAACAGACAAAGGGAGGGATGAATGTTAGAGAATATTGAAATCGGTCCCATATTCATCGGAAACGCAAGACAGTCACTGTTTCGTGCTACAATGCACTCTTCAGTTGCGTCACATCCAACAAACGAAAGGCATCGACTTCAATTCTAAAAAAACTCTTATGAATCAGAGGACCGAAATATATTGTATAGTTGTATGCATATATAATGCACATATTCCAATATATTTCAATTCTTAGGAGGAATAGACAAGTTTTCGTCCTCAATAGACAAGTTAGACGTCCTAAGAACTCCATTACATAGATACTACATTTTCTACTACCCGAAACATGGTTTTGCCAAATGTCGGGTATTCCATTATGTACTATTTTGGTTTGTAAATGTATATATATATATATATATATATATATATATATATATATATATATATATATCATTTAAATTCTGAGATTATTACAAATCGTAGCGCAAGATGAACCAAAATATTACCAATAAGTAGGTTCTTGATAATTGATAAGATTTCCGAACATAATTATGTTGCCCAAATAACACTTCTTTAATGAAACGAAACTGAATGTGTTACTTAGTTAATGAGTCACATATGTGACTGTCGAATTTTTCGTTGAATCGAAATGTAATTTCATAGAAGTAGTAATTGGATAATAACATGTGGGAATGGAAATTATCAACCATTATAGGTGATAAATAGAAGGTTATTAGATGAGCAGATTGTATTGACTTCAAGTGATCATTTCGAAATCTAGCTAAGTTCCTATTGAACTGTATTCGTGAGTTTATAATCCAAAAATTGATGAATTGAGGCGATATATCCTCCGCGCACAATTACGCACAAATTTTAGACCGAAATCAATCAAAATAAGTCCGCTTTCGAATTCAATAGCCCATTTAGGAATATAAAATATTACAACATCAATCTAAATAACGTTCGGAATTATTTACATCAACCTATATGCGAGGTACTTAGTAACTCCTTTCGATTGAACCGTGCCAGCTTAATCTATTATACCACAGTGATTTATGGTAACATTGAAGATTCACCGTAAGTGGCAACATAATTACCCAACCTGGAAAAAATTTCAGGGTTAATGTATGAATTGAATAGCCATTCCACTATTTGAAAGTAACTGTACAACTCGGCGTAATCAGGATAGAATATTTTTCACTAGGAGTTTCCTATGTAGACAGGTACGGAGTCCGTAATTTGACTTATGAAGAAAAATGTATTTATTTCTGTTTGATTGGCCCACTCCAACAGGAAATAATTCTTAAGGAACGCGAATTCGAAGAAATATTACCCAAATGGTATACAGAAAATTTCAGTACAATAATAAGTTAGCAACAAGACGAGACGTAAAATTTGATAAATTATCATTAGTTATTATCGTTTTTTTAAAATTTTGGTATATAATAATTTTTTGGTATATAGAATATTTTAATTCATTTTAGTCAAAAATAATATAAAAAATGATCTCGAGTTTTACATTATCATCAATTAACTCTGTAACATTGGTTATTATTAGGAAAATATAAACTGAACTTATGCTTTTGAAGTAGGGATATTCATTTTTTTCACATCTAGAAAACCTATGGTAAAACAGGGATTTTTTTGGAAAACAATACAATTAATGCTTGATGGTAATGTATAAGGAATTGTGTTTCAGTGCATGAAGTTTATACAATTCACTAATGATTTTGTTAAAGTAATAATAATTCATTTATTTCCAACAAAAATAAATTTATTATTATTGAATGTATTACCTCCAATTACAGGAAAAAATAACAAATTGACTGAAAATAATGAGTTCATTCTTTTGTTGATAATTGTTGGCATTGACTGAGGGAAGGAGTTAGGTTAAAGATCGTATTGATGAGTATTTTTGGATGATTAAATCAATTTCATTCAAACTTGTTACTTGATGTATCCGATTATATTTGGAATTTGAATTGAGCTCAGATGTTTCATATCTTTCCTTTATATCTCATAAATATGTAGTATTTATGTATTTCCCTGCAATTCTCAATTTTATTTTCATGAAATTCTAAAATTTTCATGTCAACTTAAAGAATATATTCCAGTTACTTATCCTCTGGAGTTAATTGGGTATTTTCATATTTCGACGTCAATAGTTCCTCTAATTTTGAGTATATTTGACTGACATAATGGTGGAAACGGCACAACCAATGAGTTCCTTGTAGGACAAAACACTATATCACATAACCCTTGAAGGATGTTGAAGGCTCGTATAACCAGCCCCGCTGTGGTATCCTTGTGTATAATTTGGATTTTCGAATATATATATATATATATATATATATATATATATATATATATATATATATATATATATATATATTTGAATGTTTTCAGCAAAACAGGCTTCTTTTGATATGAAAAACTTTATTTTTGTTAGCGTTTCGTTGTATATCACAACTTTGTCAAAACTAATGAATTTATGAGTTACTATAGATATCAAAATGTCAAACTTATTCATAAGAAAAATCAAATTAGTTTTTTCGTATCTTCACTCATTGATTTTCATTATCAGAGCAATATTTCTGGCTCAGCATTCGCTTCGGAAGTTTTAGTCTTCTAGGTCTTCTTCACCATGAGGAAACCTCTGAAAAACTCATGGTAAGCCAGGTGATTCTAATAAGTGTGATTTATATTTACATATTATATATTATATTATATATATTTATTAGAATCATCTGGCTTACCATGAGTTTTTCAGAGGTTTCCTCATGGTGAAGAAGACTAAAACTTCCGAAGCGAATGCTGAGCCAGAAATATTCCTCTGATAATGAAAATCAATGAGCGAAGATACAAAAAACTAATTTGATTTCTCTAAAAATAAGTTTGACATTTTGATATCTATAGTAACTCATAAATTCAATCATTCATTAGTTTTGACAAAGTTGTGATATACAACGAATTAACAAAAATAAAGTTATTCATATCAAAAGAAGCCTTGTTATTGCCGAAAACATTCAAAATAAAATATCTTAAACAGACAATAAATCAATTTTAAGAAATATATATATATATATATATATATATATATATATATATATATATATATATATATATAAATATATAGATATATATATATATATATATACATATATATATATATATATATATATATATATATATATATATATATGTATATATAAATTTAATTAATTTGGTTTATACAGGTACGAAAATAGAAAAGAAGAAACTTATGGTATTGACCTGAAATTTTTGTGACAGCCGTTTACATATGTTTCTAGCTGATTGGCTATCGTCAGAACGGCGTAGTTCAAGTTTTGATGTTTAAACTTGGATGTTAATTGAAAACCACGAAACAAAACAAACACAACTGTTCTATATCCATACTTGTATAAACATTTTTAAATTTATCTTATTGTCGGCACAAAATTTCCAGAAGTTATAAATATCTTCTCATTGCGAGATATTGATTCAGTCTTCAAAACAGAGTCGAATAGAACTCTAACAGAGCTACTCAACTAAACCACAATGAAGTCGATTCCTTACGTAGAATTTTGTGGTTTGTTTTGTTTTGTATTTTTTAATTAACATCCAAGTTTAAACATCTAAAACTTGAACTACGCCGTTCTGACGATAGCCAATTAGCTTGAAACATATGTAAACGCTGTCACAAAAATTGCAGGTCAATACCGTAATTTTCTTATATATATATATATATATATATATATATATATATATATATATATATATATATATATATATATATATATATATATATAAGTATAATATTCAGAGAAAATATTCAATCTCAATCGAAATATTTCGAATAAAATTCTTAGGAAGCTGTCTACACAAATATTGACAACGAGAACGAAACTATCACTTTCGAGAGTGAATATTAAGTACGCTTCGAAAAAATCATCGATCTTGATGAAAGATAATAGGATACAATTGTTTTAACATTATTATGAATCATCAGTTCGTATTTAATCAATCGATCAATAGTCGATGACCTTCAAAACGCCCACAGGTCGTATATCCGAATGAGGGGAAAACAAACACTTTGTGAAAATTCACGTGAGCTCCCTCTATCGAAGAAAAGACGTATAAACTCTCCCTAGCGTTCTAGATTCCTACTCATGACAATATTAGTGCGAGTATGTGAGGCTTCGTGAACATTTCATTCGAACACCACAGAAATTTGTCTGCAATGTGTAAGAATAGTCCCTTGCCTAATCGCTCCAGATCACGCCCCAGCGGGCAATGTTCTGTGGTGTTCGAATGAAATGTCCACGAAACCTCACGTACCCGCACTAATGTTGTCATGAGTAGGAATCTAGAACGCTAGGGGGAGTTTATACGTCTTTTCTTCGATAGAGGGAGCTCACGTGAATTTTCACAAAGTGTTTGTTTTCCCCATATTCGGATATACGAGCTGTGGGCGTTTTGAAGGTGATCGATTATTGGTGGATTGATTGAATCAATCAATCAAGACAAACGCAAATTCTGAAGTTTAGAAAGATCAAAATTAAATTAAAGTGCATTAGTTTGGATTTGCATTGAGAAAGGCTTTGTTTTGCTGTTTTCACAAGGTTGATTTACGAGTATGTAAACAGTTTTGTCATTATGAAAATCCTATACTCATTTTTAAATTTCTCTGACAATCTGAATAATTCTGTCAATTATTCATGAAAAAACTTATGAATAAATAATTCGTTCCAAAATACCCATAAAGGTTGGGAGATAGTTGTATGTACTAATTCGGAACATTAATCAAAATTACGAACCAGCAACATATTAAAATCTGTTTTCATAATGAGCTCACTAAATTTATACATCTTCGATTTCGGTTTCAGTGATGACCTATGTACTAGATTTCAATAAAATAATATCACATATATATTCCAGTACCGCACCGTTCTTTCTCGTATAATAATCTAATAAATTCTGTGATTAAACCGAACAAGCATGAACCATTTCGAAACGAATTGAAATAACAGTCTGAAATACAGGTGGTCCGAAGGTTACGAAGAGATACGAATGATTAAATTTGAAACTTGAAGATTACAACTTGAATTTTTTTATTTGTACATTTTATCATTGTCTGTTCCGGTTTGTTTGTTGACGATAGAAGCTATTTGAGAGCTGGGGTATTATACCTTATATACTATTATTATTTTTCTATATTATCACCCATAAGGAGAGCGATCGAACTTGAACTCATAAAATTTAGGGTTTGTACTCAGCTTTTTTACCTCAGAAAATCGCTTCCTCCACTGAGAATGCTCCTCCTTCCTTTAATCGGTATATTTCATTCTAGGTTGCCACATGATTGCTGCTCAAACTTCACATGTGCGATTTTATAGTGACATTCCATGCGATCTCCGAGATATGTTATATTGATCTGTCGTAGACAGATCATTTTAGACTTCTTCTACACAATCTGTGCCGCATTTTCTCCTCGTTATTATATCGCGGTGTTACTTATATTCTTCATATCGAGGGGATATTCTTGACTGTTTCATCCTGGGAACATGTGTATAAAACTTTGTTCTTCGTTATTTGATTTTCTATGTTATTGTATATGTCTTTCAGTAAGGTCCGTTCTGAGATCTTTTCATCCAAATTCTGTTTTTATTGATTGGCCCGTAAATAGTTTTGATAGTTTTTTGTTCTTGTATTTCTATTTCTCTTATTTTTGAATGATCGTCAATCACCATTGTTTTAGTTGCGTACTGCTTCTGGAAGGATCGTTGTGTTACAACGATATCTTAAAATAATGGATACATCGCAGAAATTCGAAATGAAATGGTAAAGAATTCACGAGAAGATACAATTCTGTAAATCCTTGGAGATAAATAATGGACATAAAGGAATCTAAATTATTCATGAATTAGCAAAGCACAGCAGATAAAAATGTTGTCTCATTTCCAAATCTCCAATACTTCGTCTGAACATGTCACTAAAATTCTATTCGTAACGAAGAGGAAACAATAGAAATTTTCAATAAACGCTAAAAATTTGAGGACTACGGAGTTAATGATTTGAATTTTATGCATAAATGTCAGACTGACGGATAGATCAGAATGAAATTCAAGGAACATAAACAGTTTCGGTTGGAGTTCGGTTCGTTGTTTCGAAAAAAGAATCGAAATAATTTTCGTAATTAATTGCTGTGAAAGTCACCAATTTTTTTTCAAGAAAAAATGAACTTTAAATTATTCACACGTGTCTGAGACTAACTAAATCGAATGATTTAGAATCACTTGAAATGTTTTTTAACTTGCGAATAATGAAAACGGCGATGTCTTGCTGAAATCCGTTTCTAAAAATATAGAACATTTCCAACAAAAATTTTCAGTATATTGACCGTTAAGTTCATTCTGGCTCTTCTTGTTTTGTGAACTTTCATTGAGTTGAAAGCGCAGTTGCTTCATTCTCAGAACGTGTTCACTTGTAAGAAAAGAACAAGACCATAGTTAATTTTGAGAAGAAGATAACAGGCATGCATGCAGCTTTAGACACCTTGTATTCAGTTTTCAACTGAAACTGTATGTAGATTGTCTTTGATCGAAACTGAAACCTTTCAGTTGAAATTCTTCTCTTATTGAAGTGATACTAAACGAAGCCAAAATCATTGCTTTCGTTGCTGTTTTAATCAACCCATAATATCAGCAATATAATGGTCAGAAAGATATTCTTCAAATTATAGTTTAAGACATCTTGTTTAAAGCATTCGAATACTAAACATATTTGAAATTGAACTACTCAGTACTAATTATGACTTTGAATTTGTTACATGGTAATCAGGTTTGCTCGCATTGAAATTTTCTGAAATCTGAAATTGCGTCCAATATTTGGAACTAGATAAATTTTTATTGAGCAAACTGCTGAGCTTCAGAAGTTTTGAAACTTTAAACATTGACATTGCTATTGAGAATTTTCGCATGCAATATACAACTCCTCACATATGACTCAAAAAGTCATTATTATTAAAAGACCATTATTACCAACAATGATTTCTTCGATAATGTGACCACCAGTCATTTCAAGACTTTTGATCTATCAAACCGAGTTTTGGTTGTACAACTATTGCTTACGATGTACGGCGTCCCGAGAATCAGAAAACTATATATATATATATATATATATATATATATATATATATATATATATATATATATATATATATATATATATATATATATATATATATATATATATATATATATATATATATATACTAGATATGCGTTACCAAATATAAGACCCCTGAAAAAGGCGCATTCGCCATTTCATTCAACATAATTAGTAATTTCAGTTTGCAGTTTCTGGAGATGACGAAATGAAATTTAAATGAAATTGGAATGAGAAAGACTGAATAATCTATTCATCGCTATAATGATAATAATAATAATAATAATAATAATAAACTTTATTAGTCCATTTAGACATAACATTCATGTATTGGACAAGTCAAAAAAGAAAAATAAGAATGAGCAAAGTACAGAAGGTAATAAAGCACTTCAAAATTGAAAAATTAAAACTTAATTAATTTTAGTGGAGTAATACTCATCCAAGTTGTAGCAACACATATTAATTAAAAACTTCTTTCAGCTCTCTTTTGAAGCTTCTATCATTCAAGGTTTTGAGTCTTGATTGGCAGGTGGTTGTATAATTTGATACCGCAATATGTGGGTGAATGTTGAAACTTTGTTGTCCTGTGATTAGGAATGGACAATATATCATCATGTCTCGTGCTGTATTGATGGAAGCTAGCACATGTCCGCAAGCTGCCTAAGCGTTGACGTATAAACATCAATGTATTCACGATGAATACACCCGGTAATGTGAGAATCCTGTATCTCGAAAACAAAGGTCTACAAGATTCCCGAGGCCCGGCACCAAACATTAAGCGTATGATCCTTTTCTGGACTCCAAACACCCGTTCAACACCCGGTGCGGAACCCCACAGGACGATGTTGTAGGAGAGATGACTGTACACCATACTGTGATAGACACTAACTAAAGTATCTTGTGGTAGGGAGTTCTTAAGTCGACATATTGCATAAAAGGAACTGTTCAATCGTTTACATAGTGCATCAATGTGGCGATACCATTTCAAGTTGGAGTTAACATACAGCTCGAGAAATTTGACACTGTCAGAAGATTTCAGTTGACCCTTGCTGTGCTGGAGAACAAATGAGTCTCTTGGTACTGGGCCACAGATGCTAAAAAGCACAACTTCAGTTTTATGAAGGTTAACAACAAGAGAATTTTTGTAGCACCAACCAGCGAAACTCTGCATGATTTGCTCGCAGGCTGACGTAATGAAAAATCTATTACCTGTGTACTTTGAAGTTCTGATCAAATACTTCTAAAAATGTCTAGAATAGACGAATAATATCGTAGTTCTTGATTTATTGTGATTTTATTAAAGTCGCAATGGATTCACAAAAATGTTTAGGTACTGGCCCGTTATTTCAGTTTGTCAGTCTTGTCCACGTTCAATATAAGTCTGAAACATCATCTTGAACAATCTTTGATTTTTTCTCGAAAATGTTGGAATTACCTACTCTAATAATTTCTCAACAAAATATTCAACTCATTGTTAACTCTTATTGCTGCCAATTTATTACTGGTTAAATTCTTACGATTTGGATAATTTTGTTTGTTTGTGATTTTTAGTTTTTGATATTATGCCTCTGTTTGATCAAAGTAAGTTTTTACCTATGCTGGATGTGAAAACAGTTACCATGTCGAAGAAACTGAAAGTTTTCAGCATTTCATCTACAAATTCCTTCATTTCTCTGAAAAATGTACCATAAAACACTAACTTTTTTGTGCAATTTTACGCTGATTTCAAACATTGTGTCAGCTTCCTGATGTTGTGATTTATATGTTTCAGTTTCAAGTAAGGAGAACTTTGAAATTACGGTTTGTGCATAATTGAGTTTGAAATCAATTCCATTTTCAGCTGTACTCCAACGAATAGCCTGAGACATAGTCAACATTCGTAGATAGAAAATGTAGAAGTCTACTATAAGTTAACAGCTTTTGACGGCCATCCTCGCTTATAAAACTCAAAGTATACTGAAAAAACAAATTGAATTAAGTTTCATTCAAAACAATTAAATTATTCGTTATGTGCTATACCACTACACAGCAAGATCGAAACTTATGCACAATTTTACCTTTTTATCATTCTACATTTATGATTTTATTTATGCATTCAAGTAAACTGAATTTCACAAATTGTGAATATATAGACAAATGAAAAGGATTACAATTTTAGTCACAATGATATTGATGTTTTTTATGTTGTATTTCATGCAATTGAAAATGACCATTTGAATTAATTTAATGTAATTCTATTTCACAGAAAAACATACAAACATTAATGCACTTCTTCTCCGTATAAACTCATGTTCATCTGTTCGTACAATTTTCTCTAAATGAAGTACTAAGTTTTGCCTTAACGTATCAATATAAGGATTTACAACTGGATTTCCCAAAACAAAAATCTATAAAATGGAGCTTCGAACGAAGTATTACTAGTATCTGGTGGAAACCAGATTGATGTCACCTCAGAGAGTAAAAACATTAATAAGCAACGTGTTAGCTTTGTAATCCTGCGCGAGCTTTGAGCGAAAATGGTGAAAATGCTTTGTATTTGGAAAAAACAGCTCGCATGTCCATAGATCCATAGACAGGCCACTTTAAATGCGACCAAGGGGTGAAATTGGTCTGATCGCTGAGATCACGTTCAATTTAAAAAAAAACTTATTTTTTCTCTGTATAAGAAGTGCACTATGAGCGAAAGGAGGATATGAAACCCACATACTGAATCATGCTTGCGTTGGAATTAATTACTGGTATGAAAAACATAATTTGAAAGGTATTTTAATTATTGATCAGACAGTTTCGTATCCAATTATGGAGCGTTTTTTTTTCATTTTATTTTTCTTTTTGAAGTAGGTTCCCTATAAATATATTTTAATTACATCGGAGAAAATAAAGAGACTTAAGGATTGATGATGAGCACAATGAATTTCTGTAAATTTTTCAATACATATACCTTTTTATTATGTTAAAATACAGGTTTCCGTTGTTCAATATTTTAACAATATTTCGACAAAATCTCATTTGTCGTGGTTATGAGAAGATACCGTAAATGATCGTGTGAGATAAGACTTTTGATGTCTGCACTTCAAATTTGACCGCAAATGGAAAATGTCTTTCTATACCCCATATTTTATGTACAGGCAGTCCTAGACTTACGTCGTTTCGATTTACGTCGTTTCAACTTACGTCGAACAATGTTTTGATACTTTTCCTCAAGCATACGTCAATTGTTTCGATTTCCGGCATAGAAGAATTCACTTTTTGCGAGGTCAGAAGAACTGACTGATGAAGATCTTATCGAATTGGATACGAGTCACAAGAAATAGCTTGCTCTATTAGTAACTCTGAAAAATCTTGTGAAACTTTCCGTAGCATCTTTGGAGAATGCCATGAAAATTCTTGAAGAAAAGGTCCTAATTTTGAGAGAAGTTTTAATGTCAATAACAACATTTTTGCAGCCTATCAGTATTACCAAGACCTATTTGATAGTAAGAAGAAAGAAGCGAATCAATCTAGAGTTGATAGGTTCTTTAACCCAAAAGTTCAAGTTATTAATTTCATTACATATTTTGATTACATATTAAAATTTTATCATTAATGAATAACACACATAGGTATACCAAAAATAACTAGCAATTTCATAAGTACATATATAATTTTTTCAAGAACTCTTTTGATAATAAACTATTCCCCTTTGTTATAAATGCAGTTTTTCAAAATTTTGAGTCTGATCCTAACCCTTGAGTTTTTTTACGAAACGTTTCGAATCGTTTCGATTAACGTTGCGTTTTCGAGAACCTAACATGCTAAGTTGTAGCCTGTCCGTTTCAATCACTCTTCATTGTTCTATTGTAGCCTGTCCGTTGGACTGCAATATTTCTATGTGCTCTTTTATTTGAATCGTTCCTAAAATTAGTTCAGAAGAAGAAGAAGAATTGAAAGTTGAACTCAGCAATGTGGAAATGTTTAATTTGTCTGAAGTTATTTTGTGAATTGAAAATCGACCATACTGTAGAATACACATACATAATGATAAGCTGATGATATTAGTGTATCTCTCATGTTTCGATGTCGTGAACTATGAAATTCTACCTTTCATCTTTAGTATATTTCAAGTCATAAATTATTGGGCGTTGGAAAGGAATATAATTATAATGCATAACGTACTATACGCATTTTCTTCACAATCAACTCAAGGTATAATTTATTTCTATAATGCGCATATCTATTCGGTAATTTGACAACAAGAATTAATTAGATTAACATATTTTTCAGTTCGTGTCCAGGTTGGGTCATTAATGTAACATTAGAACATGTTTATGATGTTTCATTGAAAATTATTTATTTAGTTTGCTATTCAGACGTATTAGGAAGATGTGTAACATTTTTTGCGTGTTTTCCAGTTGTAACTCGTGATTGAAAATTAATACTTGATTGCAATGGATGGGCAATTATATTTTGTCTATTTTTATATATTTGCCACGGGACTTTGCTGCTGATACATATATATATATATATATATATATATATATATATATATATATATATATATATATATATAAGTTTTAGATCGTGTAATGTTGTTTACATGCCTGTCATTTTCTTTTTTTAGTTGATGACAATATATTGATGAAACTTATATTTGAAAAAGGCCCAAGAAAAGGACCGAAACGTTATGTGATATAGATGTTTTAATAAATATTTTTGAGAACCAGAACACCCAATGATTTCTTTCTGAAAATTTATATATATATATATATATATATATATATATATATATATATCTGTAGGATATTATTTATTATAGTTTTAATGGTTTATTGACTCAGTATTTGAAGTGGTACTCTTTTCTCTTTACCAAGCTTTCGCAATATATTTTATTACTTCATCAGGTTCTAAAATATACGAACAACCTCAACTAACATCCACAACACAATATAGCCTCTTTCCTTACATGAGAGTTGAGGAACATAAACATAATCTGGTAATTTCATCAATATTAACAATTTTATTTCAATTTTAAATTTAATATATTATTTGAGATTGAATATCTATATTATTATCCGTATAATTTGATACCAGTTCTTTCTTTTCTCCTTCTTTTTTGTCGTGTTTCCTTTTCTGTCCCGTATCCAGTAGGTATGTGTGTGTCATTTTCTCTATTTATAGTATTTTCTTCTTTTCTCATTTCATCATCTCATGTATAAGTCTCTTGTGATAGTTACGTTCAGATTTTAGGATTTGTACTTCGTCGTAGTTTGCTCTATGGCCTAACTTTGTTATATGTGATACTAGGGCACATCTGTCTTTTCCATTTTTTATATCTGATTTAGGGTGAGCTATCCTATTTTTCAACAATTGTGATGTCTGTCCTATGTAAGCTTTATGACAGACTTTCCAATTTATTTTATATATTATTTTTCTTTTCAATTGTTTTGGGATTTTGATCTTTGGGTATACTATATAATCCTTTAACTGCTTTCTGATTGTATATTGAAACCTTCACATTTTAGACTTTGAATATATTTTCTGTGTTAAGTTATTTATATTTGGTATGGACGCATAATAATTTTCATTTTCTCCTTCTCTCTTCTCGGTTCGTGGCGTCGGAATTATTCTTTCTATTTGTATCACTTGACGCATATGACAGCTTCTTAATCATGCTGACGGGAATAAGAATTTTGTACAAGTATTTCCTCTAGATTCCTCAATTCCTCTCTCTTCTGACAGTATCACAGCAGATTTTATTGACTCGGTTTTTTATTTCTCCGAAAACATTTATTTTTATGTTATGATTTGAATGAAAATTTATGAATTTATTCGAACATGTATTTTTTCTGTACCAGCTTCGTTTAAACGTATTATCTTTTCTGTGTATTTTCGTGTCCAAGAATAGCACCTCATGTTGCTCATCTTCTTTTTTGACAGTAAATTTTAAGCTTTCGTAGTGTGAAATATCAAATTTCAATATTTCCTCAATTTCTTTTCTCTTAATATTATTACAATATCATCAACGAACTTTTTAACAGAGGTACTGTAAGTTCAACTTTGTCATTGATGTTGTTATTAAGTCGTCCATTACATATCGAGCTGAAATCGGTCTTAATATGCATCCCATTGCACATTCAAATATTTGTTTGTAATATTTTTCCCTAAATGTGCAATTATTTTTCATTTTTCTCCAATAAATATGTTATTAACTCAATAATAATGTTCGATTTATATCAGTGTGTTGTTTTATATGTCTCTCCATTTTGAAAGATTTTGTGCGTTTTTATGAATTCCCAATTAAAATTAACCAATGAAGAGCAAACTGAAATCAACGATGAAAGAAATGTCATCATTCTGATCAGTGTGATGAAAAATAGGAGAATAACAGAAGAAAAAAATATGACTTTCATCATCTGAAACAATGAAAAAGTATCCAAAGAATTCACATTGGAAAAAAATGGAAACAGAATATGCTTATTCGTTAATTGAAACGATAAAAAGTGTTCTCCAAAAATGATAGAGCATTTTTCATCCTATCAGCCGCAGTGACGATCCAAAATAGAAAATTGAATCAGATCTCGTTTTGCTAACGCCTGTCGGTCACTGCACAGACGCATGGTGGAGAAATTACAGCCAGATATAAATTATCAAAGAGCCGTTAGCAAATGATTAATGGGCGGGAGTTGCATGTGTAATAATTCACGTTCGAAATGCAAGAGCAAGGATTCGGATTTCTCATGGCTCGTGATGGCGAGATACAGCACGGATGCACGGAGATATCATAGATTTGTCGTGTTTAGAGATCGCTTTTTTGCCGTCTTCTTGTCCTAGAGAACACGAAATCGTTGCAGCCAACAAGTTGCAACTTGTCTGACAGGGCCATAACATGAAAACATTGGAGCACCTGGTGGTGGTGCAGAGTTACAGACACATTATGATCACGCCAAATGAAGCGCACCACAAATCACAAATATTCACAACATTTCGAAGTTACTGCACGCAAACACTTAAGATATTTTTATTTCGGTCGCGTATTATTCAATCAAAGCGAAATATACTTTGAAAATTCATCAGACGGAAGCTATGCAATAACAGTGATAAACAAAAAAGTAGTCTTATCATATCTACAGAATAATTCTATCACTTGAATTTATTGATTTATTGTGTTTATTGATTTACAATTTTTTGTCATAACGTGACGCGTTTCGTCGTTATAACTGACTTCTTCAGACTTTTACGTAATAATATGGTTTTCGGAATTTTAGCTAATATATATTGAATCTTAATATATATTGAATTGGACTATTTGTGTTTCGTCCAAAACTTGGCGATACTACCCAGAAACGATGCTACCGTTAACTTGATCAATTACATCTACTCAATATATGAAGTTAATGTTTATTCATGAATAGTGATAATTTTTATTTTTGATTTTATGAAATGTTTTGAGTAAAATGGCAATTCAGTTATGTACAATTCGGAAATGTGAGAAAATTAGATTAGGTTACGTTAGGTCAGGTTAGTGTGCATCTGCAAGTATATATGCAATGTTGATATTATGTTGAATTTTATATATGTTTACGAGAATGCACATATATGCGTGAAGTTCTATCAGACCTTTTCTGTTCATGTTGAAGTTCATTATTCGTTAGCTTTCTGGCAAACGAGGATATTCACCCTTATTGCCAAAATCACTTTTACTACTCCTGAATATCGAAACGTCGAATGAGGAGCAGTAAAGAAGTTTATATTTCCACAATTTCAAATCTGTTTCTATTGAATACCTGTGTTGAAACAAATAACTCCTAATTGAATCTAGAATCTACTGATACTAAAATTGAAGATAACTGAAAATTCTTTTGAATCAAACATACACTTGATTGATAGAATACTCAAAATAAAATATGTGTCTTTTAAAATACCCAATAATCTTCATTAGCCACATTATTATAATATAATTAATATAGTATTACACTTCAGGACTATTATTATTTTGATATTAAGTGAATAAATCTTCTGCTGGTTTCTGTGCTGATTCTATAGTACCAGATCTCAAATCAAACCCTCTGGGAGCTCTCTGTACAAATGACAAATTTGTCAGAGAAAACACAAGCTATAAACTTTAAAATCGAGAGTAAATATTCGGACCATTCCGAACATATATATATATATATATATATATATATATATATATATATATATATATATATATATATATATATATATATATATATATATATATATATATATATATATATATAACATATATATATATATATATATATATATATATATATATATATATAGTAGATAGATATGTGAAACATGAACAACGCGAGTTCTCCATTATTCTTCTAGGGATAAATGTTAGAGAATATTGAAATCGATGCTACATTTATTGATTGATATTTACCCCCTATTGATTGTGAGACAGAAATATAAAGTAAGTCGTATGCATACCTATATAATGCATAGATTAATGTACATCTCAAATCCTGGGAATCAATGAAAAGCACATGAATACGTCTAACATTGAATGTTTCACACGTCCTTATCAATTAAGATATCGTATATATATACATATATATATATATATATATATATATATATATATATATATATATACACATACACAAAGTTCTGAGGTGTTTGTATGAAATGCCTACAAATCATCCACCCACTCACGGATCCTGTGACGAGAAAGCGATCTCAATTTCTGGAGAGAGTTTATATCGTTTCTACGATAGAGGGAGCTCACGTAATTAGTTCACGGATAAATGTTCGCTTCATTTGAAAAGATCTGCAAGCGTTTGGAAAAATATCAAAATTGATTGTTTGGATGTATGCCGCTGAAGATTCTTAATAAGAATGAAAAAATCGTATGGCCTTTCCAATCTTCACTTTCGAAAGAAAAAAGTTTGTTTTCGTTTACAACATTCGTTAGAAAGTTGACTCAGCCCTCTGAGAGTTTTATTCGAAATATTTCGATATATTTTGTGTATGAAAATATGGAATTTTCAATAATATTTCCTGTATGGAAGTAGTAATTTTTGCAATTCGAAAGTTGAAATTGTTGCCTCGATTAGTGATGCGCGTGTCATTAATATGACTGCTTTGTGGATCACTTCGTGTGGTTTCAGCTTCAGTAGAACCTTTATACTCCATATCTTTATTACGATATAAGCGATATCCATTAACAATTCTCATGAAATGTGAATGGTAATCAGGCGTTCAACATCTTACAATAGAGAAGTATGAGGTTTATGAATCATAATAATGTGAGTAAAAGCTTAATATATAAGGATAATCGGTGTCTTGCATGTTTTTCCGTCCCCCAACAACAATTATTTGCGGTCACAACTCATCTAAGAAGAGACATTCATGGTCTGTAATGGTGAGCTACAAGAACCATTAAATATATAAGCATGATGTTCTTAAATTTCGTTTCTAACCTGTTCTATAATTTCACTTTAAAACTTTGTATATACCTATTTCTAGATATAAAGTATCTCTCCGTGTACGTCTTGCCAAATAAAGATAGCAGAAAACAATTAACGTTCCGAGAACATTGAAAGTACTTCATCTTGCGAAGTTGTATTATATTGTTGTAAGTATCACTGAAATTATTTTAAATGCATGTTAGACCGAACAATGCGATATAAACTGTAAGTATATATGTAAAACTCCATATTTTTTGAAGAAATGACTACGAGCTGTACTATTTTATCTTCAACTGTATCAACCAATGACTTATAAATACAAACAGTAAAAAATAAGAAAAAATCTTTTAATATTCAGTAATGTTGGCGTTTACTCGATGTAAATCCATTATAATTGAATATGAAATAAAATTTAAACATTTGAACTTTTGATTTACACTATTGACAACATAGCACAGAAACCGAGTATTCTGTTAGCATCTGAAGAAGTCGTTTGTAACGACGAAATGCGTCATCTATATTGTTAATAGAGTGTGAATCAAGAGTTCAAGTGTTTGAATTTTAGTTTATATTCAAATCAAATTAAAAAAAATCATAAAAATGGTAGTTAGTAGATAAACTGTAGAACCCAATGGTTGAAATGAATATACATATCCGAAAGCAGTATGAATTAAATTGATTCTGGAAAAATCCAAATATTTTTGTATGATTCTTCAAGAACCATCATATTTTTGATAATCCCTTCGAATCTATACATTAATTAGAGCTACGATGATCATGACTATCCAGAAAAAGCTTTATTAATATTGCACATATGCTCATTTATAGTTAGGTATATTCACATGAGCATGTAACAACCATGTACCTAAACGTTGGTTGTTACAATGATCAAAGCTGTTTCCTCAAGAAACGTGAAATAGAAAATTTAAATGATTGTGCTATCTACTGAATTTCTAGAGCTCAAATCAGATTTCCGAAAATTTTATACCAAAGTTCTTACTTGTATTGAAAAGGGAGATCTATTATTTTCGGAATCATTTCAGGAAATTTAGGTCGATTTTGAGTTAATATTGTTCTCTTAATCTCCGGATTTCGAACAAATTCGAATCTGATTTTTTATATGTATATCCAGAAAATTCTGTTTTCATATAACGTAGATCTGATGAACTTTTCTTTTCAACTTTTTGGGTTTCGAACTAAGAAACCAATTATGATTTTATTTCGTCCAGAAAACTTCGGGTAAATCAAAAGGGTTCCGAATTAAAAAACCAATTATGAGTTTATTCCGTCCCGAAAATTTCGGGTAAACCAAAAAAATAGACTTTGAGTTAATATTGTTCTCTTAATCTCTGGATTTCGAACAATTTCGAATCCGATTTTTTATATGTATATCCAGAACATTCTGTTTTCGTATAACGCAGATCTGATGAACTTATCAACTTTTCAACTATTTTGGGTTTCGAATTAAGAAACCAATTATGAGTTTATTTCATCCCGAAAATTTCGGGTAAATAAAAAAAAAATTTTGAGTTAATATTGTTCTCTTAATCTCCGGATTTCGAACAATTTCGATTCCGATTTTTTATATGTATATCCAGAACATTCTGTTTTCGTATAACGCAGATCTGATGAACTTATCAACTTTTCAACTATTTTGGGTTCCGAATTGAGAAACCAATTATGAGTTTATTTCGTCCCGAAAATTTCAGGTGAACCAAAAAAAAAAAAGATTTTGAGTTAATATTGTTCTGAGTTAATATTGTTCTCTTAATCTCCGGATTTCGGACAATTTCGAATACGATTTTTTATATGTATATCCAGAAACTTTTGTTTTCGTATAACGCAGATCTGATGAACTTCTCAACTTTTCAACGATTTTGGGTTTCGAATTAAGAAACCAATTATGAGTCCATTTCATCTCGAAAATTTTGGGTAAAACAAAAAAAAAAGTTTGCTTTTCGAAATCAACATTTGCTATATATCTATGATGAAAAACTATTCACTTACATAATATAATAATAAAACAGCAATTAGTTCAATCATATTACCATAAGTGATTTATATTTTATCGCGGAGAAGACTGTAATTAAATAATAATTCTCTATGTTCAAATAATGTTGGCAACAGTTAAGTGGATTGTTGAATTGATGAGAGAAATAACACACTATATTTGAATCCAAACGAGACGAAAGCGTTCAGTTTGAGAGCTTACTGTCATTCAATTTATTTCACGCAATAAAACTGAAAACTGTTATTATTAAAGCGTTCATGACATTTATAATTGTGGGTATGCCCGTCTGAGACGTTCACTCAACTGCGGCATTTTGAGAGCACTGATGTGGAATTGATTACAGTGGATGGTTATTATATTGCTCCGATTTGTCAGATATATATTAGTTCAAATATCATCAAACTCTTTAACGATAATCATTCAGTTTCTCATATGTATATTTCATTTTGTTCAGATATAATTCTTTTGAGAATCAGGACATGGGGCTTGTTTTCTACTACATTACTCCATCATTAAATAAATTTTATAATAATTTGAACCGGGATTACAACAAAAATGTGCACTTCTCATCTGGGATTCACACCAGGTTTTTATAATGAGTGTTTTTTTAGAGGTATAGAACTTTAAGTTGGCATTACTGTTGAAGATGGTGATCGATTTAACAGCTGAGAAGTGATTTATTCTCAGTTTGGTTTGGCAATTCATCGTGAATAGACTCACGTCTGAAGAACGCTTGCAAAGTGCAATTTCATTTCGAAAATAATGGTTCTGTGCGGAATACGTATCGCGCACTACGTCCATTTTATCGTCGACAAAATCGTTCATCAGAGCAGTTAATTCGATTAACCATGGACGCATCCCCAGAGACGCCATACGGTGTGTACAGAAGAAGCAATTGCTACTGTAGAGCGTAGCGTTGAGGAAGACCCGAATGAGTCCATCCGCCATCTAGCACAGGAATTGGATCTGTGTCCATCCACTTTATGGAAGATTTTGCAGAAGGATCTTGGTTTGCGTGCTTACAAATCCAACTCGTGCAAGAATTGAAGCCAAACGATCATCAAGCAAGGCGTAGATTCGTCGAATGGGCCCAAAACGAGATTGCCGTTGTTCCCGATTTTCATAAGCGAATTCTGTTAAGCGATGAAACGTACTTCTGGTTGAATGGCTACTTCAAAAAACAAACTGCCGCATTTTGGAGTGAAGATGATCTTCAAGTGTATGTCAAAACACCGTTACAACCAGAAAAACTGACTGTTTGGTGCGCTTTATGGGCTGATGGAATCATTGGTCCGTACTTCTTCAAAAACGATGATGGCCAGAACGTTACAAACAATGGTGATCGGTATACAGCCATGATTACTAACTTTTTCATTCCTGAATTGAACAACCATGATATCCAGGAACTGTGGTTTCAACAAGAAGGCGAAACATGTCACACAGCTCGTGCCACAATCGATTTATTGAAAGACACGTTTGGGTTTGGTGACCGCCTAATTTCACGTTTTGGACCTGTGAATTGGCCTCCAAGATCTTGTGATTCAACATCGCTAGACTACTTTCTGTGTGGCTATGTAAAGTCATTGGTCTATGCGGATAAGCCACGCTCGACCATTTGGAAGACAATAGTAGCCTTTTTATTGCCGATATACGGCCACAAATGTTTTAAAAAGTCATCAAAAATTGGACGTTCAGATTGGAGAACATCCGAGCCAGCCGTGGCGGTCATATGCCAGAAATCATATTTAAAATGCCACAAGATTATCTTCCGAATAAAAAAAAATTCTTGTCAATCGAGTGATCCATCGTTGTTTTATTGCAATTTAAAGTTCTATACCTCTGAAAAAACACTCTTTATTTGACATGTCGTCACTTCATTATATTGCTTCTCTATAAACTAATTGCCATAGATAGGACAAAAGCAAATCTGTTGAATTTGCACCCAAGCGGGCAATACGATAACTAGTTTCGAGATTCATAAATCGTTTATTGTTAGTCAATATTGAGATTTTAGATCGAAGTATAGAAATATTTCAAATGAAACTCCCAGGAAGCTGTCTACACAAATATTGTCAACGAAAACATAAAATAACACTTTCGCCAGTGAAGGAAGTGCGCACTGAACACCGTATAACCACATTGGAGAGAGTTCATCTTGTTTCTTTGATGGAGCGGAATCTCACGTCAATAGTTCACTAAATGTTTGCGTATTTTGGAGGATATGGTCCTGGCGCATTTTGTAGAAGTTTGATTGTTTGGATGCATGCCTTTTTCTATAGTATTAGACACACAGCGCTGTGTGTTTTTTCCAACATGTTCGAAGGTTTGAGAAAAGTACTGAACATTCACTTTCGAAAGTATAGGGTAGTGTTTCCTTGAACAACATTTATGTAGATGATTCCCTGGGAACTTTATTTTGAATATGACGATATTGCGATTGAAAATCTCAGTATTGACTATATAACCCTATCGAGCCGGTTGGTATTTATATGTACTATCAGTTTTTCACAAAGGACTAAATCTTCTGCATTGCATGTTTGGTGGATTCAATGTGTACCGTTCCGTTCCGTAGGGTTCAGTGCGCGTAAATAATCATATTGGCTCGCTGCATAACTTAAAACACAGTTTTATCTTCAGTGTCGAAAGATTTCTGTTCGTGTTCGTTGTTAGTAGTTGTATTTACGTGAATAGTATTGAAATTTAGCGCTTCTTTTGCTAGATAGCAAGAGTTTCAACACGATACTCAAACTGAAAAAACGAAAAAACTCGAAAAGACGGGCACTTAAAGTAATTAACAACGCAAAAGTTAACAAGTTAAAGTAATTGATAAAGCAACTGTACAGTGCCCCAAAGTTATAGCAATGAAATTATGGGTGGTGTTGACTTAGCGGATCAAATGTCAGGGTTGTATGAATTGAATCGTAAGTCCACAAACTGCTGAAAGAATATGTTTTATAGGCTTATGATGATGGCTGCGGTAAATTCGTGGATAATACACTACCAATTTAGTATTAATACAAAACATTTTTATTATGATAAACTACATATGAAAGTTTGCAAAGCAGTTTTTGTTAATGGTATATCGAACTCTTGACATACCATTTTTGTTCTTGTTTGCTTCTTATTTTCGGTTCGTCTCTTACAATGACTTCTGGTTTCGCCTTCGTACGGTAAATGTAAGCTCAAATTTTTCATGGGCTCACCTTTTTCGAGAGGCATCCTTTTTTGGACGATGTCCTAACCAAAGTTGTTTTGATTCCTTCTGTTACCAGTTCCTCAGATAAGTCCACAAGTTATCCTTTGAAAGGAATTTTCCTTTGAATCAATTGGCAGTGCATTATCCACGAATTTACCGCAGCCATCATCATAAGCCTATAAAACACATTCTTTCAGCAGTTTGTGGACTTACGATTCAATTTGGAATTACGACTGTGTGTTTTTCATTACTTTTGACTGAAATTGAATTGAAAAAATTCAGAGGAACAAACTTTTGGAAGTGATGGTACACATAACAACATTTATGTGGGACTAGTGCTACATGTAAGTAAAATCACTCAGGACTGATGTCCTGTAGTCTACCCCCATCTCTAAACCCAAGATTATATTCATAATTTTAAAATGCAGAATTAATATGTTAACACACTAGAACACAATATACTAATAAAAAGGTTAATATCATTCGTATTCGAATACTGTCTCGAAAGGAATGTATATATATATATATATATATATATATATATATATATATATATATATATATATATATATATATATATATATATATATATATATATATATATATATATATATATATATATATATATATATATATATATATATATATATATATATATATATATATATATATATATATATATATATATATATATATATATATATATATATATATATATATATATATATATATATACATTAAGTGAATGTATTGTTTCACTTAAGATCAATAGATCACTCAATAGCAGGAAAACATTTGAGAATTTCAGCTGATAAAGCAAATATGTAGATCTTTCAGGGTGTAAGATGATTTTGTTTTTGATTGAGCAATATGTTTTCCTTTTTGTATCCTCTGAGTTCATTGTGATGTAACTAGTAATATAACTGAGTAAAATTTCACAGCTTCAGCTTATGGGTTTGTGCATAAGGATTTTTTTTGAGGTATAGAACTTCAAATTACAGTAAAACAACGATGGATCATTCGATTGACAAGAGTTTTTTTTATTCGAAAGATAATCTTGTGGCATTACATTTTGATTATGATTTCTGGCATATGACTGCCACGGCTGGCTCGGATGTAGTTCAATCTGGACGTCCAATTTTCGTTGACTTTTTCTAACATTTGTGACCGTAGATCGGCAATAACACGGCGAATATTGTCTTCCAAATGGTCGAGCGTTTGTGGCTTATCCGCATAGACCAATGACTTTACATAGCCCGACAGAAAGTAGTCTAGCGGTGTTAAATCACAAGATCTTAGAGGCCAATTCACAGGTCCAAGACGTGAAATTAGGCGATCACCAAACGTTTCTTTCAATAAATCGATTGTGGCACGAGCTGTGTGACATGTTGCGCTGTCTTGTTGAAACCACAGCTCCTGGACATCATGGTTGTTCAATTCAGGAAAGAAAAAGTTAGTAATCATGGCTCTATACCGATCACCATTGACTGTAACGTTCTGGCCATTTACTGGTCGTTTTTGAAAAAGTAAGGACCAATGATTCCACGAGCCCATAAAGCGCACCAAACAGTCAGTTTTTCTGGGTGTAACGGTGTTTTGACATAAACTTTAGGATTATCTTCACTCCAAATGCGGCAGTTTTGTTTGTTGACGTAGCCATTCAACCAGAAATGCGCTTCTGTCAAAATGGACGTAGTGCGCGATGCGTATTCCGCACAGAACCATTATTTTCGAAATGAAATTGCACTGTTTGCAAGCGTTGTTCAGGCGTGAGTCTATTCATGATGAATGGCCAGACCAAATTGAGAATAAATCACTTCTCAGCTGTTAAATCGGTCGCCATCTTCAACAGTAATGCCAACATAAAGTTATATACCTCTAAAAAAAACACCCGTTATATTATTAATGTGGTTAAATTAACTACAAAGTAAGCTCTGATGAAGCCTCAAAAAGTGGGCGAAAGATCAGCTCATTGAAGAATAGCCAATAGGGTGTTTCGCTTCACAGACTAATTCAATTACTACTAATTCACTTATTAGTGTTCAAATGACTAGATAGAAATACAAAATTCGCGATTTTGGACAAAAGAAACGCAGGCAGTTAAACTGTTGAAAATTGGGTAACACATCGAAACAATTGATACACTTCTGTTAAAGTAATCCGGATTCAAATTACTCTTTTCAGTTATGGATGTTAGCTGATTACATCTCGTCAATGAATTCTGAAATTAATACGTAACCATTGTTTTTAGGTTCAACTGTTAAAATTAACGAGCATAGTATATGTGGGATGTACTCACGGTAGTATTTTTGCAACTGATAAATTTCTCACAAAAATATTTTAATAGATCATAAAACGTGCATTCTGTTCTACTCACATTCGTTAATAGTGCTGTTTAAACTAATACTGGATGCTTTCGTAACAACTTCTTCATGATGAATTGACATCATTATTGGAAAACATTCAGAGCTTAGAAGAATTGAAAATAAAAAAAAATGGAGAAATGGGCAAATCGAATCCATAATTGAAATAATCGATATAATTCTGAATAATTGAAGTCATAAATTACAATATTTATCAAGTTTGTGTCAAATTATATTTTATGAAGTTCGCATTTTGATGGTCTGCTTCAGTAAAATAATAAATTTTAGAATTTTGACTAATTTTCACAATGTAAAAATCGTAAATTTTCATACAAACTCAAATTGTAATGAAGAAATTTCTCCTTTCTCGTTAATTTCATTTTCATTTGATGAAATATAGATTGACAAATATATACTTTATGTATAAACTCATTCACAAATTTAAATGATGATATATGGCTCTGATTCTGAAATATAAAATAAACAGAACATTCATTCGAATAATCGAAATGATTCAAAAAATATATGAGCATGTTCGATGAGAATGATATAACGCCCCCATACCTCTTCAAGTGTCAATGTATATATATATATATATATATATATATATATATATATATATATATATATATATATATTGAACGTAAGGATTCACGGATGGAAAAATGTGGTATATTTATGGTATATTGGTCCGGGAATACATCGGTTGATTTGTTGGATGCCTGTTCGAAACTGGCAGACGTTTCGTCAAGGTCTCACTTGACATTATCGATGCTTCAATTACTTGTCGATTGCTGGAAATCAGTCGCCAGATTTCGAGCAATCTTTCTGAGAATTTTCCGTGCTTGTGTTTCTGTTTCTCTAATTCTTGAATGACCTTCAATAACCATTGTTTCAGCTGCGTAGATTGCTTCTGGCTTCTAGACTGCTTCTGGAAGAATCGTTGTGTTATAATGCCCCAATTTGACGACTCTCGGGATGCCCTTTTTATTATATATACGACTATGTTGTTCTTGTAGGCCCTTTGGAGCTTGATAATTCTCATTAGCGATTCCGTTTGAATCTGAGGACTGTATACTTCCCCGAGGTATTTAAAATTGCCTACTTGCAGAATTTCACCATGTTTTGTTATCAAAGAAGATTTCTTTTTTTGGTTTTCTTTTCATGTATTTGGTTTTATCATAAGAAATTTGCAACCCGGTTCTCTGCGCAATTTCATGTAGTTCTTCTACGGCGTGAATGGATCCAGTTCTCTCGCTCTCTCTCTCTCTCTCTCTATATATATATATATATATATATATATATATATATATATATATATATATATATATATATATATATATATATATATATATATATATATATATATATATATATATATATAAAAAGTGAATCTAACGAAAATAATTACATTCCCTTACCTTATATTCCAAAATTAAGTACAAATATTGCAAAAACATTAAAAACTTATAATTTGAGGATAGCACATACTGCCAAAAATCAAATCGAAGAAATATATACAAAATTAAAAAGTAAAACTGTAACTCAAAGAAAGACTCATACAGTTTATAGTATTCCGTGTAACAATTGCAATAAAAGCTATATCGGACAAACAGAACAAAACCTCGAAGAAAGAATCAAAGTGCATAAATACGCGAAAACTCAAATCACAGCCTTACATAAACATAAAATAACAGAAAAACATGATTTTGATTACAAAAATACGAAAATTTTGGCAACTGAAAGAGACAAAAAAAGTAGAGAAATTTTAGAAATGCTACACATTCGTAAAAATTTAGAAAACACAGTAAATGAAAGAACAGACATTAAACATCTCAATTCTATTTACAATAACTTAATAAACCTCACAAATAGCACTCGTAAAGTAAACACACAACAATCACCAAACATCACATCTCAACACTCATTTTTTCCAGATCTACCTTCAGTTTCACACACATAAACCAACAATATACATATTCTGGATAAGTATATAAAAAACTATATGTAATTATAAAATGTAAATATGAATCTTATTAAAATCACCTGGCTTACCATGAGTTTTTCAGAGGTTTCCTCTTGGTGAAGAAGACTAAAACTTCCGAAGCGAATGCTAAGCCAGAAATTTTCCTCTGAAAATGAAAATCATTAAGTGAAGATACACAAAAAACTAATTTGATTTTTCTAGAAAATGAGTTTGACATTTGATATCTATAGTAACTCATAAATTCAATTATTCATTAGTTTTGACAAAGTTGTAATATAACAACAAAACGTCAACAAAAATAAAGTTTTTCATATCAAAAAAAGCCTGTTATAGCTAAAAACTTTCGAAATAAAATATCTTAAACAGGCAATAAATCAATTTCAAGAAATATATATATATATATATATATATATATATATATATATATATATATATATATATATATATATATATATATATATATATATATATATATATATATATATATATATATATATATATATATATATATATATTCATTTATTTATTTTTTAAATTGATTTATTGCGTGTTTAAGATTTTTTATTTTATTTTTAGTTTATTTTCAATGTTTTTAGCAATAACAGGCTTATTTTAATGTGAAAAACTTTATTTTCGTTGACGTTTCGTTGTTTCGTTGTGTATCACAACTTTGTCTATTAATATATAATTTGTCATATTCAACGTCAACGGAGATAAAGTTTTTCACATTAAAATAAGCCTGTGATTGCTTTGCTTAAAATATATTATAATATATATATATATATATATATATATATATATATATATATATATATATATATATATATATATATATATATATATATATATATATATATATATATATATCAGTGTCTACTACATGAGACCCAAGGCTGAATAGAAATAGAGATATACAATATAATAATAATCCTTATGGTCTATTATTAAATTACCCAATAAATTGGGTATTCATCTAAAAGGTTTTCGTTTACCTGGGAGCAATTAATAATTTATTCGTCTCGCATAGATAAAGCACCATCACTTTGTGGTATAATAAAATAACTCTTACTCAAACCATATAAAGAAGTTGGATGTGTGTAATGAACGATGGGAAGGATCGCATAAGTCACGAAATGTTGACCGAATTATTTGTTTCTACTTTCTAAGAGCTACTTCTCCAGTGGTGGCGATAGAATTTGACCTGATGTTCAATTTCAAATTTTAACTTATTTTCATCATTTATTATTATTTGTCATTAATTTTCAATTTGTATCTCTGAATATTTGAAGTTGTTGAAAATCAAAAGAAAAATTCGAAGTGATAATAAAAATTAATAGAATTGCATTTATTCAGTAAAATTAATAAATAAATGAGTAAATTTATTGAATATAATAACAAAAACCATACACTTTTCCATCCATTTAAATACTCTGTGAAAGAAACTGATTGTTTTGTTCATTATTATCAATATTAACATCTTGAATAAATTTAGAAGTATTTGAAATTTTCACAGTTGGAAACGTATAATATAAAAAAACTGATGGTTCTTATGATGTTAAGAATGTGTACCTGTTAACTTGTATTCATTGATTAGCTTTTATTATCCATATTCCCATACATAAAATGCGATAAATTGATTTTTTTATCTTTAATATAAAAATGAATCGCAAAATGTGTTGGTAATTGCATAACTTGAAAACGCCTGGGCCAATTTCGTCAAATCTTTTTAAAATGTTCGTTGAAGTTCAAGGATGGTTTTTACGGTGGAAAACTTCGAATAATTTCCGGGAAAACCTTAAAAGCAGCCCATTTCTTTTTCGCATACAAACGTTTCTGAAAAACGTTTCTAACTAATATGTGGAGTCAACAGCTAGACCGATTTCACTATTTTTTTTGTTGTGTTTGATATGATCAGGCAAAAAATTTAAAAAATTGCGTGTTTAATTAAAAAATTTAATAATACTCAATTAATAATATAAGTAAGAAGTAATTATAAGTTCTCAAAAAGAAGATGTAAAAAAAACTGAATATCACACATCTCGGTTAGTTCAGAGCTAGCACGAGTGATATTTAAACTTCTATTGAATATAATATTTTGGTATGTTTGAATAGACTAACATACATTACTAACATAGCAAGTGGTATATTTGATTATGATGAAAAACATATAGTTTTCTTCAATTTACAGTTGAAATTTAATTTTCAAAACTGATAGCTATTAGAATGTACAAACTTAATTCGCAGAACTAGCAATGCAGCAAGTCAAAGATATAAAAGAGCAAGTCAAACTGACAGCAACTCGAAGCTCGGAATGAAGTTGAAAGGAATCGAAATTAACAATATGAAAAGGTTGCGTTTAACTTCTTCTTCGACCTGCATTCAATTATAACATTGAGATAGTTCACATCAAATCATTGCTATTGGACCAATGGACGTTGGGTGTCAATATTGCAAGGCAAAATTTAGTTGTTATTCATAAGAAAATACTACCAATGGTGCGACAAAATATTGCGCGAAGAGTCAATTCGAATAGACGTTATTGGTACAGCCACTAGAGCCACTATATTCATTGGTTTCCGGGAACCAGAAAGTTACCATGAGTTAGAGTCCATCCGGGAACGGACTAAATTCTGAATATTTTTTGACTTCTATCCATCAAATATCTCATATATTTGAGATATCTCAAATATCTCAATGATGAGATATATGGGACAAGTACTTGTTACGAAATTAGGAACATGCCGTTCCACTATAGAACTGACACGTTAATCACTTTCAATACATCAAACGTGTTAATATAGGAATATTTTGAATATTCGACTGATTTGAAATGACAGGAAGTATTGTAGTCCCTCTGTAAGTGAGTGAGTACTTGGCTCCACACGGGATAAATATTAAAAACAAGATAGTGTAGCACAAATAGTAGAACATGTCTTTCCGGCTCTTTGAAAAATATTCAGAGAAAAATAAATGAGCGTACAAAGTTCGCCGGGCCAGCTATCTATTAATAAATTCAATGGATGATGAATCAACTCTGAGATAGTTCATATTTGAATGAGAGATAATAAGAAATACTTGTCTAAAAATCACTGACTTTTAGTGAAGTCAGTGATTTTCAGACAAGTATTTCTTATTACCTCTCATTTTTTATTATTATTTCTGCTTCTCTTTCAGTCTCAAATTTTAGAGAGAACTGTGAAAAAAAATTCGTAATAAATGTATGGTTCACGTTCGTAATTATATCGTGATTTTTGCAATTTCCTTCAATCTGTAGACACAGGCACTTCTACAAAATGTTTCATATATCCTTTAGCAATTAGTATTCGCTCAATTTTCAATTATGTGATGATATTCTAAGAAGTCTTCAATTCTTGAACAGTTCAAGGAAGTGAATATTCCCAGCTATTCAGAATGTGAGAAATGACAATCTGATCATTGAAATACATTAACCCGCCTATGCTTAATTTAAAGTTGATAGTAAATCTCGGAGATCTCATATTTATCACATTATTCTTGTGAGACAGGTGGATGAGCAACGCGGGCCTCAAAGGTCATTTTCTCAGTTGGAATATTTACTTTTTAAGGTGTGTATGTATGTGAGTGTGAGAAGGAAGTTGCTGTCGACCTCTTGTTACATCTCTTGTACAAACTACAAGTGTTAACATAACGGAATTTGTAAACATTAAAGAAAGTGTTGCCTTATCTTGTACTGTACGAAGATATCTACGTTTGGCACCTACTCCTTCCTCATTCTATCGACAAGGACCGATTTATATCGATGAAGCGAAAATTAACTTCTTTGATTGATATCTAGGGAATATGAAAAAAATCTTGAATTAAATATGTCCCAATTCCGAAATATGCAGTCACTTTGAAAGAGTTGAATAAAAGTGAAGAATATATTAAGACTGATATCTATATCATAATTGAAATTTTAACTATCTTTTATGAATTTAGATTGATTTCATGGATACTTATCCTTACATTACGTGTCATCAGATATATCTGAGTGTGGCATATATAAAAAAATGGTGCAAAATTTTCATTTGAAAGCCTTAAATATCCTTTGACTTTTTTTAGCCAATTAGCTGCTTATCAGCTACAAACTTCTGAAAAGAAGATGAACCTAATCTGAATGAATGACAAGACGTTTTATTGAGTTTCAGGTTTACATAACAATTCATTGTTATTTTACGAATACAAGGTGGAAGGTTATAAGGTCTTGTGACCTTTCGCAACCCTGTGCTGCTTAGTTACCTTGTTACAGAAAAAAAAAATATAATATATTATATATATTATAGTTTTCGTCAAGGTGCGGTCTGGACAATTTATCTTCACGTGCCATTTCGTCGAATTTCAGGTTTTCACTTCATCTGGCATTTAATGGTAAAGTAAATCAGAGAAAACGTTAGCCACGTAATTAACAAAATATGGTTGTTCACAATTATATTTAGGGACGATACAATTATTAAAAGTTGGCTGGAAGAATAACACGCTTCATCACACTCGCGTAATTTTGACTTCGTGTACTCATATTTCTCTCGCAATGTGACAGTTTCTCTCAATGATGAGGTATGTCCTCTAAATAATCGAGGATGTCATCTGTGGTCGTGTGCAGGACCGGTGCTGGTGGAAAGGGAGTTTTTTTCCGGGGTTTTTGCGTGAAACATGTCCAGGTCTTCACCATTGGGCCATCAGCATCTCTCGGCCTTCTGGATTGGGCCAGTTGAGAATCTATTGGGCATATTTACTTTGGAGTTTTTCGATATGAGTGAAAATTGGTGCCATTTTGATTATTTCATGGACAAGAATAGACTGATACTGTCTTTGAATCATGAAGATGCTGCTGCAGATTGCTCCTTCGCAGCTCTCGATAGACCTTACTGGCCGTTCTTGGAGGGTGGAGTAAATCAGGCATCTGAACGCGATCAGAGGGAGAATATATGACTTGTATGTGATGAGGAGAGTCCAAGGATCGCATCCTCGAATTCTACCTCGAAGTGCACACAGTAGGTTTCCAAGACATTCCAAGATTTTACTTCGAAAATGTTACACCCAAGTAAATGATTTCGTCCAGTAGTCTTAGGTTTTAACCCCAAAGCGAAAAGCCAACATCATTTTTAGAAAATTTGGAAGATTTTGAGTTAATTGAAATGGTGGAAGAGTATGGATTGGGTTTTACTACGGTCGGGTGTAATTTCCCTTTTGCTCTCCCACGCACTTTAGGCATCAAGCTGCCTCTGCATTATGCGATTGTACTTCGCCGATGTTCTCGCTATAGTCCAGATGGCCGTGTCGTCCTCAAAAATCAGGTCAATTTAATGTCGTAAGTATTCGTCATTCAATGAATTCGGTATCACATGTTTCATATGTTTTCAGAAGGTTTCCTGTTAATTTTATGTTCGAATTATGATTATGATATTAAAAATGATTTCATTCTGAGAATATAATATTCATTACCCATGTCAAATTTTTTTTCGGAGTTTCTTGAAATGTAACAATGTTTTCATATCTTCATCGAATAATGTTTGAAGCCCAAAGTAATTATCTTCATTGTTGAGTTTTATATTGAAAACATTAGACAAAACAACCCCAAGGTAACTGATCAATTAAGAAGAATATAATGAAAATAATTCCAAAATACAAAAAAAGAACAGAACAATCAGAGAGCCTCTGTGGTCGAACGGTATTGTGTCTATATGAATATTTTAGCTTAGTGATGCTGATGGGTTCGATTCCCATCGTGTTCTTTGTCCGTTCGGAATCGGTGTTAAACTGTCAGTTCAACAGAGCTTTACCATTGGGCTATCAGCATCTCTCGGATTGGGCCTGTTTAGAATCTATTGGGCATATTGACTTTCGAGTTTCTCGATGTGAGTGAAAATTGGTGGCATTTTGATTATTTCATGGACAAGAATAGACTAATATTGTCTTTGAATCATGAAGATGATTCTGCAGATTGTTCCTTCGCAGCTCTCGATAGACCTTACTGGCCGTTTTTGGATGGTGAAGTAAGTCAGGCATCTGACCGCGATCAGAGGGAGAATATATGAGTTGTATGTGATGAGGAGAGTCATCTATATATTGCTGTATAGGTTTTTGACCTCCGTTCTTTGACCATGATAAAAACAAATAAAAACCTCTTCAGAGACACTATCTCACGGATGTAATATACGGTCAATGAGTTTTATTTTTCTATGATATTTCTATGAAATTATGAACTCTGAAATGGTATTCTGAGGTTAGTATGGATGCCTTCCTTTCGAATGCTCTACCTGAAAATATTCACAATTCAAAGAAATAGAATTCATGAAATATACACCCCAACAGAGTGATGGCCACAATTCTTGTGTAGAAAATTAAATAAACACTGGAATGATGGATGAGATCATTGTGTTTGTCACTTCCACAATGTATAATAAAAAAGATATAGCATTTCACTCTACATAATAATGGAATTTATGGCTCAATCCAACTTTACTGTGCACTTAACATCAATTTTTGAAATTTTTATATGTTCACATTACATGCATATTGATGAAGTAGGCACTTAATTAAGTATTTCTTCTATTTATGCAAATAGAAATAGTGACGTGCATGAAGGATGAACGTTATCCTAGAAGCACACTAATAACATAAGCGGCTGCATAAGCTAGCAAAAATATCAACACCACTCCTTTCTTTGCTATTTTAAAATGCTATCTTGTTGTTCCTAATTCAATGATATAGGTTTTGTGTATTTGAATTTCACAGTAATAGCTTCAGATGACCTAGACAAAGCAAGAAAATATTTGTTTTAATATTGAGAATTTGGTTCTTGAAATTGAATGAAGACTAATTATTAACAATGATTAATTATTTTTAACTGAAAATTTTCAATTTGCGCATTTCTAACCACATGATATATATATATATATATATATATATATATATATATATATATATATATATATATATATATATATATATATATATATATATATATATATTTCAGTGTTTAATTGGGATTGCAGTCCAGCACAGGAAAATATGTTACCTCTTTAGTATTTTCCAAACTTTCCAAAATATTTATTTTCTTCTTCGGGTGTAAAATAGTACAAAATTAACAGTTTATCTAACAAGGCACTATTGAAAATAGTAAAAGTATATTGAAAGTATGAGTATTCCCAAATGTTTTGGGTTCGAATATTTTCAAAATTCAAGAAACAAAGTAATTGTAATTTTCAATAATGTCTCATTATATGAACTGTTAATATTATACCAATCAAGCCCTGAAAAAGAAAATAAACATTTTCGAAAACTTGGAAAATATTATAGAGGCAACTTATTTTCCTGTCCTGGAGTACAATCCCAATTGAACACTGAAAATACATATCTACAGTCGTAAAACATTCAACTATATACTCGTATATATATGTATATATATATATATATATATATATATATATATATATATATATATATATATATATATATATATATATATATATATATATATATATATATATATATATATATATATATATATATATATATATATATATATATATATATATATATATATATATATATATAAGAAAATGAACACTAAAACATTCAATCGAAAAATTCAAATTAATCAAGAGAATGTTATAGTACAGAACGTGTTCGATGGATGGTGCGACTGACGAGTTCCTTGCAGAACGAAACATATATGTCTCGCACTTCCATCAGGTGTGGCATCGATTTCAATATTTCTCTAACATTTAACCCTTGAAAGATAATGAAGGCATCACATCGTACACGTTCACATATCTAGCTCTACTATAACATTCTCTTGATTGATTAATTTGAGTTTTTCGATTGAATGTTCTAGTGTTCATTTTCTTAAATATTTCAGTCAGTGCCATAAGCACAAAAAATTTCATTTCCTTAAAAATATCGCCGAATAGGCCCCTGAAATACGGGAATAAACGCGAGCGTACTACTAACGCAACCTATTGGCATTTAAAAACATCGTTCGATGATATTTGTCAAATAGACATTGCAATTTAGTAGATACCTACAAGTATAGAAGATATGTGAAATTTCGATGCTTGGTGTGTCTATAGCCTGAGAGGTGTTTTCTACTGATTCCCATAGATGGAATTGTGGGTATTCATAACTCTACGGTCTTCCACTTGGAGTCACAAGAAGATGCTTGGGGGTTGAAATCGTTGCCTCACTTCGATGGACGTGGTGCGACTGACGAGTTCCTTGCAGAACGAAACATATATGTCTCGCACTTCCATCAGGTGTGGCATCGATTTCAATATTTCTCTAACATTTATCCCTTGAAGGATAATTGAGGGACATCACATCGTACACGTTCACATATCTAGCTCTACTATAACATTCTCTTGATTAATTTGAATTTTTCGATTGAATGTTCTAGTGTTCATTTTCTTAAATATTTTAGTCAGTTCCATAAGCACAAAAAATTTCATTTGCCTATATATATATATATATATATATATATATATATATATATATATATATATATATATATATATATATATATATATATATATATATATATATATATATATATATATATATATATATATATATATACAGTTTTTCACTTTGAGTCATAAAAAGTTGTTTGGAGATTGAAATCGTTGCCTCACTTGGATGGACATGAAGTGTAGAACGAAACAGTTATCTTGTGCTTTCATCAGATGTGATATAGATTTCAATATTTGTCTAACATTTTCCTTTGAAGGATAGTGAAGGCATCAACAGTTCACAGCAAATTGTTGCTATTGCAAGGCAAAGTTTAATTGTTATTGATAAGAAAATACTACCAATGATGTGACAAAATATTGCGCCAAGAGTCAATTCAAATATACGCTATTGGTGCAGCCACCAGAGCCACTATATTCATTGGTTTCTGGGAATGGACTAGTTTCTAAACATGTTTTGACTTATATCCAGCAAATACCTCATGAAACTAATGATGGGACAAGTACTCGCTACGAAATTAGGAACATGCCGTTCAACTATAGAACGGACAGGTTACCTAATCACTTTCAATACACCAAACGTGTTAATATAGGAATTTTTTGATAATTCGACTGATTTGAAATAACCGGAAGTATTGCAGTCCCTCAGTGAGTGAGTAAGTCCCGGGAGCACAGATAAATATTAAAAACAAGATAGTGTATCACACATAGTAGAACATGTCTTTCCGGCTTTTTGAAAAATATTCATAGAAAAATAAATGGGCGTACAAAGTTCGACGGGTCAGCTGGTATATATATATATATATATATATATATATATATATATATATATATATATATATATATATATATATATATATATATATTTGAGAATTGAAATTACATTTCAAAAGTTTTGAACTCGACTGGGATTCGAACCCAGGTTCTTTGGGTTTACGCCCCACTGCTTTTGACCGCTAAGCTACCGAGGAAGCAGTGGGGCGTAAACCCAAAGAACCTGGGTTCGAATCCCAGTCGAGTTCAAAACTTTTGAAATGTAATTTCAATTCTCAATTTTCACTGTAAAATATTAATACAATTATTCATGTCCGCACGTGGTGAGGTTAACACGACTAAATTACTGTTCTTTATGTATATATATATATATATATATATATATATATATATATATATATATATATATATATATATATATCCGAAATTTTCCTTCGATAAATCAAAACACTTCGTGAAATTTCTCGAGGAGATGTCTGTACACCAACAAACATATTCAAATGTTGCCATGAAAAAACAATTTATCAACTTTCGAGAGTGCATATTTAGTGCATTCCGAAGAACATCGAACGCGTTGGGAAAATCATGGAGCCCTTTTTCATTCCATTGTGGGAATAAAAGATGGCAAGCATCCAAATAATTGAGCTTTCGCTTTTTCCAAACGTACATAACCGCTATATCCTCAAAGGGCGGATTTCAGTTGAAAGTGGAATAATTTGATACATAAAGTAGGCGGACAATTCTTAAATTGAGGGAGCATCGACGTTTCGGATTATATTTGCGGTAACTACTGATAGAACTGGAAAAAATTTTGAAAATTTACTGTCAATACAAAACGTACATCCCTACTATTTTTTCTAGTTGTTAAGGGATGTTCAATTTTAGTGATTTTGAGTTTCAATGCATCGAACAATATAAAATAAAGTACTTTTCTGTTTATTTTCATACGAATAAGTGGTTCGAACTCAACAGAGCGAAAAATTCCATCATTAGATCTAATCTTCATACTGTTGGTGGAGATGAAGTAATATCACTTAAACCACCGAAACTTTAACGGTGGTATACGAGAAACAATGTTTAGGACAGTATATTTCAAATAAATTACGAGTATCTTGTATTTGTGGAGAACATCCACGTTTGACACCTATTCGTTCGTTATTCTATGATCGAGGATCAATTTATAGGCGAAACGAAAATGAGCTTCGTTGATTGATATGTAGTGAGAATATCATCGTTTCTATTCTTATCGTTAATCAAATTGAAGGACCTAATCATCGCATTACGTTTGAATTGAAAAATTCAATAGCCTTGTTCACATACTTTGAGTTTTTCTACAGTCACGAAATTAATTATATTTCTACTTTATGCCATGATAGAGTAATAATAGTTGATGTGATTGCATCTATAGAGGTGTTGCTGTTATAATAGTAATATTGGATTGTCTGAAATAATGATCATGATATTTATAATATATTGTGCAGATAACGATTTTACTTTTTCTATATTTGTTATCACTGAAATTAAGGAAGAATTTTTATTGCAAATGCAATTCCAATCATACGGCCATCTACTGGTAATTTGAGTTTGATATTGAATTTAATAGAAATACCAACACGAATGCCTTAAATTTCTCTTCTTTGTGTTTGACGTTGCAATTATACTCATATTTGACTCTTCTTACATAATTAGGTATCAGGTGATTTTTCAAGCATTCTTGATTGCATATTTTCAGTAGAAACGATATATATATATATATATATATATATATATATATATATATATATATATATATATAATTATATATAATGATGCAGTATATTATAATAACATTGGTTAAATAATTGCAATTAAAAACCACACAAAAAAGAAAACTACATAAAAAACAAACTTAATTATTTTCTTCAGAATAAATTGCTTACATTTTTCTTTGAAAGCTTTAGCTTTGTAACTGAGGAATTCATTCGGCATATTTCATTACAAAATTCCTACATACATGGTGATGCTAACATTTTTAAACATACTTTATTCAAATTGCATTGGTATAACTTTAAAAACTAGAGTACTAAGAGCTGTATACCATTATACATCATGAGCGATTAATCCAACCGAAAAAAAAACTGTTTCTCAACAATTTCTTCAATAATAAAGAAAAGAATGATGTGAATTGAAATAAATGCGACAGGAAGGGTGGTGCAGTGTAGAATACACATGAACCACATGCTCAATATGAAACAAAATTGAAAACCACACAAAAAAAGAAAACTACATAAGAAAAAAACTCAATTTTTTTCCTTCAGAAGAAATTGCTTACATTTTTCTTTGAAAGCTTCAGCTTTGTAACTGAGAAATTCATTCGGCACATTTCATTACAAAATTCCTACATACATGGTGTTGCTAACATTTTCGAGCATGCTTTATTCAAATTGCATTGGTATAAGTTTACAAACTAGAGTACTAAGAGGTGGTATACAGTATGAGCGATTTATCCTACCGGAATAAAAAAAAAACTGTTCCCCAACAATCTGTTGCATAATAGAGAAAAGAATGAAGAGAATTAAAATGAATGAGACAGGAAGGGTGGTGCAGTGTAGAATACACATGAACCACATGCTTAATATAAAAAAAAATTGAAAAACACACAAAAAAAGGACATTACATAAAAAACACTCCCAATTATTTTCTTACAAAAGAAATTGCTTACTTTTTTTTCGAAAGCTTTCACTTTGTATCTGAGGAATTCATTCGGCATACTATTCATTGAATTAACAATTCTATAGAAGAAAGAACGTTCAAATAGGAACCTATAAAAGCGAGGAATAGCCAACTTATGTCTGAAACTCAGACTGAGACAATGGATGTCTGTAATAAGTTTTCAAGTTACCAAGATTTATGATACCAACACAACTAATGTAATTTTCTACATACATCCACGTATTAACTTATTCGATTATAGCATATCCGCAGCAACAAATTTACATGTGAGTCGATCCCAATTTAGTATCAAAATGAGTCCCAGATTTTTCCCTTCATTAGATAATGCGATGGGTATATCATTCAGATTCAACAAGATTTGATTTCTCACACTTGCCCTCATAGAATTCGGTCCGAAAAGCATAGCCGTCTTATCCGGATTCAAACGCAGGCCCATATTTTGTCAAGCACGGAATAATCTTTCCAAATCTAATTTGATTCGTACCACAGCATATACTAGAGAGTTTCTTGGAAATGTCAAAAACATTTTCGTATCATCCGCGTATAAAGTGTGTACAGAGACAATTGAAGAATACACATGAAGAATAATGGGCCGAGAATTGACCCCTACGGCACTCCGCATCTCGATCACAAAGTTTTGTATATATATATATATATATATATATATATATATATATATATATATATATATATATATATATATATATATATATATATATATATATATATATATATATATATATATATATATATATATATATATATAATTGTAATAACAATTAAATGATTCGTTTGACACCATGATAAATTATTAAGGTAATCGATCATCTCCAGGAAGACGATCATGGTCGACTTCATAGCCTAGTGGAATAATGGAGGTCCCTCACTAGGGAGATCTGGGCTCGACTACCTGATGTTTGTGTTCGACAATGAGTTTAAGTGGTTATGAAATCAATAATAAATCAGTTGGCAATGTACAGCGATACAAACCCCAGTAAAAGAAATAAAAGAACACAGAGATCATCAGTTATTTCGCAACTGAAAGAGACAGTGAGATGCCTAAAAACAAATTGGATAAATCAAACATTATCTACCAACGAAATAATTTCATACGCTGATCATTATTCAGCGAACTACTAACAACACACTCTCCTCTGCTACTCAAATATGTAGCAATTCTTCGATTTGAAGCTGTTGTATCTGCAATGAATCACTATAACATCAATTTTGCACATTATTGAAACATCATATGATACTAACCTTATAGAATTTTTTTAAGTAGTGGCGTTTTGGGCTTAACACAAAACCAAGAACATGCTGTCACATTTCAAAATATGTTGGTTCAATTCAATTATAACGTTACTATCTAAAACGTCATGTGGCCCTGTTCATTCAATAAAAGAAGAATCTAACATTGAAGTAGATGAAAAGTCGATTGTTTATATAATTGAAGAACAACATATTATATCTCAAGTTATGAGATATATCAGGATATGAGAATATTTCTTATCCCAGAACACCTGAATAAGCTAATTATGAGTCAATCATTTGAAGTGGATATTTAGATTCCATATAATTTTCTGGTAAAGTCCTACCAAATATATAATTTCATTAAATATTCCTTTTTGTGTTTGAAGTATTTTTATTATTGAAGTAGATGAAAAGTCGATTGTTTATTTAATTGAAGAACGACATTATATATCTCAAGTTACAGATATGAGAATATTTCTTATTCCAGAACACCTAAATAAACTAATTATGAGTCACGATCATTTAAAATTATATTTCAACTATTATTTCCATTCACTTTGGAGTAATATTCAATATATTGTACCTGGATTTATTCAACAATTGCGTACTATTCCATATAGTTTTATTTCATATAGTTTTCTGGAATGTTGAAGAAAACAACAAGTCAAAACAAATATATAATTTTATTGAATATACTTTTTTTTGTGTTTCAGTCCTTCTTCGGTCGAACATACAACAATCTGAACTCGATATCAGAATGCAAGAACAACGGGGAATGTGTCATCAACAAAAAAAATCGAACAGCATGCAAAGCATGCCGCTTGAGAAAGTGTATTTTGGTGGGTATGTCGAAAAGCGGATCACGTTACGGACGTCGCTCCAATTGGTTCAAGATTCATTGTCTACTACAAGAACAGCAACAGGCTGGTTCAAACATGGGCATGGCAGCCGCAGCTGGGTTATTTCGTCCCCATCCGTACCTGACCACATTATTTCGACCAACACCTACAACGGCAGCCCAAGAAACGAGGAGTTCGGAATCAGATAGTGGTGCTTCTTCAGTAGACATCGAAGACGATGCTAAATCATCTTGTCGTGACAGTTATATCAAACCATCTATGTCTCCGTCAAGTGATCGTGACTATTTTTCCGGTGGTTCGTCTAAAAAACATTCTTCCCCGGCCAGCGATAGTGAATATTTTGCAAGAAGGAAATTAGCTTCACTTCCAATTCCTCCAATATCCCCAGCATCTCTTCCATCAGTATCTCCCAGTAGTATAGTTCCAAAGTGGTTTCCTGCCATACCAGCTTTCACTGATCCATCTTCTTTACGAGATCTGTGGTTGAGAGTGCCTCCACCTGTAGCAACACCAGCTCCAAACCAAGACCAGCCAATAGACTTATCTATAAAACCACAAATCCCGTATGTTCCTTGTTTGAAATCTGGAAGTGACAACAACATCATATCAGAAGAATCTTTGCGATCAGTGCCTTTAGATCTTACTCTTGATCGACAAACTGCCGATATTAGTAATTGCTAGGTATAGTTAATTGTTGTGATTGAACTTTTTGTTCGCGTTAACTCGAATTGAACATGATGTTCCTAACTTTAGACATGAAATCTTTATTGATACTAGATCTGGAGAGTTAACACCTTGGATAAAATTGAAACCTCGATGTGAATCTCTCCGAGACGTGCTTTATGATCTCTTGAAATTTTGAATTCTGAAATCTAGATACGCATCCCCTTACAACAGACTCATTTGTCGCATTGGTTTTACCTCTCCAGATATTGAGAAAGATAGACGTTGAAGCCAGACGCAACCTTTTTTGAATACTTACTATGAAACAATGTTAAATTCTGAGGTTTTTTCCAGTAGTATTGATAGAGTGGTTGTATTTAAATTCTTATTCAAACCGTATTTTGTAATATTTTATGATATGTCTTCTCAATTCCAATATTGAATAGGAAATTTTCATGATGAATTGATGGATTTTTATGTAAGATCAGGATCAATTCAGAGTGAAGAAGTCTAAATTTTGTATGAAATAGAAGGTACATGAACAACTAGAAAAAATTTGAATTTATAATGTATCAAATACACAATATAGAAAGTTGTTATTTTGAAATTGAAAATTCGAATGGCCATTTGTATTGTATTCAATTTCAATGTACCATTTCCTTTAACACTGTTTTTTCGTATATATTTAACTATCAGCCTAACGTTATTTTTCCGAATGAACTTAAACAACTGTTCATTCATTCATTCTGAATTCAACAATATCATATTAATTTTATTAATATTCCTCTGAAATTATTTGCTGAAAAATTCATCAAATTTCAACGTAGTATATGTTTTGATCGAAGTCATGTGTTGTATGTAATCTTCTACAAAACTTTGATGATACGGAATACAGAACTTCATCAAAAGATTATTTCCTCATTCATCATAATTTGAATAATGAAACTGAAGCTTTCACCCATTTCTGTGATTTTGTTATTATGATTTGAATTTGACATGAGAAATTTGATAAAGTAAATGAACGGCTTCATCATAAATTGTATAATACTAGTGATTGCTATGTAAGATTTGACTTGACTTGATTACTTGAATTTGATGAAAAGTTATCAGTACCTGATAGAGCGATGTGCCTTCCATTTATATTAATGCAGAAAAGGATTTTATGGTACTTTCTTACATTACTATTTATTACGAACTATTTATATGTGACGGTCAGTTATAGGTCAAAAATGCTCAGCATTTTTTTCCTCATTGTAATATTTATATATTGTATATGTAAAAACAGGTTATTTTTTATAAGAGATTTTTATCGGATTACTCGGCCAGTAAAAACGTGCCTTATGTTATATATTTTTATATTTTGCTCTAATAAAATGTTTTGTTACATGAAATATTATTTGTTTCCTACCTGTAGTGTTAGAATTTCTTCATATCATCCTTTAGTTTTTTCAGCATTTCAAGTAGTTTTCACAAGAATTACAATAAACAGTTTCACTCTCGTTTTGTTCAATGTGTGAATCGAGCATACATATCACCTCTCTTCATATGTTGCAATAAAAAAACATTACCTATTGACAGACATTTGAGTTCCTTCTTGGCAAATATCTTCTTTAACACATAACAATGGAAAGTTTAAAGGAATGTCATAAGTAATGCAGATGAGTCTAATTCACTTGGCATGAAGTCTGTTTATTAACGTGAATAGACATTTGACAACCAAGCTATATTCTGACAGAAATCTCAGTGAATCACTGAAACAAAATCGGTGGAAAATGACTTTACAGATTATTTATATGAATCACAGAAAAATATGCGTTCTTCAAAAATAAAAAGTACAAATTACGGAAACTACTCAAATGAATGTACATAATACTATTATTTTTTCTGATAATTTCAATGAAGTATCTGTTTTTATAATTATTGAAATAATTACGAATACGATGAATATCCTTATGCTGAATTGTATAAAAAGGATGGTAGTACGTGGAACGTGAAAAATACGAAGAATTGCCAGAGGGAGAACAAAAGAAAAAAATTTTACGTCCAAACGACCATTTTGTTGGCAAATTGTTTGCTTTTAAATGATTGTTGAAATGCTTCACAACATTCTGCACTCAATATTCAAATAAAGGCTATATTGTTCGGGCTAAATTTACAAAATGTTAAATGGAGGAGCTTGAATGAAAATTCTGCAAAGGGTGTTACTTTAGGCTGTGAAATTATTCCAATGAAAAAGGTGGAAATCATTCCAGCAAACAAACTATTATTCTGGAAAACTATATCCTTTTCTCAAAAATATATCTGTTTTCATTTGACCATGCTTTTCATTCAACTTCGTTGAATTATATTATTGTCTGTTTGAAATATTCAATCACTATCATTATTTCAGACTGTGCTCTCTATTCATTGTAGCTTATGATATCAATAAATGACATGGAAGTTTGGCTTATCACTTGGTGAAAAATCATGTTAAATAATAAACTGAAATTAAAACTTTTAGTTTTAGACAAAACATTTTAGTGTTTATTACTAAAGTAGTGCTTTATTTTCAATTTATTATTTAGGATATTGACGTTCACTGAAATATTTTTAAATACCGCAACAGGGTGCCCTATGTAAAAAACATTGAAGGGAAATGAAAATCTTCACGGCTTTGTTATATGTTCTCACTCAAACAATATTCTGAGAGAATTCTCAGAACACTTTAGAAATTCAGTACACTTGAAAGTTCGTCTTACGAGATTACATGCGTTTTAACACTCGTTAGATTCCGCCTTTTTGAACGCTTTGGTGCACTTGGTGAAAGATTAGCAAGATTCCATTGTTTGATTACGAATAACTGATGATTACCAAAATAAGATGCAACAGCCGAGTATGAACAGCCGGAATGCACTGAATATTCACATACGAAAGTAGATAGTAGATAGTTTGTGTTTTCATTGACAACATTTGCGCAGATAGCTGGAGAGTTTCATTCGAATAATTTTCATATATCAAATTAAAATATCAGAATAGATTATATATTTATATATTTATATATATATATATATATATATATATATATATATATATATATATATATATATATTTATAAATTCGACTATAGCAATTTCGACTATATCTAATTACTCTCTTATTCGCAAGCTAGTCGCGCTAGACGGCTCGGGTTGTCGTCTGGTTCAAGTGCACGAAACTGAGTAAACAATACATATAACTATATATATATATATATATATATATATATATATATATATATATATATATATATATATATTTATATATATATATATATATATATATATATATATATATATATATATATATATATATATATATATATAAAGAAAATGAACACTAGAACATTCATTCGAAAAATTCGAATTAATCAGGGGAATGTTATAGTAGAGCTAGATATGTGAACGTGTACGATGTGTTGTCTCCATTATCCTTCAAGTGATAAATGTTAGAGAAATATTGAAATCGATACCACACCTGATGGAAGTACGAGACATATATGTTTCGTTCTGCAAGGAACTCGTCAGTCGCACCACGTCCATCGAAGTGAGGCAACGATTTCAACCCCCAAGCATCTTCTTGTGACTCCAAGTGGAAGACCGTAGAATTATGAATACCCCACAATTCTATCTATGGGAATCAGTAGAGAACACCTCTCAGATTATAAACACACCAAGCATCGAAATTCCACATATCTTCTATACCCGTAGGTATCTTATAAATTGCAATGTCTATTTGACAAATATCATCGAACGATGTTTTTAAATATCAATAGGTTGCGTTAGTAGTACGCTCGCGTTTATTCCCGTATTTCAAGGGCCTATTCGGCGATATTTTTGAGGAAATGAAATTTTTTGTGCTTATGGCACTGAATCAAATATTTAAAAAAATGAACACTAGAACATTCATTCGAAAAGCTAAATTACTAGAGCTAAATATGTGAATAGCTAGATATTGTTTTCCACTTGGAGTCACAAAAAATTGCTTGGGGGTTGAAACCATTGCCTCACTTCGATGGACGTGGTGCGACTGACGAGTTCCTTGCAGAACGAAACATAAATGTCTCGCACTTCCATCAGGTGTGGCATCGATTTCAATATTTCTCTAACATTTATCCCTTGAAGGATAATGGAGACATCACATCGTACACGTTCACATATCTAGTATAACATTCTCTTGATTAATTTGAATGTTCTAGTGTTCATTTTCTTAAATATTTCATTCAGTGCCATAAGCACATTCCTTATATATGTATATAATATATATATATATATATATATATATATATATATATATATATATATATATATATATATATATATATATATATATATATATATATATATATATATATATATATATATATATATATATATATATATATATATATATATATATATATATATATATATATATATATATATATATATATATATATATATATATATGTCTAAGTGAATTGAGCAATAAATTAAAAAACTGGTTTCATAAAACTGTATAGGTCTAGGTACTTATCATCGTCAAAGCCTCTTGGGTGGTGCATCGAACACAATGCTACAGTTGTCGTTCTCCTACGCACCAGATTGACTAGCATGTCGTCCATATCAGCAACATATCTTTGCTAACACGCAATGTGTTCTGCCCTCTGAACTTGATCACGCTACCAATGTGAAAAATTGATCAGATAGATTGAACTTGTGACTAAGACTATAGTAACGACTTATCTTATAATGAAAAGATAGAGAGAATACTACTCTCTTATCCTTGAAGACATAGCTTCACACAAAAGCATAATTTAAAGAATTCATGACGTGATAATTTCTGATTATTTCAGTCAATTTCGTTGATATTTCGCCTGCGTTATTGAATCATTAGAACGTATAGGCCGAAATAGATTCTCCGAAAAAGTTTTATACACCCTATAAAATTTATTTTACACCCCATAAACCAGTGCCTGGCCGTCAGCCTTCTAGGGCGTAGAAATTATGAACATTCAATTCAACAACATGTAAGGTGAAAGTCAAAACAAAATGAGAATTGTTTGTTGAATAATGTTAGTTTTGTTATTATCAAAGAATAAACTCTAATTTTAAGTAATTTTATATTTTTTACATATTGCATCTGATCATTGCAGTAATTTCTTTGCAGCTTGTTTTTTCTCCTGAAGAGAACACAAAAAAAGGGTCGAAATATCGAGAATTATTATAACTAAATAACTTTTTAAACACTTCACCAGACCAATTATTTCCATTACCTAAATTCTATATATACCTATATTTATATATATATATATATATATATATATATATATATATATATATATATATATATAGATACCAGTGTTTTTCACATTGGTTAATATCATAAAATAGAAATTGTATTTTACTTTTCGTTTAAAAATATTTATATTTGTAGATTAGGCAAACCTAGGCGATATTGATTTGGAAAGTGCAAAATCATTCATTATTAAGTTAAAATATCAATAATGGAGAAAAAACAATCATTTTAAGAGCAATAAATAAGTTGAAGAATACCTATAACAGTATAGACATATTACTCCTGAATTATACAATAATCATTCAATTTCGACATAGAAACATACGAGAATGCTGAAATAGGTTCTGAAAATATGCTTCAACATTTCAATAATCTTGGACAACATCATCGGAAATGAATGATCATTCAATATCAACGAAACACTTCGTTTGCTGATGATACGATGATTTGGGGGAAGATTTACATCAAATGGTATCGGATATGAACATTGAAATGAACAAGTTATTCGCGTGGCTGTGTGATAATAGATTAGGTTTGAATGCAGGAAAATCAAAATTTAAAGAAATCACGAATGATAAATGTACAGGTTGATAATATATATATATATATATATATATATATATATATATATATATATATATATATATATATATATATATATATATATATATATATATATATATATATTTCTGTAAACGGAGAAGCCATTGTTCACGATGAACATATCAAATACTTGGGTACAATTTTGGATTCGAATTTAAACTTTCTCGCACACGCAGATTATATAACGAGAAAATTTTCGAAAAAAGTAGGATTCTTTCACGAATTGGCAAATCTTTGTCTATGAGTACAAATTTGTCTCTCTACAAAGCCATTGCACTTCCTCATTTACAATTCTGTTGTTACTTATTGTTTAATTGTCCTCAATATCAAATAAGTCGATTAGAAAAAATACAAAATAGGGCTATGAGATTTATATTAAAATGTTATAGATATACACCTGTAAAATCCATGCTTAATGTGTTAAATATGTTATCTGTTAGCCAAAGAGTTGTGTTTATGAACAAGTGTTAATTTTTAAACTGAAAGAAATATGTTACCAACCTACATTGGTGATAGAGTTCGATTATTTAAAGATGTACATACTTATAATACGAGATTCAAAACATACTTTATCTTTGGAAAATGTAACATTACACAAAAGCTAAAATCTATTTTGTATAAAGATTTAATTGAATTTAATGGATTTCCTGCACACATAAAAAACCTTGAAAGTTCGAAAGAATTTCAAAAGACTTTTGAGAACGTTCATCTCAAACAAATTCAATACAGTTTAAAGTCACTCTAATTCAATTCGGCTTTGTTTCCGCTAGTACTCTAATTGATGTTTATCATGTAATATTAGTTAGGTGCTAAGTATAACGTTTTTGTTTTTCTACTATATTATGTTATTTACATATATTGGTACTTTACTTAATTCACAGTATTTTACTTTTCATTATTTTAATTTTTAATTAACTTGTCATTATTATATTTTGTAATATGATGTAGCAATTCTGCTAAATAAATTTATTATTATTATTAAACAAAATCAGTACAAGTGACCTTCATACCGAGAAAAACCACTTGTCCTCCTGTGCCCTATTAATTGATACTAAAGTGAAGTACTTCGGTATGTACTAAGATCAGCTTCTCACTTTTAGGCAACATATCAAAGCCAGAAAATCCAAACAATTGTTTACAAGACAATTATCGAACCGATATGAACAAATTGATATTTCGAAGATTGCGCCAAAGCGTATAATATTCGAATTATCCAAAGGATGAAATCGAAAATATTAGTTTCATTGGTTAACTTCAATTTTAATTAACAGAATTAATTGGTTTCATTTGCACCTTGGTACGTTTCCAACCTCACCATCCACGACTGTTGAAGGGTCCTATTCATGATTATTGCAGTAGATATGCCTCTCGAAAAAATACCACCAGAAACTAAATGGACACATGATCAATTCATTGAAACATACTCAATTTAGGAAGGTTGAAACGGACCTGTCCAAAAATACGACGTATTTTGGAATTTTAATAGAGAAGTATTGATTGATTAAACTATTAATACTACCCAATAAACTGTACATGCACAATATCTACTCAATACTTTTGCTTATGGAGTAGATATTGAATTTCAAAATTCCCTTATTACATACATAACTCATTTCACCTCATTATTATGAGTTAATAAATAAATATATATATATATATATATATATATATATATATATATATATATATATATATATATATATATATATATATATGTTGGAGATATAGGTTCATATGTTACATACGCGCAAACCACTCATTATACTGCCTAAGATAGATAGTGGCATTCTACGTCGATAACTTGACCGATTTTTAATACAATATTCTGTTTTCTTTTATAATTGTGAGTATAGATGATTAATTGTTTTCAAATTGTAACGTAACTCTTTTATATTTCAGTGACCAAGCAATTGTTGTATGACATAATTTGCAACAGGTCGCAGTGACGACTGAAACGTTATTTCAATATAAACATCCGAATTAAAGTATTTATTAATAAACCACACAACCTGTGAAAATATATCTCCAAAATAATTAAATATGGTTCAATAAATTCAATCTGTATATATATATATATATATATATATATATATATATATATATATATATATATATATATATATATATATATATATATATATACATATACATATATATATATATATATATATATATATATATATATATATATATATATATATATATATATATATATATATATATATATATATATATATATATATATATATATATATATATTTCATAAGAATGAATAAGAATACATTCAATATATCACGTCATTCAATTCAAATTTCAATGATAATTGAAGAATTGAAGTATTGTTTTTTCCTGATTTTGGAATTTTTTCTACATTGTTATCAACAATATTGAAAGAGACAGAATGAACCATTCTCTCAGATAGAACTTCGGCTACATACAAAAGAATGCGGAATACTTATTCAAAAAAGTATATAATTCGTCAAGGATTCGCAATCTACCTAGAGAAGATTAACTTCTGTACTCCAAAGGTTTCTATGTCAGAATGTTATATATAGATATGGAATAATAAACATATGAATATAATTGTATTAGAAATTCAGTGTGTAATTTAGTTCCATGATCTGTGGGGCTAGTTTTTCAATATTCACTTGCTTATTCACTTCAATACAAAATACAAAGCAAAAGGTTCAAAACCTAATAAGCATTATTTACTTAGTTGCTTCAAAGTTCTCCTATGAACTTTCTTGATGCTTACAGATTTCTGAAGTAAAATCATTTTATTGATACCATAATTTGAATAAAACTAAGTAGTTTTTTGTTTTTCACTATAATTCAGTTAAACATAAGAATATTGTTTCGCCAACTCAGTGACTTCATCAGATGTAGATGATAAACTGAGACACTGAGTAGGCGGAACGATATTCTTATGTTTAACTGAATTACAATGAAAAACAAAAAACTACTTAGTTTTATACAAATTATGTATTTAGATTTTTATCAACTATCGGCCCAATCGATCAATAGTTATCTATTGATAACAGTTCTAAACTAAGAAAAGTGATATTAAATACGATCTTGAAAAATATTGGAATATTGGATGGTTTAGATGTCTACGGAAAGTTCATAATCATAAAAATGATTTGCATTTTCAGAATTGAGTCCCACTATTTGCACCTACACTACTAATTGTCTTACCTATCGCTAGTATTAACCACTTAAATATTGAACCACTTTCATGATATAGTTGTAAATGTTTCAACTGAGAATCATTGATGTTGTCTTTATACTAGGTCTGAGCGTTATCCAGTTCAAGCATACAGTATAATATATGCATACAGTATTATTTAGTCACAATACAAAACATGAACAATTAGTTTTCTTCATGTGTGAACGTGGAATTATGTGGTAAAATCGTTTTGATATGTAAATATTGAAAGTCAGAAGTAAATGTCATGTCAGATGATGAATAAAGAATTATTTAATGCAAATATGTGAAAATAAAAGGGCAATTTAAACCTTGAAAGTCTCATTTTTTCCCCATGATTTCTCATCGACTGCTCAGAGCAGTCGGTGTATAATGTATTTCTCTTTGAATTATTTGAATATATCACCAGATATTTCAGAAAAGATATGCTTGAAGAGGAGACAATAAGATGTGATGAATCAATTAATTAATTTTTTGTATAATTTAAAACTATTGGATAATTTCATCGAAAGTTGATATTATTGTTGAATTTATTTAAATGAGTAAAATTTTGAGTTGCGATATTGAATACAAATATTCTATGGTTGAAATGTGTACGTATCCAAAACTGTGGCAATAATATATATATATATATATATATATATATATATATATATATATATATATATTATATATATATATATATATATATATATATATATATATATATATATATATATATATATATATATATATATATATATATATATATATTTTCAGTGTTTAATTGGGATTGCAGTCTTGGACAAAAAAATCATTTACCTCTTTAGTATTTTCCAAGCTTTCGAAAATTTTTATTATCTTCTTCAGGGCTAAAATAGTATAAAAATTAACAGTTTATATAGCAAGGCACTATAGAAAATTTTACTTACAATTACTATGAAGTTAGTCCGAAAGTACATTAGTTTTTTGAATTTTGAAAATAATTACAAGTGTTCCCAAATGCATTGGGTTGGAATATTACTGCATTCTACGTGTTAGGTAGCCGAAGGAAGCGACGATACTGACTGTATTTCTCAATTTCACTTTTCAAGTGGAATGTTCCCAGATGTTTTTAAGGGCATTTCTTGAAATGCATAACGTTGGCCGAAGTTTTATGACTAACGAAAAGAGAATGAATTTATTTTGTGTATTTAGAATGGATTTTTCGGTGAATAGGATATCAGAATATTAGCCATTAATCAGAAGAACCCATGAGATTTATATTTAATGGCTAATATTCTGATATCCTATTCAACGAAAAATCCATCCTAAATACACAAAATAAATTCATTCTTTCTTCGTTAGTCATAAAACTTCGGCCAACGTTATGCATTTTGAGAAACGCCCTTAAAAACATCTGGGAACACTCCACTTGAAAAGCGAAATTGAGAAATACAGTCAGTGTCCTCGCTTCCTTCGGTTACCTAACAGGTAGAATGCAGTAATATTCCAACCCAATGCATACTGATGTACTTTCGGACTAACTTCATAGTAATTGTAAGGAAAATTTTCTATAGTGCCTTGCTATATAAACTGTTAATTTTTGTACTATTTTAGCCCTGAAGAAGAAAATAAACATTTTCGAAAGCTTGGAAAATACTGAAGAGGTAACTGATTTTTCTGTCCTAGACTGCAATCCCAAAGAAAAATTTAGTTTTTCAATTTTAATTTTCAACAAAATAATCACCCTCGAGTGAAATACACTTCTCTCATCGTGAATACAATGCCTTTAAACCATTGAAATAATATTCTGAAGATTTCTCTTGAAAATAGCTCTCCGAGGTTGACTTCATCTCATTGTCATCCGAAAATCTTCGCCCCCTCAACGCTTTTTTCAGTTTCGAAAAATGGAAAAAGTCACTGGGAGCTAGGACCGGACTATAAGGGCGATGATCAATTTCTGCGAACCCAGTGGCTTTAGTGCCTGGCAGTAGTTTCTTTAGGCAAATTATCAATTAATAAAATTACTTCGCTATCCCAGAAAATATTCGCCATAATCTTAGAGGCCGAGTCTTCCTCTTTAAACTTCTTTGTTGGTCTTTCCCATTTTTGATACACTGCATTCTTATTTGGACTCCGGATCATACTGACGAATCCAGGTTTCGTCTACTGTCACAATGTGGTTACAAATTTCGTCCAAATCGTCCTGACACAACTCAAAAAAATCCTTACAACTCACCATAAGATAAAGATAAAACAATCCTCATAACTCGTCGTTTTTCGAGTGGTGTAAGCATTCGCGGTACCCAACGCGCACTCATTTTTTTCATGTGTGAATTTTGTGTAAAATTTCAACGATTTGCTCTTACTAATCTGTAACTCTTCAGCTATCTGCCACAATTTTATGCTTCGATCGGCCGATACTAATTTTTCAACTTTTTGAACATTTTCTTCACTAGTGTCACAGGGCAGCCGGCCGAGGGGGTCCTGACAGCTCTCTCTTCCTTGTTTAAAAAGCCGAGCCCATTTTTTACCATTGTATATAATGGCCCGGAATACTGAAGAATCGATGACATTTCTTCAAAAATGTCTTTCGGCGAGTTTCCTTTTTTCACAAGGAATTTAATCTCTGCGCGTTGTTTAAAATTGGGAGAATTTTCAGTTTCGGTCGACTGGTATTGTTGCTTGTTCCAGGTTTGAAGTTTTAATGAACCGAATTGAACAAATGGATGTTATTCATACTGTCAATTTGTGCCACAAGCTGTGCTATAAGTAATGAGATGAATACCTTTTCGTTAAGTACCTTTACGAAAAGTACCTTAGGTCGCGAACTTATCAGCCGCCCCTCGTATGTGTGGATAATCCTTAGACTTCAGTACTTGCAGATGTATTGTTCATCATAAAGATCATACAATTTTGGACGTTTCGGAGATAAATCCTCCTCCATCAGCCTTTAGAATATATCAAATATTATCACTTGGTGAACTAAGTCTCATCAAGAGTAAAAATTTATAATACTAAACAACAATCATATACATATATACTGATAAAACTATAACAACCTCATTCGATAAATATCTCTTTATTTGCTATCACTATTTCTATTACTATCACTGTTTCTATTGATTAATTTTCACTTTTGACGAAGCTTGGTTCACCAAGTGATACTATTTTATATATTCTTGAGGCCATGGAAAGAGAATTTACCTCAGACGCGTCCCAAATTGTATTATCTTCATGATGAACAATAAATTTGTTACTTCAAAACTCTAAGGATTATTCATTTATATCGGAAAACAGATAATATTTTAATACAATTTAATATATATATATATATATATATATATATATATATATATATATATATATATATATATATATATATATATATATATATATAATCATCTTTATTTAAGGTTCTCTTAATACAATTATATCGGTGAAACAATAGTAAATATTCTAATTTTAAGATCTATCTTGTCAATTATGTTGCCTAAACAAAGGTAATACATTCTCTCACAAAGAACGTAGCCTGTGGTGAGTACGAATAATGTCTATTTATATTCTGCAATATTTAATATCTACATCCATATATATCAAGGCATCTATTTTAATTATTTGAGAAAAAACTTATTAATCTAAAAATTTGATAACAATATTGGGGAGAAGCGAATATCAATATTATAAAAATGTGTAACACTATAATATATATATTGTTTTACTATATATATATATATATATATATATATATATATATATATATATATATATATATATATATATATATATATATATATATATATATATATATATATATATATATATATATATATATATATATATATATATATATATATATATATATATATATATATATATATATATATATATATATATGTTTGTGAAAATCTATGAATAACTATATGTTGTCAATTGCCAAATTTTAATATCAATTTAGTTATTCAAAATTCAAATTCTTCTCCTATTCTACATATTATTATTAGAAATCATACGGATCTAACAAAAATCGCAGTTGTTATTTTCCTTGATTTAGATCCTCTCGAAGCAAAAACAATCCTGCCCTCATTTGTAAAGTACCGTCATTCGTCATTGTTTACCTCAATCCGGAAAAAAAGTCGTACCGTGCTCCTAAAACGCGGCGTTGCAGACCACCATCGGCTTTCTCATAGAGAACCGACGTCGGTAATGTCCCCAGATGACTCTCGGAGAGCCCAGCACGTTTGAAATCTTCTCGGCCCGAGTTAAGACACGTGCAATGAATTATTTACCATGCCCGACCGGCGGCAAGAAAAATATACAATTAAAAAAAAGATGTCATTATTATTCACGATCGTTTTTATTGTTAATCTATGCACCGTAAGCCGTTAGTACCCATGTCTTAGAGTGCACTTGTAATAGTCCAGATACCACGAGGATATTAAACCGTACTATGTAGCACTTTTAGCGATGAGTCCGGTGAGATATGGACTTGGAAAAATGGCGATAAAATGTTCGACTGTTCTAATGAAGTTTCATATTAGAATATTAGAAGAAATGGATCAATTACACCGGTTCAGGTAATAAACCAGTGCAGTAAAATTTAATAAGACTCTTAATGATGGTACTCATGCAATTAGAAGTGAGTCACCTTATTTATTTGAACTGCGAATAGATTCTATAGCAAAGGATGTACTGAGATGATGAATATTGTCTTGTAGTCATTTGGGAAATCATCCAAACTTGTTCATTAATTGTTTTGACATATCCGACTACAAGAGGTAAAACACGTTTAAGCATGTTGACACTTTAGATTCTCTTATTGTCAAAAACAAATCATAAAATTTTTTCCGATGTTGGCCTGAGCATATTTTAAAAAATTTTCTAATTTTATTTTGGACAAGTTGAATGGAAAACGAAATAGATTGACTTCTTGAAGAAGAAAGATCATTTTGATGAGATAAGTAATTAATGCAAAAGTAACTTCTCTCAATCACAAAACACGAAAAAACTCAGGTGGTACTGTATAATCAAAATTAAAGCAAGGCATCTCAAAAAATCTCAAAATTTTCGAATTATATCAAAAATACGATCAAGATGCATATTTTTAAGTAGAGTGAGCTTCTTGTACCTTGAGATACTTTCATTTAAATCTCCATAACCTATATTAAAATTTATCTATGATCATGAATGTTCATATTTTATTTAATAGCCAATAACTTCACAATAAAATATGTTTCATAAAAGGCAATATGTCATTTGAATATTTTAGGAAATATTTCCCAAGGCATAAGCATGGTTTGTAACGTGGGACGCGTTATATAAATCGAAACTTCCGCTAAATGAATGTTATCATTATCAGTTCAAATACACCCGATTATGGTGCAGTAGGATTCGGGTTCAAGTCCCGGTGAAGGCATGTGTTTGTCTTTGATTTAAGTAGTTAAATCGTGATAATTGTTAGGTAATGTATTTTGATCTTAAGCCAAGTTCGGAACCAGCGTTACACTGCAGGTCGACTGAATTAAAAAAACACAAATATTTTATATAACAAAAATTCAGATATGTATAAGCTCATAAAGTGTTTTATCAAAAATATACGAAGCATTGAAAAGCAAAGATAATCATAATTCTGTAATATTCAACAAACAATTACGAGGGAACCACTTGCCCCTCTTTTGAATCAGTAAATACTCTCTTGGCAGTGTTCTGAGGCTGAAATATAACATCACAATTTTCTTTTCCTTTGTTTAATTCAACGAAACATAATAAATATTGTGAGATCTTGAATTATTTGGCAGCATTGCGAATACAGAAACATTTTTGGATGACCATTTCAATTTTTACACTTGCCTCACCAAGTTACCCAGTGATTCTATTTTCACTTTTGGCATCTTGAAACAGCACAAAAAACATGAATGATAAAAAATAAAACCAAAATAAATAGCTGAAAAACAAATTCATTGTTGTACCTGGGACTGTCCCAAGGTACAAATTTGAACAGTATAAATCACAGTGTGTATATATTCTTTCCTTCACGCAATGTCAGCATAATATATCAAAATATGTGATGATGAATATATATATATATATATATATATATATATATATATATATATATATATATATATATATATATATATATATATATTACGATTTATATTAATTTGTATTATCAAGACTTGAGGTCACCAGCCACACACAGACACTTCGATGCAGTTTGGCAGAAAATAAATCATCTCTTAAAAATCGCTTATTAAAATCATTTTCAATTCACCGTACCTACCTGATGATACAGTTTGATTTAAAACGTTCAATTTGTGACTGTGATATTTATTATCGTATTGTATGAAATTTTAAAAGAATGTAACACTATGATGTGCAAAGAAGAGATGTTATAAGGAAAAAAACTTTTCTGAAGAAGACAACATTGGTTTGTCGAAACGTTGAAAACTATATGTAAATAAAATATAGAGTTACCAACAGTTACTAATGGACTTAATAACCCAAGAACTCCATTCAATAAAATATATATTCATATAAGACTAAGAAATAAAGAAAGAAATCATAATATTGATATATATATATATATATATATATATATATATATATATATATATATATATATATATATATATATATATATATATATATATATATATAACTAATTGTAACATAATTACTACCTTGAAATTTTCGAAGAAAATGAAAATTATTAGGGATTACAAATAAAATCGGACAAAAAGAAAACAATATCACACAACTGAAGTAGATGTCACTACTCAACACATCTCAATGCATAATCTTTCGCATAATCAGTTTGTTCATTACCACCTAAGAAACATATTGGATATAATATACATACTACAATATATATTTTAGGTAGTAATGGCTTGTCCCGAAATAAAGATATCACAAGGTACAATGATCTCCCCTACTGCTTCAGCGTAATATGTAAACTATCTGGTGATATATAATCCTTAATTACTGATGCACAATAACTATTATAATGTGTTATTGAAAAATTTCATCCGTTTTGTCGGTCGAAATGCCATTTTTGAAGAAATTCAACAACAATATACTCATCCTAGGTTCAGTCCCAAGCTTTCAGAAACATATGGTTTTTAAAGCCCCTTCAATTCGAAGATTTATACTAAGTAATCGCTAGTATTGATTTCAATCAGTACTGATAAGCAGTGGTGCGAGACACACGACATGCAATACATACAAATATAAGTTACAAATTTTCATTCTGAACTTTTAGACCTATATTAAAATATAATATATATTACAACCATTTGTTAATAAAAATGGAAATGAACGCTCGTTTGTTTTTTAAATGGTAGTGCTAGTATTTCTTGGAATGTGTAGATCTTGCTGGTTTGTCAAACAAGTGACCTGCATTATTGAAAACATCGGGAAATAGGTATTCGAATTTAATAGGTATATATTACAAAACATTTCTTTTTGAAAAATAAACGAAAAAATGATTATATTCTTGTGTTGGAGCTAGTATTCCATTAGATCTGCAAATGAAGGAATTCTGCGAAACTCACAGCATGCATATTACGAACACCTAGCATGCTGTGTGTCTTACTGGCAATATTCTCAAATTAAACATTCTAAACAACGAGCTCAATATTTGAATCTTATATTATATAATACGAATATTTGCAAATGAAGTTCACGTGCTAGTGCAAGTATTCTTTGAGATATTCAAATCAAGGGTGCTTTGAAACATGATAGAAACATTTCTTGAAAATATGAGCGATAAATTCTTCTTCGGTAATGTTAAATATATAAACATTAGAATATAAACTCAAATTCAAACACTTGAACTTATGATTTACACTTTATTAACTACATAACATGACTCGTTTCGTCGTTACAAACAACTTCCACAGATGCTTACAGAATCGTTTGTAATTGTTACAAACGATTAACGACGAAACGCGTCATGCTATGTAGTGAATAAAGTGTAATCCATAAGTTCAATTGTTCAAATTTAAGTTTATATTCATTTATAATGTATTTACATCAAGTAAACGCCAACACTACTGAATATATAAAAATTAGCTATATTTTAGTATTCAAACAAAATTTTCAAATTGCAGCTAATAATCAAATATAAACTACAAACTAATTAAGAATCAAAACACTTGCTTGTGTTGATCCTTTTGCCGAAATACAATTTTCTAAACAGATATCAAAGCACTTATCGACTTCGAATACAATGAAACACTATCCTCTTATGTAAATTTTATGGATAATTGAAAAATTAATGGACTCAACAAAAACTTCTATCAGTGTCTCATTTGAAAAGAATCAAGATGAGAACAAAGTTGCGCTTTGTGAAATATCACAATGGTATAGTGGAGCTCTAACAATGAACATATTGAATTGTTGAGCAATAAAGACCTCTATCTTGATGTAGTAATTAAACAAGATAAAATACACCGGCAATAGGACTTATATATGATTGTGCATGTGTCCTTTTGTGCAGAGTAATGCATGGACATGGGCTCGAACTTATGCGTGTCCAGTTACTTACCTTTGCGGTTCGCGAAGATAGATCTCGATTGACATAGAGCCGATGGTATGCTGTGTTCTTCTCCTTCTCACATATACACATCGCATTGATTGTAAAATATTACCGCATTCATAAACCAATAAAAGATAATCATTCAGCTGTACTTTATACCAGAACTAGTACCTATTCAAGTCAGATTGCACTATTTGGAAACTTGAAATTTAACTCTTACCATTTTATTATTCCTCGGTATCCATCCATGTGATCAGCATTTCTAATCAGTTTGTGCATGGTGAATACATTTCACGTTCATCGACATAAGAGTAGCCGCTTTAATTGATTAATCTAGATTAAGCTGAAAAACTACGTAAGAAAATCAAACAGAAATTCATTGAATCGAAATCCAGTCGGTTATTTCGCTCAATATATTTGTCAACAATTATTTGCCAACTCGTTTTAAGATGAAATTTCATTGCAACAATCCTCAAATGTTTATTTTGATTGGGTTTTGAAATTGAGTTTTGAGCTCAGATTCGTTTGCTCGATAGAACAAATGAAGTGAACGAAATGAATGAAGTGAAAAGTGCTAATGTATGAAATATATTATATAACACATGAATTTTCCATGTTTCTTCCAAAGATGTATAAGTATATTTAATTAATCATTGAAACTATTTCGTGAACATGCTTTTCATCTTGATGAAAAGTGGTTGAAAGTCATTGAAAGTGGTTTGCACCCCATTAATGTTTGACTGAAAATGAAACAATGATAAAAGAGAAGACTAATGATAATATAAAATATAACGGTTAACAATATGATTATGTCAATAATTGACATTATCAATATAATATCTCAATAAAAGATATTACGATAACAAAAGCAAAATTCAAAATAAACAATATGTGAGCGTATTTATTGGTAGTGTATTCAATTGTACTATTCTTTCAATGTGATTAATTAATTGAGAGAAAAAAAGGATAAGAGAGAAACAAAGATATCTACTTGACAATTAGTTCTTTCGATCTAGTATATTCGAAAAGCACAATTTATAATGTAATTAGATATACAAAAAAGTTATTCGAAATGGAAGGCTGCTTCTTGCTGTTTTTTGTGTAGGTATTTGCGATTTAAGGAATAACCTATCAGGGAATTATATCATACAAACTTATGTGTCTGTTTCAATAAGAGAGTATTCAGTGAAGAATTGATTGTCATTACTTGAAACTTGAACATAGGTTCAGAAAACATATATTTCCTTATATATATATATATATATATATATATATATATATATATATATATATATATATATATATATATATATATATATATATATATATATATATATATATATATAAGGAAATGGAGTTTCTGTGCTTATGGCACTGAATGAAATATTTGAGAAAATAAACACCAGAACATTCATTTGAAAAATTCAAATTAACCGAGATAATTTTATAGTAGAGCTAGCAATGCGCACGTGTATGATGTGATGTCTCCATTATACTTCAAAGGATAAATGTTAGAGAAATATTGAAATCGATGCCACACCTAATGGAAGTGCGAGACATATGTTTCGTTCTGCAAGGAACTCGTCAGCCGCACAACGTCCATCGAAGAAAAAAACACCTCTCAGATTACAGACATACCAAGCATTGAAATTTCACATATCTTCTATACCCGTAGGTATCTACTGAATTGCAATGTCTATTTGACAAATATCATCATTCGATGTTTTCAAATGTCAATAGGTTGCGTGAGTAATAAGTGAAAAATAAGCACAAAAACTTCTTTTCCTTAAAAATATCACCGAATAGGCCACTGAAATACGGCAATAAACTCGAGCGTACTACTAACGCAACCTATTGACAATTGAAAACATCTTATGATCATATTTGTCAAAAAGACATTGCAATTTAGTAGATACCTACGGGTATAGAGGATATCTGAAATTTCGATGCTTGGTGTGTCTGTAATCTGAGAGGTGTTCTCTACTGATTCCTATAGATGGAATTGTGGAGTATTCATTACTCTACGGTCTTCCACATGAAGTCACAAGAAGATGCTTGGGGGTTGAAATCGTTGCCTCACTTCGATGGATGTGGTGCGACTGACGAGTTCCTTGCAGAACGAAACATATATCTCGCACTTTCATCAGGTGTGGCATCGATTTCAATATTTCTCTAACATTTATCTCTTGAGGGAAAATGGAGACATCACATCATAGACGGTCACATATCTAGCTCTACTATCTCTTGTTTAATTTGAAATTTTCAAATGAATATTCTAGTGTTCATTTTCTTATATATATATATATATATATATATATATATATATATATATATATATATATATATATATATATATATATATATATATATATATATATATATATATATATATATATATATATATATATATATATATATATATATATATATATATATATATATATATATATATATATATAGTAGTAATACTTATTCGATATATATCAAATAGAACTCTCAGGGAAGTGTGTACACAACTTGTCATGAGTAGGAATCTAGAATGCTAGGGAGAGTTTATACCTCTTCTCACCGACAGAGGTAGCTTACGTGAATAGTTCACCAACTCAAGTTCTCCTTATTCGGATAGAGGACCTGGGGGCGTTTTGAAAGTCATCGATTTTTTCATTGATGAAACAATTGTATCCTATTTTTATTCAACAAATTAAATGATTTTTCGAAGCGCACTTAAATAGTCTACCTAATAGTCTCAGTATTTACTAGTATGAATGATTTGTGAGTCTTGTGATATATATATATATATATATATATATATATATATATATATATATATATATATATATATATATATATATATATATATATATATATATATATATATATATATATATATATATATGGACATACGCTAAGCATGAATCTGAAGATTAATTTCTTATTCATTTTTAAACGAAAAATATGTCCATATATTCAACGAATGTATTCTGAATGTTCAACTCCGAAGCCAAAATATTATACGAAAAAGTTATTTGAATAATTGAATTTTCGAATTACAGAAATGATGCGACAAAACATTTATGTAATATCAACGAACATTAATCTGAATGATTACACAAAAACCAACAAAATTTTCACTTCGAAAACAACTTTCATGATGAAAGTACGATAACATTAAAATTCGAAATACAAAGCTCATGAATGTCTTCAAAAGAAATCTTCACCAAACCGTGGCATATTAGTTGATGTACCTTCTATAAAAGGTGTTACCCATGACTAAGAGAACAGAGTGAATTATCTCAAACTGAATGAGATTAATGACAGTGATGGCAGAGACACAGCGAAAGAAGTGAATGAATAGAGTACTTCTAACTGAAAAATATAATCAGATTCAATTAAGAGACATTAGGAAGGTATATAAGATATACACTGAAAACTTCTTCGTGAATAATTTCGTCATTCGTTCGACAATCCCGTTCAGTATTCCGCTAAAAAAAATTAACAAACTTCTATGACGTTGTCAAACATCATAATGTACAAGGTGGATTACACTGCATATGCAAGAAAAACATCAAAGGATCGTTTGTGGACTTGAACTAGGCGCTTTATCCATAAACGTAGGAATAGTTTTATTGAACCGCACACATTATTTCGTCTAAGATGGTTCTCATACGATAGCATTCGAGTGATGTATGGTTCTATTCGTTGAAGTTATTAGCTTTCTCGCCATCTTTAGCGTAAGGTTATCTATAAGTTTTTTCTATTTGAAACGAACTATGTACGAAACGTGAAGTTAGTTGGAATTTTTCATTGAAAAAGTGTGTGTAAGATACGAGATCGATAGCGTGGTGCATTCATACATACTAATAAGCGATTTTTTCACTGAATGAAAACTTTTACTTGATAGTAGGTATCTGTAATGACGTTTGACTTATATTTTTAAAAAAATTTTTGCAAATGATTATGTACAAAATATAAAATAATTCAAGTTATGTGAAAACAACGATCAAGAAGTCGTTTTCAATAACGTTAAACTTTGGTTACTTCAACCACTTTTTATGACTTTTGCCGAATTGGGATATCAGTTGACGATGCTATCGATATTTTTTCATATCGATATGCCATTTTTTGTTTCTATGCATTACACTTTCAGGCGATAACAAAACATCAATTTTTTCTTTTAACCGCTAGAAGGTGTGACTTGGGGTGTGATTTAAGTGTGACTTTGGCCATGCGATATGGATGTAGAATTTTGTTGTTTACGAATATTTAACAGGTATTTATTATGTTGTAGTATCATGGAAGTTGTTTTGTTTCCGCGTTTTTGTCACTCATTTTGATATTTATTAATTGATAGTAAATTGATATATTTTTATATATATGTTTACATTTAGGTTGAAGTTTGAGTTTACAATGATAAACAGATTCCTTCTTCCAAGATAAATACTCTCAAAGATAAAAAAAGGTTGAGATATTGATGAAATAATACGATCTAAGCAAGGAGTCACTGGAACACTAGAAATCAACAATTCTTAATGAATCGATGTTTACTTTTATTCAATATGTTCGGTTAATTTTCTATTTTGTATTTAGGTGTAATCAATATTTTTTTGAGAATGTCTTGTTTTTACAAACTTTTGATTTTCTATTACAACTAATTAAGGGGAAAATCATTTGAAAAAGAATTATGTTCATCAAAGTTGAACATGATTTTGAGCTTTCCTTTGGTTTTGCATGGTAAAATCTGTATGGTGCCAAAGTTACTCAAGAACCAATTCTGACTTTGGTCACTCAATTTTAAATAGAAAATTGGGTTTTTTATTTTTCATTCCTAGGTCGCAACAGATTTGGTATTGAGTGCGACTATAGTGACATGCAAGCCCTATTGAATGAACTCAATCGAAATATTAATAATAATATATTTATTTCGAACAGATGTACATCTAATTACAAATGAAAAATATCTAGTTGAATACAAATAACAACAAACAATCCATGATATAATGAATCAAATATATTTATAACTTTTCGAATTATGCATACTTAAATTTCAAAAGTCGGTGAACGAACCTAATTTTTATACTTTCAAGGATATATATGTATATATATATATATATATATATATATATATATATATAATATGTACTACAACTTTCTTTCGATAATTTTTCGACGAATTATTCAAAAGACTTTATAGGAGAACTGGCTATGTGAAACACGAAGTTCACATAGACAGCTCCACTATAATGTTCTTTTGAATAATTTGTCGAAAAATTATCGAAAGAAAGTTATATTATACTTTGGATATAGAATATCTAGAAGTGCGATAATATAGCACGTGAACTGCGGAATTCTTTTTTCTGGCAATATATAAATATATATATATATATATATATATATATATATATATATATATATATATATATATATATATATATAATATATATAGAGAAATACTGAGACTCTCAATCGAAATATCGAAATATTTCAAATAAAACTCTCAGGGCGCTGTTTAGACAAATGTTATCAACGAGAACGAACCTATCTCTTTTGAGAGTGAATTTTAAATGCGCTTCGAATCATCCTCGAACTGACTGAATGATAAGATGATACAATTATTTCATCCTTATTAGAAATCATCAGTCATATTAAATCAATCCATCAAGAGTCGATGACTTTCCAAACGCCCCCAGGTCCTATATTCGAAGCATAAAATCGTGAGCTCCCTCTTTCGAAGAAAATACATATAAACTCTCTCTAGCTTTCTAGATTTCTCTTCCTGACAACATGAGTGAGACTAAGAAGAGGCTTAGAAAGTCCCAGATCTTTGTCTGTAATGTGTAAAAATGGTCCCATGCATAATCGCTCCAGATCACGCCCAGGCGGGTAGAAAGATAACGATTTTCAAGATATAGGATTCATTCATAAGTTTTCAGACCATAAAAAAAATAATTCTCCTCAACTTGTCACGGTGAACAGACACAGATTCAGTTAAGTTTTGGCCTCCATTCACAAAAAACGGAAATCGCTTTGATTTTGAAAATTTCAATATACTTGAAATAGCTGGCAATTATCAAAAAAAAGATATTTTTGGAAATGTACCTCATAAATGAAAATGACAAGGCTATAGCATAAATAGAAAACTGACTTTGCTAGACTCAGCTGCATATACAGTTATTTGCTTTCGAAAAAATTTAATTCAAGCTCTTCTCTTATTTCTGAGTTTTCATGGGAAATTTCGAAGTACTTATTTGTGATGATATTATTTCTTGAGTGTTTATATTTTTACTCTCTGTGTTTTTCGGTGACGGTTATCTGTGTTCCGACGAATTTTTATATTTTATTGTAAGCATTTGGTTTTGTCATTATGATTTCATTATTCCAGCTATAATTACAGCTTGGTCAAATATTCAGCCTAGTTAGCCTTAAGGTGTAATAAATTTTTCATCGAATTTTATCCTGTTAAAGAATATAACCATATTTTAAATATAGTAGAAAATATATAGTAGAAAGTATATAATAAAAAATTGATTGTGTATCAATTATAGTGGCATATTTAATAGTATTGGTGTTTACTCGATGTGAATCCATTATAATTGAATATAAATATAAGTTCAAACACTTGAACTTATGATTTACACTTTATTCACTACAAAGCATGACGCGTTTCGTCGTTACAAACGACTTCTTCAGATTCTTACAGAATAATGTTATTCTGTAAGCTTACAGAATCATTATTCTGTAAGCATCTGAAGAAGTCGTTTGTAACGACGAAACGCGTCATGCTATGTAGTGAATAAAGTGTAATCATAAGTGTTCAAGTGTTTGAATTTAAGTTTATATTCAATTATAGTGGCGCTTACATTTGTCAAGAACCAATAAGTTTTTATAACTTTATATATATATATATATATATATATATATATATATATATATATATATATACTTTCAATATGCATAATTATCGTGGGTGACGTCCACTTCAAGCAGTAAAATATATTGAAATTTGACGAACTACCGTTCAATATGTTAATCGCGAACCAAAATATAATGGACTGTTCATATGACAGCATAAATAATCTTATTCGCAACGTGTTGTGTTCAAAAGTCGTGATATGTTGTAGCTCCAATGCATTAAAATAAAGTTCACAAATATTACCCATCAGTATAACTCAAATAGATGTTAAAAATCGTATTTGAAATTCTAAATCGATTTTAATGAATTCTGTTATCTAAAATGGCCTTGTCATCCTTCCTCATCGCCCAGTTGATGTCTCCAGAAGGTGTCACTATGCACTTTCGATCGACATATGAACCAGTTCTACCACACCTCGAACCCATATCGACCAGATACGGAATTGGTGCTATTTAAAGTGATTCAGTAAAAGTGGGCAATAACCATAAGAGCACCCATATCGTAGCCCCGCTGATCCGGTTGACGAGCCGGACCACCGGAGTGGCCCCCTGTGTCCTCTGACCCCGATCCCATTACAAATATTCTCGCATATCTCACGCCGTTATATTATGCTCGATGTCACCTTGCGTGCTATCAAATTCTTCGCAATTGTGCCTCAGAATGTGCCATAAAACCTCGCCCACCGCGTCAGACGGTAGAGAAACTTTGTATTATCGATTATTAAACTTTTGGGGTCATAATGAATATAATATTAGACAACTGTCAACTTCAAATTAAATCAAAATATTAATATTGGCACTCAATTAATTTCTACGATTAAACGAGTCTTATTAGCTCCTGGAAGGAGGATACTTATTAGATAGAAAATGACAGATTAGTGGGCATTGTACTCAAAAATTTCACAAAGATTTTCGACTTTTTTGAAACCACTGAAGCCCTATTCTCCAATTTTGGGTTACCAGTAACCTGCTATTTTCGTACTCAATTTTAAAATTATTTGAAATTAAGTCAACATTATTGTGACCGAAAATGTATAAATTATTGAAATTGTTCGTGTCAATATTATTATTATTCAAGTTGGGAATTTCACGATGAGGATATGGCAAATATATTATGCGAATAGTTTCTAGCAAGTGATAAAATATGACTCAAACTAATTTGCATCTATTTTTGAATTTGCACAACTACTTGGAATTTTCGGAACAGTTATTTCGGGAGAATTGTTTTAATGATATGATGATAAGTTTTCGTAACAGGAAAAATTCAATTTAACTATTTGTGACTGCAAACTTTCTGGTTTAGAGACTGTAGTTAATAATACTTTTTTGTTTCAATGGAAAACACACTGAAGGGACTTCAATTTCACTTGTAAATCTGCAAAATGCTTGCTCTGTTTACAGTAAAAATTATGATCATTCAACCTGAGTTGAAAATCTCCTACATCCAATTTTGTAAAGAACATGTCCATTGAAATATGCCCCTGTTATATTGGGCATATATTGATCTCATTCTGCTCTGAAAAATGTTGTTTATTTCTTCATAGAGTATAGAATATCATTTGCTTTTCGCTTCTCCACACAAATGTTATTTCATTGATATAAATGTGTAGTATCTAAAAGTTAAGTGGATACGATATGGTCAATGGAGTTTGTTCTCAAATATTAAATTACTTTGCTGTATCTTGTATGTAAAACTTTTGTTTCATGTGAGACATTCTTCAGTATGACACAGCAATATATAAATTAATAAAACCAGATAAAATTAATTGAACCTTTACAAGAAGACGTGATCTTTTGGTGAAATATAGTTTCATATATTGCTTAAACACTTAGCTAAACTTCATAGAATTGTGATGTTTTCAAGAATTGTTCACTGTCAAAAAACAATATAATTCTGTGAAACTGATCCGTGTGCTCCTTATTCAATACAAAAAAATTGATACAAAACATATATAGAACATCTCTCTTATAATGCTGCTGAAAAATCAAGTGAAACAAAACATAAATCATTCGAGTATCGACAGTTGTAGCGAACAGTCACATTAAGTTGATCATTGATAAATTTCTGTGCAAGAAGTTATCAGTTAAGTGAAGTAAAAAGAGATAAATCGGTTGAGGTGAGACAGGCCTGGATCTGGCCAACTCAAGGGAAGGGTCCCCTGGGGTCCACATATCAAATAAATCATCCACTTATTCCTCTATTGTCCGTCGAATGAATTGTCTTTCGAAAAATCAAGCAATTATCCTCAAGCGTTGATTTGTCTCGCAAGAAAATCTTTGCGGTAGAAATATCGTCCGAATCCTAAATGGTAATCTACAATAACAACTCAAATATTGAACGAGAATTGATTCGCACGAGGTTTCTCATTTACCCCCAGGTGTATCACCCCTTGTTTGTGACAGATACGATGTCACATATCAAAAAAGGTATTCGCTTCTTGTAGGTATTTTCAAAAATATTCGTAGAACTGTATGTATATTCTCATAATAGGACAAGAACGTAGAAGTTTCATTGGAAGCAGAAAAGTGAGATTTCGATTTTTACGGAAATGTGGGGAAATTGGAAATCAACATGATCTTGTTTCGATCACAATATGATTATTGAATGGTCGAAGAGTAGTATCAGCTCTACTATTATTATAACCATCATCATGCTCCAGTTAACTCTTCGAGCCCATACTAATTCTATTGTTCGCAGACCTCGTTTCATCCTGGTAATTCATAATAAATTGGAGTATTTTCGATCCATCATCATTATAGGATTGCTCCATATGATCGAATTGGCCCTAATTAGAGATTTATGTCCATATCCTCTTGTCGATATGAATCATAGCGACAGCATTGTCATTACTTATCTCAAGTACAATAATCTTCGAAACAAGAGGTAGTTTTTGAGATGCAATTATCTTAAAAGGCAGAACACTCGGAAGAGCGTTTTCTCACACATGATGTTATGAATATAATAGAAATGATTGAAAAAAAGAGAAATAATTATGAAGTCGACAAATAATTTCCGTTACTCGTTATGTACGAGGTGCTCTCAAAAATTTTAACTTTTATGTTTATTATTGTAATTTTATTCTCTGTTGTCAGGTGTTTCTGAATTGTCCCATGATTCATTCAGTTTTATTTGGGTACAAAGTGTTGGTCACTTTTTTGAAGTGTTTGATGTTTTTCAACTATCAAGCTAAGATATTTTAACATATATTAACTGGCATGGTTAATGTAGCGTAAATAAAATTTCATCAGGAATTTTCTCATTATTTGGATACTTTGTATAATAACAAGTGAATTTGTCCACAATTTCATGCATGTGGGAATTTGTGTGAACTTAGTAGGTACATATTGATCAGGATTAGAGCTGAATTATTCCATATTGTTTTATGAATATTTTATTTATCAGATATCTTTCGTTAAGTGTTGGTTATCAATATTTCGAATCAGTATATGTTGGAATCATCCAGCATATTTTTTGATTGGATAGTTCATTCTTAAACTGAACTATTCGGTTAGGCACACGACATATTTTCTTAATTTCCATTTATTTGTTGAATATGAGTTTTATTCATATCAAAGATATGGTCGTACCAAAGAAGAATCGATAATTGATGGAAATGACTGAATGAATGAGGTACCGGAAAGTACCTCATTCGAATATTGTCTTCAGAATATTATCTTGTTGTTTTGAGGCTGACTAATCTATTTGTGTAATACTTAATTTTTTGCATCTATTTCTTTTTTTTTAATTCAGTGGATCTACAGTTTAACGCCGGTTTCGAACAGCCATTGGGCTTGTAATCAATGTACATTTCCCAGCATATATCATTATTATTGAAACTATCCAAATCATGGACAAACTCAAACACCCATGCCTTCATCGGTGCTCGAACCCGAGTTCTACCGGTTGTTCTGCCGACCAATCTACGGAGACCGGCAATTTTGCATCTATTAAGTATATGGGACTATATTCAGACTCTTATTCCAGATGGAACCAAGACATTTGTGAAATACACAGAAATTGAGAAGAATATTATATAGACTAAAAATAATTTGTGATTTATTGAATAACAACTAGTATGGTATTCACTATACTATACACCTGTGTGGTCTATACTAAAATATGCTATATTATCATGAGGAGCTCTTAATAATGTTGACTATGGTATCCTTGAAACGTTTCAGAAATGTATTCTGAAGGGCTTGTTCAAAAAACTTTAATGTTCAGTGATATAAAATATAAATAATATATGCAATGCTCAAAACTGCGTTGGATATCTCATTTATGTCAAAACTACTAAAAAATTTAAAATTTTGAATAACCTTAATTAACTTAAAGAGCAAATGTATTAATTCTGAAGATAAGTTATATATAGGTATATATATATAAATATAAATAATTGAAAATTATTTTCATTTAATTTTCATTTCAAACAATACATATGATCTATATTTTTATGAAACTCTATTTTTATTTTTGATCTAATAAACTGAAATCCATTTTCACTGAAATTAAGTACATAAAATTAGAATGACAGATTGTTGAACACAGAAGTGACTGTCAGTGAAGACCTCTGACAGGGAAGGTGGATTGGATGTTGGTAGCCCTTTTTAAATGCTGACAGATGAAGTTGGGGCGTTACAATGTGATCACAGAATATTGAAAAAATTCTGTGATATGTTTTCTTCCATCTAATGACAATGACACTTCCCTACATATATTTTCAATGATGTGGCTACATACACGACTCATATAGTTTCAATGTTCTGGCTACATGGCCGACTTAGACGGTTTTTTGGATCTATATTTCATATGAATTAATTTTTATTTTTGATCTACCCGCACTAGTCTATACTATTCCAATTAATAGTGTGATGCTTGACTATCCGAAAAAAAGATTTATGTCTTTGTTTTAGGTTTATTTGTTGTAGTAGAATCAGGTTTTATTTGGTTTTCCGTTATAATCATGATTATATAAACGCACTTATCTATCCAAGCACGAATTATTCAAGAACTTCTATCTTCGGACATTTCTTTCTCTGAAAAAATTTCTTCGGATATTTGGAATGAAGAATATTAATACTGATATCATCTATCTGAGACGTGAACTACAGTATGTAATTGTAATATATATTACATAGGTATACAATGTTCCGGTAATGAATATAATCGGTTTTCTCGACCGTGTGATACTTATATAGAATTTAGGTACGCGAAATAGTCGGTCGGGTGAAGTGTTTAAAAGCTCATTTATTCATAAAAATTCTCGATATTTCGAGATTTTTCTGTCCTCTTCAGGAGAAAAACTGGCTGCAAAGTAATGACTGAAAAATTTGAAACTATTTACTATTAGAGTTTGTGTAATGGTAACAAGAGAACTAACATTATTCAACAAACGTCCCTTATTTATTTTGATTTGTACCCTACATAATGCTGAACTGAATGACCAGAAATTCAGCCTTCTAGGGTGTTGAATTTGTCTCCATTCAGTTCAGCAATATGAAGGGTACAAGTCAAAACATAATGAGGGACGTTTGTCGAATAATGTTAGTTCTGTTATCATCATTGCGCAAACTCTAATAGTAAGTAGTTTTATATTCTTTACATATTAAATTCGATCATTGCAGTCATTACTTTGCAGTCTGTTTTTCTCCCGAATAAGACACAATGAGTGGCGAAATATCGAGAATTGTTATCAAGAAATAAGTTTTACCTAAATTCCGTATATATATATATATATATATATATATATATATATATATATATATTTAAATTAAAAATATATGAGTTCTCGGCAAATAATAGGGCCACTGCAATTGATAACAAACCAATTTGTTAACCTGGTCAATATTTCGAATGTAACATATGACATAGAATGTTATATGTTATATATATATATATATATATATATATATATATATATATATATATATATATATATATATATATATATATACATGTGCTATATATTCAATGCTTTGCCTCATAGAATCCGCACCTTACGTATTAATAAGTCCAAATCATTACTGAAGGATATTTTAATTGAAAATGTTATCTACTGTTTCACCGAGTTCTTTCGAATAGATTTGTCCTTATACATGACTTGATGTCATTTTATTTGTAAATGTATGTATGCAGATATTTGTGATTGTTTATATTTTTTATTTATATTTTTGACTTGTGTAAAAACAACTGTATGATGTTTTATTGCACCAATAAACTTCTGCCACTACTACTACTACTACTACTATTAAAGTTAGAGAAATATTGAAATCGATGCTACACCTGACGAAAGTGCGAGGCAGCTGTTTTGTTCGTCGATGTGAGGCAACGATTTCAACCCCCAAGCATCTTCTTATGGCTTCAAGTAGAATACCATCAATGAATGTTGTAGTGTTCATTTCCTTAAATATTTCATTCAGTGCTATCAGCACAAAAGGTTATATATATATATATATATATATATATATATATATATATATATATATATATATATATATATATATATACTGACAAGAATACCTTCGTATTATTACTATATAGTGTAAGGGATTGTAAACGTGGGGTTGCTGCGGCCCCATCCTGCAATGGATCTTTTACCGGTTTTGCGTCGTTGCCCTTGATTTCGAAAGTAACATGTCCACTGGTGAGACTTTTTCGTGATGAGAGACTGAGAATTGCTGTTAGAAATGAGTTTCTCTTGGGTGCGTTGTTCGCATCAGTAAAAGACAAAGACCTACTCTGAATTGCACTAATGTTGTGTATAAGTTTCCTTGCTCTTCTTGTGAGATGAACTATGTGGGACAAACATCTCAACAATTAAAAAACGGTTGTCACAACACAAAAGTGATGTTAAAAATCCAAAGAAAGTTTGTGCTTTAGCGGAACATGTTAGAAGTACAAATCATGACATGGACTATGAAAATACGTCAATTTTGGAGTATGAGAAGAATTATAAAAAAAGATCTTTTTTGGAAATGTTCCACATTGAGAAAAATCCCTCTTTAATGAATTCTCGTTCCGACATCAATACTATTAGTAAAATCTATTCTTATTTGATAAGTCATAATAGCAATGAAATAAATCATACATTGTAGCCATTAATAGTATGAGAAGTCTTTTTAAGAAAGAAGAAGCATTGACATTTGGTTCTTTGACACTCATAGGAAGCAAACAATTTCAGAGCTAACCTTACTTATTCCGCCTTTGACAGACATAATTGTTTTGACAATACGAATGTTTAGAGTTAAGATTTGGTATAAAGTTTAATTGTTGATGCTTTGTTGCTGTATGTAATTGAGAGTTTTTCAGAAATATATTCAGTAATGGTTGTATTCATTTTTAATTATTGATAACATAGAAATAATTCAGTTCTTTTGTCCCTTGTCATGTGGCTTATTTTATAATCTCAACTATTTGGTAAGTCTTGATCTTCAGTCATGATTTTTATAACATCGGCTCATGTTGCAGAGTCCTGATGATGGTTACGATTGTTTAACCGAAACGTTGACGAAAAAAAAGGTAGTACACTAAGTGGCCTTTTCTTCCATCCTTTTACAATATATATATATATATATATATATATATATATATATATATATATATATATATATATATATATATATATATATATATATATATTAATTTTAATTTTTTATGGGTATAGTGTTTCTTGGTAATCCAATGGATATAAAGCATGAATACCTATGACAAGATAAGGGCGGCTTGACTAGCGCGGCTTTTAGCTAACGTCGTTGGCTGCATACGACAAGTAGATACCTTTCCACATTTCCTGATTCTCAAGAATCCCCTAAGAAACGACCCAGGTTGTCGAGAGTGTGCCATTGTATTCCTTGTCGCTCCATATCACGCTACCAGACCTGTCGACATGAGTGTAACTGGCACTTGGTATATAAAATACCAACATAACTCACCGGCTATAAATTCGAAGCATTGTAGGAATGTGTGAATGTATTAAAACTGCACCACGATGGCAGCGCAGAATTATTGGCTGATACAATAAAGGTTGAACTGGTGTTGTTTCACTAGGTTCAAGTTGAGGGTTACCTTTATTCTGAATTCTGATCTCGATCTTGCGAGATCGGACACCAGATGCGAAATGATTTTTTACACGTGCATTTGACTCTTGAATCAAATGAACAGGCAAACTTGTTTATGGTGGTCAATGACATGGTTTGATGAGCGTATCAGTTTCTTCGATTTTAGGTTGAATTGTGTGTGAAAAACTATGAACAAATTGATTTTGCTCAACTTTTATCAACAGATATGTATGCAATTTCATAATATTATTGATTTCATTCAAGAAAATTTCGAATTTTCTGAAATAATTTTTTGAAATTAATACGATAAAACGTCACCAGAATACTCATCACTACATATATATATATATATATATATATATATATATATATATATATATATATATATATATATATATATATATATATATATATATATATATATATATATATATATATATATATATATATATATATATATATATAGCAAAATTAAAATTTCTTAAGATATCAAACACTACATATTTTCTCCCTTCTACTATCGATCTCATTTTTTGAAGATTACATTTTGATTTCTTACTGAAAATTTTTCAATAGCTCTGACAAACCTACAATTCGCAACGAAACTTTTTCAAAAATGAAAATTTCGAATACCAAATAATATAAAAATTTCAAATATTATAAAAACTCATCATATCTAACAGATAAAGAAGACAACATTTTTGTAGACAGATCTCATTTCGATCGAATATTTCAGTATTGACTAGATGTTTAAAATATTTTCAGAAATAACATTTGTAAAAATAATCTTAATTTTTGTTTACGTTACGTGTATATCTCAACTTTCCCAAAAATAATGAATAAGTGAATTTTAATGATTACTATGGATATTAAAACTACTATGGATATCAAACGTGAGTTTTTTATATTATATTCAACTTTTGAAGTTGATTCTACATAAAATAAATACAAAATAATCATCAAACAACATAGTCAAAACTCATTCCAATTCTTTCCTGATCAACCATCAATTTCACACAAGTAATCTCATAAACACAATAATAACCAATCAGTAATCTCAACAACATTTGAATCACCATAAGTTTCTGAGAGGTTTCCTGGTGGTGAAGAACTTGAATAAACTTTCGAAGCGATTGCTGAGCCAGAAATATTCCTCTGAATACCAAAGGGACAAAAAAGCCAAGTTGATTTTTTAAAAAAACTATGTTTGTTGTTTTGATCCATAGTAATTCACAAAATTCATCAGTTGTGACAGACTTTGTGATAAACAACGAAACGTCAACAATATTGAAGATTCTAATAAAAAATCTTCAATTTTGAATTGAAACCTGAAAATATTATAAACATAACTATATCAAACTATGTACACTTACTTGTATGTTTCTTTTATTAATACATTCAACATTCAAGAGTGTATATGTTTCAACCATTAGGTATTATTCATCAGCTGTCGCTGTGATATGCACATGTTATAATGCTATAAAATGAACTGGACAATTTTTGGATGCATGTAGAAGCTAACTTCCAAATACTCAAAAATTTTTAAACAAACAGTACTTACTTACACTTCACTCACTTGTTATTTTCGCAATTATTTTGTTCGAGGTACAATAAAACAATTTGGATGATTTGTAAATTGTTCGAACACTTACATCAATGCGCACTGAAAGAATTTACAGATAATTTGATGAGAAAACTCCTAAATAAAATTAACATTATCAATCTCTACACAAAATTATACAGGTTATCTATCGAACATTTTTTATGAAGACACTGTGTAGATTCATTATAAAGTGATTTCAAAGTTTGGCCCTTCATATTTCAAATTCATTATAGTGATTTTTTGATAATAAATTTTGAAATATTTACAATCTTGAATTGTACCTAAACAAAGCTCTGATCAATTAATGCCAGTATGGGGCAGTTAAAAATTTTCTCATTATATCTCTGCATTCATTTGAGTAAGTTTTGTAGTGAAATTGATTTTTTGCGTTCTTTCATTTTTGCATCTTTGCCCTTTCCAGTTGGTCCAACATAAAATTTACTCCAATTCACCAATTTCAAATCATATACAACAATTTTCTATTTATCTTAAATAGTTTTTCAGAGTAAATACTAGTATTTACAATATGTACTTACAATGACTTAAATATGTATATTTGAATCATACATAAATTTTCAGTAGTAAGTTCTGCTGTTTTTTGGATATCCTGTTTTCGATTGTGAATAATATTTCGAAATGATTTCGAAAAACTCATATCTGACTGATGGGCTTTAATTTATTTGACTAAGTTTTCTCAAGTTGACAGTTGAGATTACCATCGAATCGATAAGATTTAACGTTCTTCTGTTATTTATTATATTAGTATGTGTAGAGTTTCTGTGTATAAATCTTATTATATATCCACTGATTGTGGAAAAAGTTTTTGCTTTGTAATTTATCTACCTCTATCGAAACAAAAAAATGGTTGTGTGTGATAATCACTTCAAATGTTAAGTATTATACTTGAAACTGCATTTTAAATCTTCCGCATTGAAATCGCGAATAATACCTGAACAGATCCTCATCAGCGCTTTGGTGTCCCGCACGTCCACCGTCGACTGGGGCCGATCCGACAATTTCTTATCTAATCTATCACTACACTCCATACGAGAAATCTCTAACCATAAATAAGTGTTAGACGACCTAAGTATAAGAGCGTCGCACCGCTTCAAGTAGAGGAAATAACCAATTGAGTAATTTCCACAAGTATTCCTGATATTCCCAGTATCTAACCTAGCACTCCAATCTTCATATTGAATGTGTTCATTTAAATTCTGCTGTTGTCCATCTGTCGATCTCTTGTTACATGGATGGTGAAAGGATGAGATTGATGAGAGGAATTATTTTGTTGATTGGCATACATTTTATAACTACAGAAATATTTGTATGAAACAAGAGAAAGTCTTCCCTGTGACCTTCTACTATATTTCCAATGTTGCTTATTCATTTTGAGTAACAAACCGAAATTGAAGAAGTTTCACTCCTCAGATATATCAGACTGACATATATATATATATATATATATATATATATATATATATATATATATATATATATATATATATATATATATTATGTTTGATATGATATATAATTCTCATAGAAAATTTAAATTTTAGTTGTCGTTTCACTACTAACTGTATCTTTATCAAAACTTCAATGAAAAGTATATATATATATATATATATATATATATATATATATAATATCTATTTCGAACTCTTTATTATTGATAATCTCAATTTTCAGTTAAAATGTAAAACATGAAAAATATTGACAGAAAACATTCAAGAGGTTACTTTGAACATGTACATGTTGAGAACATTGCATGTAAAATTAGAAAATCTAAGACTACTCAATTAATAATATAAGTAGGAAATAATTAAAAATTCTCAAAAAAATAGCTGTGTAAAAAACTGAATATCTTATCAAACATCACGGTTAGTTCAGAGCTATCAGGACTTACATTGAAACTTCAATTTAATATAAAATTTTGGTATGTTTGAATGTACTAACAAACACGTTACTAACATAGCACGTGGTATATTTGATTATAAAGAAGAATGGATAGTTTTCCTTAATTTACAGTTGAAATATCGTTTTCAAAAATGCTATATATTAGATGTACAAACTTAAGTCGCAGAACTTGCAACGCAGTAAGTTAAAGATATAAAAGAACAAGTCAAACTGACGAGCAACGCGAAGCTCGGAATGAAGTTGAACGGAATCCATGGAATCGAAATTAACAATATGAAAAGATAGCGTTTAACTTCTATCGACCTGCATTCAATTATTACGTTGAAATAGATTATAGTTCACAGCAAATCGTTGTTATAGGACCAATGAACGTTGTGTGTCAATATTGTAAGGCAAAGTTTAATTGTTATTGATAATAGAACCAGTGATGCGACTAAATCATTGTCAAGTCAAAAGAGTCAATTCAAAAAAACGCTATTGGTACAGCCACCAGAGTCACTATATTCATTGGTTTTCGGGAATGGACTAAATTCTGAACATTTTTTGACTCGTATCCAGGAAATATCTCATATGATTAATGATGAGATTTATGGAACAAATATTTGTTACGAAATTAGGAATATGCCTTTCAACTATAGAATGGACAGGTAACACTTTAAATACATCAAACGTGTTAATAACTATGGGAATTTTTTGATAGTTCGACTGATTTGAATTAACAGGAAGTATTGCAGTATCTTCGTAAGTCAGTAAGGCCTTGTCTCCACACGGGATCAGTATTAGAAACGAGATAGTATATATAGCACAAATAGTAGAACATGTCTTTCCGGCTTTTTGAAAAATATTCAGGAAAAAAATAAATGGGCGTACAAAGTTCGCCGGGACAGCTAGTATATATATATATATATATATATATATATATATATATATATATATATATATATATATATATATATATATATATATATATATACTAGCTGTCCCGGCGAACTATATATATATATATTTATATATATATATATATATATATATATATATATATATATATATATATATATATATATCACTTAAAGAACAAACTTTTGTGCAATAAAAAAAGAAAATACACAAGAAACATTAAATGCATTATTCAATTCCTTCCATAATATACTAAAATTAACGAAAGAATATTAAAAACAAAATGAAATGAATTTTCAAGGCATCTCGTTAATCAAGAATGATGATGGTACTACTATAAGTAATAGGTTAAACAAAACCACTTGGACAGAGAGGTATTTTTAATTCAGTGGACCTAGAAATTAACGCCGGTAAACGGTCATTGGGCTTGTAATCAGTGTAGATTACCCAACAATTATCATCAATTATCTACTTATATCATAGACAATCACACACACCCATGCCTTCACCAGGGCTTGAACCCGACTCCTACCGCACAGTAGTCGGGTGTTTTTCCTACGGAAGCCGGCTGAGAGATATTTGAATTTTGATTCAGTACTACCAAATAAATACAAAAAAGCTTCATTATTGCGGATACAGATCGATCAAGTTATCACATTGACAATTTAAACCTGAAAACTCAAATAAAATAAAGAATGTATTAACAAATAATGACTACCCAAATGAATTTTATGAACCTGTTATCAACAAAAAAATTCAACAAATTTATAATAGCAAAAGAAATAAAAACAAAAAAATAATCGTGACAATTATGTAAGTATGGAATATAAGCCTAATTTGTCTGAAGAAATGAAAAATATGTTGAGAAAATATGCCCTAAAAGTGTGCAATCGACCAAATAATTCCACAAACAGAAAAGGCACCAAATTTAAACATAAAATAGATGACAAGAATGAAACTCACACCGTATATAAGATAAACTGCAAATAATGTGATGCTTTTTATATAGAAAACACAAAACAATTATTTTTCAATTCGATGGTCCGAATTTAACAGTTTAACGCCGGTTCCGAACGGCCATTGGGATTGTAATCAATGTACATTACCCAGTATATATTATTATTTAAATTACTTAAATCGTAGACAAACACACACCCCCGTGTCTTCAAAAGGCTCAACCCGAGTTCTACAGCACCATAGTCGTCTGTTCTCCCGACTAAGGCACGGAGACCGACCACAAAACAATATTTACATAAACGAATGTATGAACATAAATATTCTATCCAGACAAAAAAATATACTGCAATAGCCATACAAGCAATAGAAAAATCAACCAATTTGACCTAGATAGCTCAAAAATTCTTGCGGAAGAAAAAACCACTACAAGAGACGTATTGTAGAAATGATAAATATTCGAAGAGAAGAAATTAGAACAATAAATTCAAGAAACGACATCGAAGAGTTTGGTGAAATACGAGTAATATCTCACGTGAATCATAATATTAAGAAAGAAGAAGAAAGAAAAGGAAGATAAAAAAATTTATATGCTCCGATAGGAAGCAAACGAACTGATAAGAGAACCGATGTTTTATAGATCCATGCATCGAAAATACATGTTGATCACTATGAATATCGTATTTTAGTACATGTGGGTTTTTGAGAATGGCTTAATGGCTGAAACCGTAATATGTAAAATTGTGTTTTCAATTCAACCTTATTATGAGTGAAAATGTTATTTCAATTAATAAATGAGGTCAGTAATGAACTCTCGTCTTTGAAACTTCATAACTATTATTTACTGAAAATTATTTATATCGAATTTTCAAACAAACTACAATTTGTATCGAATTTTATTTGTACATATATAGGTGAATTATATTTCGACTTGTTATTTATCTGGAATGTTAGCAATAACGTGTTTTCGAAATATATATGATATTCCTGTAACTCTTCCTTTCTTATTTCAGTGTGTTTAAAACGTAAAGTGTTTCTCAAGAAGTGAACAGTTAGAACTTCAGCACAAAGTTAATATAAAATGAATTTTTATTCAATGTCTTTTCTCGTCCACGAGAGATAACGAACATGAAGAATTCTATTTTTCGTTCTCTTATTAATAACAACTTTCAAAAACTATTGAACCAGACGTTTTCACTGATTGAGCGTTTCAATCACTGAAAATGATCAATCATCAAAGTGTCTTTAATAGGGCTTTGAGGGTAATGAACATCAGCAGTATTAACGGGAGAGCGTTACAAAATATTTCCAAGGGTGATGCAATTACTATTCAAGCAGCAAAATGATGATAAACTTATTTCGTTAACTATCATATTCTCCTAGAGAACGACAGGCTATACTTTTTAATCTTCAAGTTTCTTTGCGGACCAGAAAAGGGGTGTATTTTAAATAGATAAGACCCGCATCGTGTACTCAACGATGGAAAAAATCTTCTGGAACAGTAAGAGAAATCTATCGACCCGCTAGACTCTATTAAAATAAATTATCTGTCGAATTCGAACATTAGTGATCTTGTTGAGGCAGAATCTCGAGTTCATTAGGAATGTTGTGTTAAAAACGCTAAAGAGCAGGTCAAACCATTTATTGTTCGGAGCATTAGCTTCGAGAAGGAGAATTGAGTTGTCAATTTGATAGATTTAAGTTAGACAGTTAACAATTTATCATCATCTTTTACATTTCGTTTCGAACGCGAACCAACACATGAAATGAGTTTATTTGGTCAAATGCAATCACAAATATCGCGCGATGCCTACCTTACAGACTGAGCATGAAATTCATATAATTAGATTACAAAACGTTTTCGTCCATCAAATCTGGTATTATAACATCACATGTGATGGGGAATAATTCAGGCCATCAAAGGTTATTGTGCGATTGGTATCAACCGTAACCGAATCTTCATCAATATTCATGAGATAGTGTTAAAATTAAATGTATAAACAGAATTCTTTCTCGTATGTAGGTACTTCACAAATATTCAAATTTTATTTTCCAACTCATTGGAAATTTCCTCAAGACCTGATCACAGGAAAATATTTTTTGAGGTTAAAGGACATCATCTTAGTCGTTGGATTGAGAGTCAAACTAATCCAGCGCCGTCAAGATATTGGGGAGAAAAGAAATTGGCCAGCCTCAAGTCCTGTGTGTAAAGAGTATCATCTCTTAGAAATCGATTTTCAATTCAAATAACATTCCTATATTCAAAAAAATTTTGTGTTTTTCTAATTTGCCTCTTTTGTTCTGGCCACCTTCATAGGGATTTGTTGGATGAAACATCCCTCAATTCATTCCCAAATGATATTTAACTGTTGATTGATTTCTTATTTTCAAATGCCAGAATTTGCAATTGCTGAAACCCAGGGCGCAGTATCTTATATAACCAACCTGTATAACCTGTATACACATAGGCTATCCCAAAAATATGTCACATGGTTCAAAATTTGACCATTTCTGCAGTAGGTAATCTGTAATTAAACCTAAAAATCTATTCATCGAAAAATATCTCGTAAGGTCTTCAGGTGAGTGGAATTCGTTGAATGGGTCACTGAAAATATATAAATAGTTGCTGATTTCTTCAGGGTAATAATTGCAATTTATGAAGCATATTTTCTCCTTAATAGATTTTTTAATCGTCAAAATTGTCGTATTTAGGAATCAGAGATGTGACATGTAACTAATTGTCGAAAAACAAAATTTCGAAAATCAAACTATTTAAGTTCTTTTATGGAATTATGTGAATTTAAAGCTTTATGACAACAAATTCACTGCAAGTTGTGGTGTATCACGAGATCTGATTTTCAGAGGAATTTTTATTGGAGTAGTTTTGAAAGTATGTATATTCCGTAAGCTAAGTCATTATCTCAAGCTAATTCCTGAAAATTAGCTGCTAAATCAGTAAACTTCACTCGTTTTTTGGAAGCTTTGATATGCCATAATTTAGAATATTGCCGTTTATCCAAGATATTTGGAAAACAATGTATATTCATACTTTAATATTAATCAAATGTAAAAAGATTTTTCCGGCAGTTAAAACTGATAGAAAACATCTACACAAGAAGATTCAACCAATTTCGATTAATTCTCATTATCTTATTCAAATTTGTTTTGCGTATTCTTTATATGTATATTAACTGCCAAAATTTTTCTTATCTATATTTATTCATATAGTTATATATTTACCAATATGCAAGATTGAATAAAATTACTATTCCTTCTATTCAATAATGAATGTCTAGAAATAGAAGTCATTGAATTCAACATGGGTGTCAACCTATTCATCAGGTATTCAACTGAAAATTAATTTTTGATAATGTGCTCAGAATATATACAACTGAATGAGTATAAAGTAATTAAGCAAACTAATGAGAAAATCTGATGGGATCTTTATTCCTTGGACTATTTGAAAAAGAGATATGGTTGTAGACCTTGCATTAGATCTCATTTTCGATGTTTGAGATTTTCCAAAAATGTTTTTTTTTACGATTCTAAGAATGTTTACCAATGCGTGTTTCTGAAGGAAATATTACGATAACTCTGAAACATAGATTGATTTTTAATTAGACAACCTATCTTTTTCATGTGGTTTGTTTTGTATACATTTCATTGAAGGTTCCTTTTTCACTGAGCAAGTCAATGAAATCAGAAATTCTTAAAAGTTTCAATTAATTCTTGGCCATATTATTTTGGATCCTCTATCACATAAATTATCAAATTCATTTCTTTTACCGCCTCACTCGAAAATCAAATATTTTTCAGGGCCCTCAATTTTTTATACACTCCTGAAACTTGAAAACCACAATACCATCATTCGAATAAATCTAGTTTTAGTGTGCTATATTAGTCAGTTCTAATTTTTATTCTGACGTTTTGAATTCGACATTTACCAGTGAGAGGGCAATTGAAACGAAACTTTAGAATTTTAAGAATATATTTCTATCAAATTGAAAGAAACAATATGGATAGCTTATCAATTTTCGTTTCGAACTCATCTAATGATATGGATGAATTTGATGATATTTTACAATTGTTGATAGCAGGTTCGATTTTACTCAAAAACAGTCGGAACTATTGAACGATTGTCAAATCTTTGAAAAGCCAAAATCTTGGTAGCCATTTATGAAGTTTAGTCTTATATATATCTTATTAAATTATTTTGAATTTTTCATTTTAAATAATTCATTTTTGATTATAAATAATTCGGATGATATTTATTTTCATACCATCGAACAGGGCAGATATATAAACTATTTATTCGATATTGAATATTAGGTAGGTTTTCATTCGAGTGAATTTTAAAATTTAACGTGAAGAAATTGAAAATCAACCATCGCCTCTCTAAACCCCTAACCACTAACAACCCCTTTCCAACCATTGCCCCTCATTTTTTCTCAGCTCCTTTACGCCCCTCCATTAGGTATCCAACGTCCAAAGGGGGTATTATCACGCTTTGAGGAAGACTGCTCTATCATATCAAAATGTATCGACATATTTTCCAAAATATCTGATATGTCAAAATCCTATTCGGCTCTGCTATTCAACGTGCTTCATACATGAAAAAAGTTTTTGTATACAATTTGAAGCTCAATAAATAACTCATAACTGTTTTTTTTAATTTTCTCAAGTCAGAAAATTGAAATCAAATTACAGTATTAAGACTATAAATTCGAATACCTAAACATTGCAAAAATAAATGTCGTCATAACAAACATGTATTTAGAGTCTTTTTGATGAAGGTAATGAGATATCATAAAAATATTAAGAAGAAGATAATTGAGGAAACAGAGTAATTACATTTTTCCAAATGATCGTAATAACAAATTGATTAGGCTTTTCGAAAAACCTAGTTTTTCCACAAACATGATTTTGTGCCTACAAAGGAAAATGAAAACGAAGGTAAATGACAGATAATCCATCATTCTAATTACTATATACCATGCCGGACTGAAACTTATGGCCGGGAATAATCACGAAGCGAATTATTTCTGATGGTTTCATTCCGTTCCTGATTCCAATGACATTCACATAATTGTAAGGTATCGAATATTCAGCCTTGATATTTGGATCATCCATTCTCACTCTCGATTGTCTTATTGTTCTTATCGCATTGTTAATCATGTTAAGACATTGATATGCACGACTACCAGTGATTTATTGAAATATGTAACATAATGGATGGTTTGCTGGTTGACAGTTACCACGAATAACATCTGGAGAAATTTCGTCTGATCAAAATTTGAGATATATATTCTAGTGTTTCACGAAATTATTAATCTAATTAATATTGATAAAATTGGGTAATTATATGATAATAAGAGTTATAATACAACACCTCACTTATCATATTGTCATGATGCGATGCATTTCGCTCAATCGGAAAAGAATATCGAATTAATTGAAACTATAAAGCTTATTTGAACGAGTCGAGTGCAGTGATCAAAGCTAGCTGGTTTTAGTAATAATAATAATGATAATAATAATAATATTAATAATAATAATAATAATAATAATAATAATAATAATAATAATAATAATAATAATAATAATAATAATAATAATAATAATAATAATAATATTATGATAATAATAATAATAATAATAATAATAATAATAATAATAATAATAATAATAATAATAATAATAATAATAATAATAATAATAATAATAATAATAATAATAATAATAATAATAATAATAATAATAATAATAGTAATGTCTTTATTCAGCATCAACGCTACTACAAAAACAATAACAAGCAAATAATCCAGGCAGAGCCATATATCAATTTATATATACATAATCCATATTCACAAGTTCAATGTGATTAAATATTTTTTTCAAGTTTCTCTTCAATTCTTTGATATCAACACTATTTTCAAATCTTTTGACAAACTATTAAACTTAACCAAACCTCCATCTAATACTGATTTAACTCTTCACTTTGTCCTATAATGAAGTCTTGCAATAGTCTTAGCAAATATCTGAAAGACCATTTCAAAACATTTTCGAAAATTACATTTATTTCAAATAAGATCAAGAACGTGAATATCACCATATTGAGTGGATGAAATGGTGTAGAATGAAAAAGGTGAAAACAAGGAAAAATGAAAGTGAAACTGCGAATTTCGAAATAGAAAGGCAAAACCTCGCTCAAAATGAATTTGAAAATTTAGTTTTCGAATAATATTTCCATTTTAATTTGAATTCATCCCGCATCATTTCCAATAATCATTATTGAGTTACCAGAAAACAAAATTTTGTACGAGTATACGTGTGTACGTTGTACTTGTCAAGAGTGTACGTTTATACAATCCCGAATCACATTCACAATATTAACTACTGATCTACGGCTTGTCATCCTTCCTGAACGCCCTTTAGGGTAAGTGATTTTATTTTTATAGGGTCTATTCCAATATTCCTAAAGGAATATCGAAAATTTAAAAAGATATCAATTGCAGTACACTTCAAGTACGTTATACGTTGATGAACTTATAACGTTTGAACTTACTTACCATTTCGAAGTTTGGTTTAACAATAGGTGCCAGTTGAAAAACCCAATACAATAACCATAACCACGCAATGGTGGAATTGAACCTACCAAAATCAGTGAAACAATAATGGCAATGGTTTAATAGTCATTTTTGTACTGCTTTGTTAAAGGCCTTTTTGAGCATACTCTACGGAAACAACCTAATGAGATCACTGGTATTATTCAAGCTTTTATAAAATAAAATAAAACTAATTTTTAAACGAGAGAACACAAATACTACAAAATTTACTGAAATATACCATATTATTATAAAATCAGAAAAACGAATCGAAATTATAGTATCATATATTCAACAGCATCATCTACTAGAAAATCTGCAAGTATTCGGTACTATCTGAAATAAATGATTCCTATTTACTGTTAGATTCATTAGGATAGTTTCAACTGAAGCCTATTCACTTTGAAGTTTTTCTTCTATTTCTCAAGTGAAATTTACAAGTTGTTCGTGATATAGATTTTTGAGTATACGTTAGCATTTTATATATAGCCTACACGGCAATTTTATATGCGAAAACATATTATATAAAAGGTGAGAAGGCTTCATTTTCATTTTAAGTATACAGATATTTCATCTTATAGATAAGTGAAGAGAAATATCAAGCTGGACCATCAATAGACGGCAATTTTTCAGGGTTGAGGAAACATTGGACATAGTGAGCTTTTCAAAGACTACCAGATGTTCAAATGTTATTCATACATCATGTAAGGCGAATTCTGCTCTTTGATCAATGTGCAAATCAAAGGAAAGTAGTCACGACTTTATTATTTCTTGAAGCTGAACAAGATGCGATGACATTCACATCTAATTGAAGGTGTCGATTAGGAGCCTTGGTATTTAGATTCTCACACTCTTTGGTTTAATTTGTATATATCTCGCTCAGTTGTCCAATACTTCAGTATTGATAGTATCGGCCAAAACATCAGAGATTCATTATTTGCTATCATTAATTTATATAGTTTTTTCGAATTTTTATTGTAATTCTAACCATATATATAAAGTGTTTTGGAAGTATCTCAAATACTGGTTTAGTATCACTGAATTTTGAAAGAACATTCTTCAAAAAAATTTTGTTTCATTAGATGCTATTTGCCGTAGATACGAATCAGGATTCGACTTCTTGTGATAACCGAGCTGTGACTAATTTACATCGACACTCATTTTGTCTTCAATGAAGCTACTGGTTTTCAGAAACATTGAAAATAATCATTATTTGAAAATAATCATTATTATAATCATTATTTGACTTTCATCAGCATATATTTTTTGGCTATTGTAATTCTACCTAGATCTTGGAAGGTATATTTTCACCATATATTCAGTCTCTGAGTTATTGAATTTGAATTTATACTCGAAATTCTGTTTGAAATTGTCCACATAATTGGTTCTTGCGCACTTTTGCATATAATATGAAAATCTGGATAAACTGGAACAGTAGTTGTCAAGGAGAAAGGACTGTAAATATATAGAATATTTTTTTACATATTTGGTTTATTTATAAGATACAATTTCAAAACAATTAATAATTTCCTAGTCTATATATTTATATGAATCTACTATATACTTCATATAGTAGGTTATAAAGTAGAAATAAATAGACTACAAGAAAATATAGATATCGTGCAAATATCATGGCACTTGTAAATATTCAATATTGAAAGTATGGTATAATTATATTGCGATAATTTTTCACCAATTATTCAAAAGGATATTAAAGCAGAGCTGGCTATGTGAGACATCTACAATTTGATAGCTCCATTATCCTTCAAGGGATAGTTGTTAAAGAATATTGAAATATGTGCTTACATTTGTTGGAATCGCAAGACAGTTACTGCTTCTTACTGCAAGGACTTCTCTACGAATCACTCTGAAAACCTCTTATGAATCAGATTGCAAAAATTGCACACATTGCAAAGTTGTATGCGTATATAATGCATAGATCACTATTATATATCTCCAGTCTTAGGAATCCATAGAAGAAAAACAGTCACTGTCTTGCGTTTCCAATGAATGTAGAGACCGATTCGATGTTTTCTAATAATTTTCCTCGGAGTATGACGAAGACAACACATTGTAAGTATTTGAATTCATATAATATGTATATATATAGAAATATATATATATATATATATATTTCTTGAAATTGATTTATTGCCTGTTTAAGATATTTTATTTCGATTTTTTTTTTATTGTTTTTAGCAATAACAGGCTTTTTTTCGTTGATATGAAAAAGTTTTTATTTAAAAACTTTTTCATATCAAAAAAAGCCTGTTATTGCTAAAAACTTTCAAAACATATATATATATATATATATATATATATATATATATATATATATATATATATATATATATATATATATATATATATACATATATATATATATATATATATATATATATATATATATATATATATATATATATATATATATATATATATATATATATACATATATATATATATATATATATATATATATATATATATATATATATATATATATATATATATATATATATATATATATATATATATATATATATATATATATATATATATATATATATATATATATATATATATATGTATATGTATATATATATATATATATATATATATATATATATATATATATATTTCTTGAAATTGATTTAAAATTTAATGCTAAAAACTTTCAAAAAAAAAATATATATATATATATATATATATATATATATATATATATATATATATATATATATATATATATATATATATATATATATATATATATATATATATATATATATATATATATATATATATATATATATATATATATATGAAATTGATTTATTGCCTGTTTAAGATATTTTATTTCGAAAGTTTTTAGCAATAACAGGCTTTTTGTGATATGAAAAAGTTTATTTTTGTTGACGTTTCGTTATATCACAACTTGTATTAGTTTTGACAGAGTTGTAATATAACAACGAAACGTCAACAAAAATAAACCTTTTCATATCAAAAAAGCCTGTTATTGCTAAAAACTTTCCAAATAATATATATATATATATATATATATATATATATATATATATATATATATATATATATATATATATATATATCTATATATGACTAATGAACAGAGAATTACCCAGCTCCAAAGGCCTACAAGTAAATATCGGCGTACTATAAAAAAGTGCATTTCGAAATTCAAACGATTCTTCCAGAAGCAATCTAGGCAGCCGTTATTCACGGCCATTCAAAAAATTAGAGACATAGAAAAAAAAAGAAAGGGAAATTCTCAGAAACGTTTCGAGCCAATAGCATTTGGATGAAAAAACCTCAGAAAATCGTTATCGTATTTGTCTTCATCAAAAGACAAATACGATAACGGAAGACATCAGAAAATGACGAGCAAACTTCTATGCACATGTCTACCGAATGAAACAGTATAGAATACCGAAGAAATTACTCGATATAATTATAAAGAATGAATGCGGAACAGAGTGGCTAAAAGGGGTCCAAAAGGATCTACAACAGATCAATATAGAAAATCCCGAAATTCCTTTTGAATGTCGCTGTGAAATCGCACATGTGAAGTTTGAGCAAAAATCAAATCGCGAACCTGGAATAAAATGGACAGATGAACAGAAGAGAGAGCATTCAGGGAGGACGACGCGTTTTTGGGAGGCAACTAAGAAAGATGAAGCAAAAGTCCATAGAATTGCGAATTCGAGTTCAATCGTTCTCCTCATGGGGAACAATCCTTATAATAATGATATTATATATATATATATATATATATATATATATATATATATATATATATATATATATATATATATATATATATATATATATATATATATATATATAGTTGAATGTTTAACGACTGTAGATATGTATTTTCAGTGTTTAATTGGGATTGCAGTCTACGACAGGAAAATCAGTTACCTCTTTAGTATTTTCCAAGCTTTCGAAAATGTTTATTTTCTTCTTCAGGGCTAAAATAGTACAAAAACTAATTTTATAGTGCCTTGCTATATAAACTGTTAATTTTTGTACTATTTTAGCCCTGAAGAAGAAAATAAACATTTTCGAAAGCTTGGAAAATACTAAAGAGGTAACTGATTTTCCTGTCCTAGACCGCAATCCCAATTAAACACTGAATATATATATATATATATATATATATATATATATATATATATATATATATATATATATATATATATATATATATATATATATATATATATATATATATATGTGAACTAGGACTTATTTATCAATAGTATTTCATTATGCATGCACACTTGCATAAGATCCGACCTCCGCTACATATAATCAAAGATGTAAATACTTTAATATCAATGCGTTTTATTTCACAATTTTCAATCTCTTATTGCTGAATTCCAGTTCAAATTGTAAAGCCTGAAACTAGACAGTAGCCTATAATGATTAAAATATATAACAACAAAAACTCAGTTTTATACATTGTGAAACTTTCTCATTCGATTCAGCTGCGTATATGTTCGACGCTCATCGAAATATTTATATGCAATAAGTTCATTCAGAAGCAATTATCGCATCGATAAATAACTGTAACATATACATCTCATTTGCGTTGAACTTTAGAAGTGCATAATATTGTGAGTAAATATTGACAATGACTACTGTCACATCAACTTTCATGACGATTAGCCAGGGAACACACACTAGGCGAATAATTATGAGAGAATATTTATGTTTATGAGAATCGATGTTCTAAATACCAAGGTTGGTAATCGACACCTACTATAAGCTCATAGATGGGAGAGCGAGATTTGATGGCATAAACGGTTCATATTGTGAATTGATTAACAAATCGATCTATATGATTCTCTTGCGAAAGTTTATAAATTGAAGAAATTCTGGGTTTAACCTGAAATTAAACTATTAAGGTGGTATCGGTATTTGGCAAAGTAAATTGATTCGATAAGTCAAGGTCAGTTTTGAATAGTAACATATGTATTCACAATTTATGAATCTTTTGTTGAATCTTGATTTTTGGTTAAGGCCATCTTAGTCCAAACAATTTTGAAAAAATCGAAAATTTTTTTCATAAATTGTTACTATATACTCGTAGAAATAGTATAGAAGTAGTCCCGAAGATCAGCAAGACCGAGAAGCAGGTATAGATATTAGGGAGTGCTGCAGTAAATCCGGGCACTCGAACGCCTTCGGTGGCGGCAGCTGCTGCATGCCTTCGGGTCGTCTTATTGTTTTGTTCTTTGTTTATTGTTATTGTCTTGTTATTTTGTTGAACTGCTTTGAGTAATGCAAGAATTCTTCAGAATGATGCTTACGAAGACCAGGAAGGAGTTGTGTATGAAGCTGGAATAGATATGTGAGTAAAATTCACTTTTTTTTCGATTCTTCACGAATAAAAACTGTGAACTGATTTATCTCCGAACCACGTTTTTTCGCATGAATTACTCTCTCATTTCAAAACTATTGCACTTATCGATATGAACCAAACGGCATTTTACTCTTTAGATGTCTGGCTATAGCCTCAAGCAGAACCGGAAATATTCATTATGATTTGAAAAAATTATAAACAATCAAAATTGAGAAAAAGGGTGAAAAAAATTCAGAAGCCGGCCATTTTATTTTCATTGAAAATGTTTAATTCTGCTTGAGGTCATAGCCAATTCGATACAGAACATGAAACCGTTCTGTATTCTGCTTTCAGATAATTCTTTTCCAAGAATTATGTCATTCATCTCCGATTCAGATGAGTTTAAAATTTTTTTTCCAGTGATTTCATATATGTGCTTTCATATGTAAATTAATTGATTACTTAACATGTTTTGCACTATAAATAAAATATTTTGGAAAAAATCACGTTTTTTAGAGTAAGCTGGCCTTAAATCCTGTTAAGCTGTTGATACTGTTTAGGTTTGATGTGAATCCTTGATTTTTCAAAAAGAATTAGCAGAAGAATGTAGAATGTAGAAAAAGTAATAATCAAGAAAAATTATTTCATAATGCACAAATATTATGAAAGATACAACAAATTCATTGATTTCAATTTTATTATTTACTCTGGTATTATAATTACACAGAGGCGTAAATGAAAACATCTGCAGATATAAAACCCCTACACAAAAAAAATATTTTCACAAACTATTATCAAAATGTCAAACAATTGAATACAAAGCGAAGAAGAAAAACCAGTATAAATTATATTTTATTCGAAACGAGAATTTTGTGTTAAAAGCATAGTTAAAATTGAATCGCCTGGTGTTCATTGTGGTAGATTATCACTTAGGACGATAATCTATCAACTTGTCAAAAGTTTTTATATCGTTCCAAAAATTCTTGACTATAGGTTGAGTAAATGAATATTTTTGTGTGGAATCAGAGATGGAATTTGAATTTTATTATATCATATTCAAAAAAAAATTCACATATTACATTGATATTTTATGCAAACAGAAAAATTTCAACAGTAGACTACTCGAGAAATTTATGACTTATTGAATAAATTTTTTACATCATATTGTAATCGTTAGTTAATGAAAATCTTACGTTAAAATTATAAAGCTGCTTGAACATCCATTCAGCAGCAAACTTCTGATATTCCGTTCATGCCAAGAAAGGACAATCAGAAGTGTAGGTAATTTAGGTGGCTACATATTTGGTAGAATTCGGCTTTGAAATTTTCTGCTGTAAACAGATTTATCTACGAATATAATTCTTTTCGTTCAGTAGAAGTGATTTCAAAACAAATTTTCGAATATTTTTTTCAGGGATCATCATTGAAATATTATTTCTTTCCTTTCAGATGATCCTCACAAGAATTACCGGAAGAAATTTATTCATTTCAAAGTTTTGACGCAGCAGCAATTCATGAATGCGAAACGTTTCTCAAAAATTTGAACCTATAATGTTTAGTGGAATGTAATCAAGGACAAAAATTTTCTATTTTCTCGGTCTACTATTCATAACGATATAAATTACTGATTACAAAATACGAGGTCTGTTCAAAGGAAAAGGTGTATTTTGAATTGTCTGTGCACCTTCGATTATAGAAATGTTTTTGTTATGTTGGTACACACACGTTTTTTTGTGTTCTTCGATTTCATGATTCAGAAAAAAATATATCGAATGTATTATTGACTGAGTCATTTGGAGAGTCTATTTCGTCACAAAAAAGTGTTTATAAGTGGTACAAGCGCTTCACAGAAAGCTGAGATGATGTTGATTACGATGAGCGTCTTGGAATTGAGCCACTAAAAAGCAAAGGAAACATCGAAACATTGAAGGAAATGGTTTTGTAAAATCGTTGAATAACGTTTAATGCAGTAGCAGAGGATGTTGACATATCAATCGTCTCATGCCATTCAATTTTCTCGTATGTTTTGGGCATGAAACATGTGGCTGCGAAGTTTGTTCTGAAATAGCTGAATTTTGAGAGAAAGCAACGTCGTGTTAGTCGCATTAGTATCGCTCAGGAGTTGTTGAATGACTCAAAATTTGCTCAAAAACGTCATGGGTGGTGACGAAACGTGGTATACGGTTATGACTTCGAAACCAAGGCCAAATAATCGGAATGGAAGCGGCCAGAAGAGCCATGACCGAAAAAAGTATGCCAAGTTCGATCAAATGTAAGGGTTTTGCTCACTGTTTTCGTCGATTACATCAGCGTGGTGCACCATGAGTTCTTGGCAACAGGTCGTACGGTTAATGAGGAACACTACATGAAGTTATACAACATTTGTGTGAAGCAATACGGCTCAAACGACCGGAATTTTTGACCAATAACAACACCATAATCATGCCTCAACCACCGTTGAGGCATGACTAGATTTGGCACCGTGCGATTTTTTCTTATTCCAAAAACTGAAGAGACCAGTGAAAGGAAAGTGTTTTGCCTCAATTGATGAGATAAAGTCGGAATAGAAGAACGAGCTGATGACCATACTGAAAAGCGCATTTCAGAAGTGTTTCGAGGATTCGAAGAAGCGCTGGCAAAAGTGCATTATATACGAGAGGTATTACTTTGAGGGGGAAAAGATGGATGGATATTGATGAATGAATAAAAACTTTTCGAAACAATCCAAAATTCAATTTTTCTTTCGAACAAACCTCGTATATATATATATATATATATATATATATATATATATATATATATATATATATATATATATATATATATAGGTTTTCACCGGTTATATAAATATATATATATATATATATATATATATATATATATATATATATATATATATATATATATATATATATATATATATATATTTATATAACCGGTGATTTTTTAAGAGTTGAGTTTTTCAGGTTGGCGGCACTGGTTGGTAATGGCATCCAAACGTCATCTTTAAAAGTTAAGAGTTTCCAGTATACTCTGCCATTTCATCATTGAAAGACTTAGGAACGAGCCACAATTGCAAATTGTTGAAATTTGTTATGTGCCCTATGAAAATTATGAAAATTCGTGCCCTGTGAAGAATGAGTATCGTTTGTTACGACCATATTATGGTCGTCATAATCGACCAGGTGAATCAACAATTCGTACTATTAACCCCAAATTTCGCACCAAGTTTGTTGGACATTAAACCATTGTCTCGCATGCGTACAGTGCATACTGAAGAGAATATTGCAACCGTAGCATAGAGTGTTAATGAGTATCGTGAAATGTCAATTCGTCGCCGTTCTCAGCAATAGGCATGATGACACTAATCAAAAATCACAAAAATACTATATTTATCTGATAAAACTTGAAGCTTAGGATAAAAAACGAGCATTGTTTTTCTTATTAAGAGTGTGATTGATATATATTTTTATGAAATAAAACTACAAAATAAGGCAATCCGCCATGATATCTTGAACACCAATCAGAGCTCATGAAGTCAGTGTCAAGTAAACACGAGACGGCGCCTAAATTACATTTCGTATTGTTAACCTCCACTACGACTGTGTTTTCATTTATTAATTCAATTTCACTATTTGAGTGTGAATGTTATTAAAATAACACGAGTTATGGATCAAGGATTTATTAAGGCAAACAGCGAATGTAGAATGTAGAAGCAAACAGATGATGTAGAAGGTTTCAAAGGAGAAGTCATTTGATTAACTAAATTAGTTTTTGTTTGAGTGGCTTTACTTCGAAACTTATTTGTCGTATATACTTGGATTGATTTATCCACCATCTTATTTGCATTTTCTTGTGAAGTATTGCTTATGGGTGCTTGTGAAGCTGAAAAAGACAAAAAAATAGTATTTATAAAATATTACCTTCAAATACACATTTAAAAAGAATTTACAAAGAAGTGGAATAAATTTGTATTACAAATAAGTACCTACATGAACTTCCACATGACACCTCTTCAAGTTCCACATGCTTTGTACCTATTTCCTCTAAATCTTTCAGACATTCTCCTATCAATGTCTTTCTTTGTTTTTTGAGAATATATTGTGTTTCTGTAGCATCTGATGTTCGTTTCCTTCTATCTGGTTGACATTGAAATTTAGTGGGCATACACCCCGGTTTCATGCGGATCTTTGACACCGATCCCATCAGATGATATTCCATATAATTATCCATATCATTTGGTAACTGAAATTTGAATAAAATATATAATATAACATCAATGAGATGAAATTTCGAGGTTAGACCTCGAAATAGATTGTTTATATTTTTACATTTAGACCACGTACAAAATATTATTACCAAATATTATATAGTATGCTAGAATCTACAAAACAATGTGAAAACTTACATCAAAGTGATCTTCACAAAAATAGAGGACAGTGCTGGAAAATATTGCATTTGAATCTCGCCTTGCAAGTTGAAGCCACTTGTTTCGTGTTGTTTTATTTTTAGGAACGAATACAAATAACTTATTAGGAGTTTTTATGGATGTGTTTGCACACTAGGGGACCCCACACCACTTATACACTTTCGAATTCATTTTTAATACCATAAAATAATTAAATTGTTGCACGAACCCAGAACCTAGTGTTTGAGTTACCGATTATTGACGTCACAAGCGCCGCCATGACACTGACAAGCGTTTTAGGTAAACAAATAAATTTCTATCTTAAAATTGCATTTTTTTCCTATTAAACTCCTGATTTCTGCAGAAATATCTTATTTTTTGTAAATAGTATACATTTGTGGACATTATAGGCTCGTTTTTGAAAAACTGTCATCATGCCTATTGGGCATGTGTTACTCAACCACATGAAAAATTTTACGTGTTAATTTGCGCTTGAAAGCCTATGAAATTCAACTTCTGCAAGAATTGAAGCTGAATGACCTACGGCAACGTCTAATTTTTAGTGAGTGTGCCTTAGAACTTTCATTCTTCTTTAAGAAAAATTGTGTTCAGCGATGAGGCTGATTTCTGGCTAAAAGTATATGTAAATAAACAAAACTGTCGCATCTGGAGTGATGAACAGCCACATGCCATACAAGAATTACCGAAGCATCCCGAAAAAACGACAGTTTGGTGTAGTTTATGGGATGGTGGCATCATCGGTCCATTTTTCTTTAAAGACGACCGCGGAAGAAATGTTACCGTCAACGGCGAATGATATCGAGCCATGATACGCATCTTTTTTTTGTCCCAGTTGGCCGAGTTGAACTTGATTGACATGTGGTTTCATCAAGACGGTGCCACATGCCACAAAGCTCCTGAAACAATGGACATGTGGAAGGATGAGTTTGGTGAGCAGCTTATCGCTCAAAATGACCTTGTGAATTGGCCGCCAAGATCATGCGATTTGATGCCTCTGGATTATTTCTTGTGGGGTTATGTAAAGTCGTTAGTGTATGTGGACAAGCCGAACACGATTGAAGCCTTACAGGCGTAATTCGTGGAATACAGACCGAAATGCTCGAAAAAGTGACGGAAAATTGGACCTTCCGAATGGACCATTTGAAACGGAGCCGCGGACAACATTTACATGACGTTATCTTTAAAATGTGAATGGCAAAGGCCAAGTTATCAATTTCAATAATAATTTTGAATATATGATGCAAATTGAGTGTTTTATTCGATTAAAAAAAACTACGCTAAAAAATCACTCTTTTTATATATAAATCTTGTTTCATGATGATTTAATGAGCTGAATCTCCTTTTCCTATATAGTAAATTCCAAAGGAATGTTAAATATCTAATAGGCAATATACGTGCAGCTATGCAAATTATTGAACAATGGTTTAAACTAGGTCTTATGAGCGGAAAAACAAGTAATTTTACAAGATGAGCGTTTTGTAGATGTAATTGTCCGATGATTTACTATTATAGCCGTTAATGAATATATTTCACAATAATACTAAGAAGAAGGAATAATCACAGCCACAGAGCTCAGCTGACATTTGTGAGCGAGATTATTTATTACTCGTTCTTTTTCTTGCTGAAGAGTTATTAGAAATACAGCGCAGATTTCTTAGCATTGTCTTCTTCTCTTCATGATCGTTTTATTGTTTTCATTATAATACTTTCCGGAGAGTCACTAACTTCAGTTGAGGAATTGAATACTGAAAACCGTATATATTGAGAAATATTTGATTTCAATATTTGAAATAGGCACTTTAGTATTCCTTATAAATATTCCTTAAAACTAGTAGTATTTCTTTTGTATAGATCTTTGAGAGGTAATAGTTTCCTTTCATCTAGATATATTTTTTTATAGGGAACCTATAATTACAATATACGAGTATACAATAGCTAGCAGTAAACACCAATAAAACGAAATTACAACTCGAAATGAAAATCGGCACATTATAACTAGAAATCAAATATTGAATTACAAAAAGCGAATCACAACAGAAAGTTGAAATTCAATCATCGTAAATACTTATTGTAATTCTCAAGATTTAATATCAATCATCATAAATACAATAGTTTGAAAGACAAAAAAACCACTCGAAAAGATAGTAAGAATTTATTCGAAAATTTCGTGAAACTCAGCACAGATTTACTTCCGATGACAGAAGAAATAGAATTAAACTTTTGCTGCGAGAAGTATCTCTCAAATTATTTTTTCCTATGTTAAGTTATCACGAGAAGATCTCTGTTTCTGGATTATGAACCTGTGAAAAAAACTTAAGCTGCTTACATAAAACCGACTCTTGGGTCGGTGCGTAGCTTAGTCGGTGGAACTCCCGATTATGGTGCGGTTGAACTCGAGTTCGAGCCCCGCTGAAGACATGGATATTTGTGTTTGTCTATGATTTAAGTAGTAATGAATGATATGCTGGGTAATGTACATTGATTACAAGCTCAATGGCCGTTCAGAACCGGCGTTAAACTGAAGGTCTCCTGAATTAAAAAAAAAAGGAATATGCAATGTAATTAATGCTTACATTCCACATTGCATCAACTTTTTGTATTATAACACTCGATGAAGTCGATGTGAAAGAGGAAAAGTTTTTTAAAATAGAACAACACATATAGCAGAAGTAAGTTTTATTCATAATATGACATTCGATTTTCAATTCGAATTGACCTAATCAATCATAGAGTGCCATTAATGAGGTTCATCGATTGTTCGCTGATCTCTTAGTGAAAGATTGTTGAAGATTTAATATAATTAATACCTCTCGGATTGGTTTCACAAAAATTTCATCAAATTATTGCTTGACAATGTTTTGGTGTGACAATTCGGGGTGGCAATTGTTATCAGAGACTAGACCAGTGATTCCCAACGTGGAGCCCACGCACCACAGGGACACAATATAATTGCTAGGGCGGGCAATAGGATATTTGACTGCAATAAAAATATAGATCAAAATGTTGTTAGGTTGTTAGTAAATATTATTTTAAACCAATATAGCCATTACATCCTTTTGAAATATATATGATTTTTAAAAGAAAGCAGTAATAAAATAATTAAAGTTTCATATTTGATCACGTAATTGAAAACGCACTTGATTAGCTAAATCGCGAGTGACGTCACCGCGTAGGAAGCAAAGCCAACAGCCAACAAAGGCTAACGTTCTTTTTTGTGATGTCTTTGTACGTGTGTGTTTCAGTGTTTATTTCCTGGTTTTATAAGCTATTTTATTTGTTAGAGACAAAACAGAGAATTTATTTTGAATAATTATAAATATATATTATATAAGGTACGATGGAGAGCAATTTTGTTAAACCTTATAGCAGATATCTCCCAAGAATAGACGCTATTATGGTTGGACAATTTTTTGGAAACAAAACTGATTTTTATGTTCCAGAATTAAAGAATGTGAAAACACCACAGTGAGTATTACTCTATATATAATAAATTATACTCTAAATGAATGAATGTTTTAGAAAATGCCTAAAAAGGTTTGCTTAATATCAAAAACATTTTAGGTTATTTGATAAGTGACCATTAAATACTTACAAGCTTTAGTTGTAAATAAATGTAAAATAGATAACGAGGCATGAAAATTAATATACCTATACATTTAATTGAGATGTCATAGTCCAAGTGGTAGGAATTTTAAATGGAGAGAAGCAAATATCTCTTGTACTTGATTTTGTTTTTACTGCCTTGCTTCTATAAGACACTTCGATATTTGTTTGGACTTGTTTGTCCACACTACTTATAGGCTCAGTTGATGTCTCTTTATCACAATAGGTTGGTACTGAAAAAACACAATATTTATTAGTTTTTCCAAATAACATAATAATAAAGGATTACATGCAAATTACGTACCCATAATTTCCTCAGAAATTGCAGGTATATCACTGTCATCATTCAGTGCTCTTGTTCCAGGAGGTGCATCTGGTGCAGCTTTTGTTTCTTGATCATTGATCAATATTGGTTTTTAACCGTTTGACATAGGCTGTTCGTAACATGGTATGGTCTGACATTCTTTTCTTGCGATCAAGCTGACATTCAAACTTAGATGGCATAGCCCCTTTAACCATGATTATATTCAGCTTTGCTCAAATCCATTTGATATTGTGTATAGTTTGTCATATCTTTTTCCATCTGCAATTCCAATGTTATCATCGTTAATTGATCTCTGACTAAAATATAACTCATATACAATAAAGTATTGAAGTTTTATTATTCTAAATCTTTTATTATATGTACGTAATTAATAACCTCAAAATATAGTGAAATGTATAGAGAAGACTATAACGAATATGTAATAAAATCAACTCGTTATTTTTGTATGCAATATAGGGTAGGAATTATTTACTTACGTTAAAGTGATCTTCACACATGAAAGCGTGAAATTTTACAGCTATATCATTCGGGTTTCTACGAGAGAAGATTAACCACTTTTTTCGAATTTTAGTGTTTGTCGGATTGTTCACAAACATTTTCTCCGGGGTTTTAATAAATATGTTAGTACATTGAGGCACTACGTACCATTTATAAGATATTTTATCGCAGTAAAGTTATGAAATCGTCAACACGGTTCACGGTGTTTATTGCATCGTGACCTGACCACATTAAGTAACCTCTATAGCACTATTTTGGCGGGTTTCTTATTCATTCAAACTTCTTCTGTCATTTTCATAAAAATTAGAAAAATTTAAAGAGAATTAATCAAATGGAAAATATGCATCTGCTATAATAATCTGCGAATAATTGGAGATATTTTTTAGAAACAGTCAAATACCCTATTCGAAAATATCCTCGACTTGAGTTTAACCAATTTGCACTTACTGATTTCAACTTTTTCACCTTTTTTAGAGGGGGAAGTTTTTTAGAAAAGGTAAGGCAAGCATAGCACACAAAAGGTAGGGAAACACTGGACTAGAGTGTCTAGCTTTGAATAAATGGGTAAAACCCCGGAACAATTGTCAAGCAATAATTCAATGAAATGTTTGAGTAACCAAGCCAAGTGAACATTATTCTAATACATAAAGTAACATATATTCATACCGCAACCAAATTTTTCTAATGTGAGGCCGTGTTACAGTTTGGAATAAATTTCAATGTTTTTCATAAATTATAAACACTTTATTAGTGATTGTTTTACACAGATCCAAACACAATTTCAGGTACTGTAAAGTCCCGGAATACTGAGGAAGTCTGAATTTTTTGGTACATTTGTAACTCCATTTTCAATTGAAGTGCCATTCGCATTAAATGAACTGATACTTCAACTGAAAGGTTCATCAATGGATTCCCTGATATTTTAAAAATACCAAACATTATACCATCAATAAGAATCCACATAAAATTTCCAATCGATTTCATTGAATATTCTCACAAACCAGCAAAATTAATTATATGTTCCTCGTAGTAATAACAAATTTAACCAACTCCAAGTTCCTATCTTGTCATGTAGTACATACCAACAGACGGTAATTTTTTTTTGGTGTCTGAAACTTTCTGCTTATAGTACTCATTGATGACTTTCTTGAGAACTTCGATTTAAAAGTTGTATATATAACCAAGGCTACATCCAATTTAATTATGGCATGCATTTTACGGGAGAACTCGGTTAATCTATGTTCAATGAGCCGCTTAGGTCGGTGCTTAGTGTTCATCCGTATTTGGCTTATACGCGGTCTCGTTGCGACGTTTGTTTTTGTCACATAATCTCAGCAGTTGACAAATACCCAACTCCCTGTTGTATTTGCTCAGACAGTTTTATTCAATTAATGAGGTACTGGCAACCGTTTGCCGGTACACGTAAATTCATTGATATTTAAATGGCCACATTAATAAGATGAATGCAGGGCCGTTATAAAATTTTGAGGAGAATATTTTGAAGAGATAATATAATATAATTTGAAAAAGAGAAATAAAGTATTTTATTTAATACGTAGAATTAAACAAAGGTTGTAAGTAGTTGGCTTAGCCACAGTTTTAAAAAGAAGAGCAAACCACAGTGTGATTTCAATAATTTTTATTATCTCTACGCTGTAGTATTTGAGGTATAACTGACGTGAGCAGTCATCTATTTTGAACGGGATGGTGCCGTTTTCCAGTTATAAGCTCCATTGTACCCAAAGATAACCCTGAGACGCAAAAAGTCCTGTTTATAAAATGATGTGAGATTGGAGGGTTGGATTTCTTTTCGAACATCGACAACTGTCCTTATTTTATCGAAAAACTTTTTTCATATTCTGGTATCAGAATTGTGACGTTTTTGACACTGTGGTCGGCAATTTTCACCAAACTCTATTGAAAGTTTACCTTCTGTTCGTTAGAGTGAACCAATATCGACAATTGAAAATGTATTAGAAATCAGTCAACTGAAACCAATTTGGCTGGGAAACAGTTCAGTCAGTTTCTTCTTTCTACAGTTCGTACTTTATTGCTAGAATTGAAAGCCAAAATCACTGATATTAAGGAAGAATTAGTAAAACGTACGTAACAGAATTTTCTAGAACAAACTCCGAATATGGAGAGACGTTCAGGAAGCATTGGATGTATTGATTGAACAGAGACTGAGATATATTGATTGTGACACGGAAATAATTGACGAATTTTCATCAATTTGTAATTACATTACGATGCAGAAAACAACAGAATGCCTAAAGAGAAGTTCGTTCGGAAGCCCTCTGGGTGGAATAAAAAATAAATTATCCACCTCCGAAAAAATCCAGTTACATATTTCAGTTTCAAAGGCGATGTTGATAGTTTAAATGAATATAAAAGAGTTCCTAGAATTTCTTTCTCTCCTAAAATCCTCACTATCTAGATTGAAGCATATTTGGTATCCCCATAAATATAAAAATACTTGAAGTAATATAGTTTAAGATATAGTAGGTGATAAAATAATATAGTATATAATACAGTAAAATAATGATATAGTATATAATATAGCAATATAATTGAATAGTATTTTTAATTCATTAATCAATGTCTCTTAATAATGAACAAAGAAAGTGTTAGTGCGGTAAAAGTGTTTTCAACAACAGAAAGTCCCATTTTGAGCCGAAAAAATTAGGTATCGCTTATGTTTGACATATTCTATAACACTAATTAATAATAGGAACTAATAATTGTTGAAGACGTTATTCAGTATGCAGTTTCAGTAATTGTGTGAGGAATTTGAATTTTTCACAGAGTATCCTTCAAGGTTATCTCATAATTTGCAAACAATTTGCAATTTAAGATACTATTACACATCTCTCGTTATTAATGGCATTCATCACATGCTGCTGTTATTTATGTCATTATATGATTCCTGTTCTGAGGTTTTCACCTTCACATAATCGAAATTAAAACAACTTTAGGATGTATGTATTCGAATTCATATAAATACATATATATATATATATATATATATATATATATATATATATATATATATATATATATATATATATATATCTATCTATACTGACAAGAATACCTCCGTATTATTACTATATAGTGTAAGGGATTGTAAAGGGATGAAAGAAGAGGCCACTTGGTGTACTACCTTTATTTTCGTCAACGTTTCGGTTAAGCAATCGTAACCATCATCAGAACTCTGCAATATGAGCCGATGTTATAAAAATCATATAGAATATCAATATATGTATATATATATATAAGAATAGATATATATATATATATATATATATATATATATATATATATATATATATATATATATATATATATATATATATATATATATATATATATATATATATATATATATATATATATATATATATTTTATAGAGTGAATATTAAGAGCGCTTCGAAAATTTTATCGATCTTGTTGAATGATAATGGCATTTTGAAAGTCATCGATTCTTGATTGATAAATTAAATATGGAATGATGATTCATAATAATGATGAAACAATTGTATCCTATTATCATTAAACATGATCGATGAATTTTTCGAAGCGCACTTCATATTCACTCTCGAAAGTGATGGGTTCGTCCCCGTTGACAACATTTGTGGAGATAGCTCCCTGAGAGTTTTATTTGAAATATTTCGATATTTCGATTAAGAGTCTCAGTATTCGTATACGCATATTGATGCCTTTCAAATATATGAAGGTATCTTTGCGAAATTACACGAAAAAGATACACGTAGAAATGTGCACTAAGATCCAAGGCATATATAATTTCCAAAGAAAATTACCAATTTTTCTTCTCTCCAGCCACAGAATGATAGATAATATTCATTCGGTGTCTGAATGGAGCAATAAATCCGAAATCTATTCATTGTACTTCTCAAAAGTGTTTTGGGATAGGTACATCGAAAATGCGTCTCCATTCTAATGGTCAAAAATACGTGACTCAAGTTTTATTGATGAGAAAGGAAATGCTCTGAGTCTTTCGTGAAAACAACATAATGATAAAGTGAAATATATCTTTCGAAAAAACGTCAATTTCACAAAATTATTCATAGACTTCCTGCAACTGAAAGGCTCAAGACGGCCCTGAAGCATGTCCCATAAAGCGACAAAACTAATGCGTTGGAGTTTACCTAGAATCCTCGAATGAATTTCACTTATAAGTTCCATGGATTTGTCGTGAAGATATCTCTCAGCTCTTCTCCTCGAATGCTTTCGATAATGAGGAATAATTTTTTGAACGTGACATCATCTTAATTGGGTTCAATACAATAACTTTTCCTAATTAGCACTTCGGAAAAAACTAAATTTATTACATTTTGTTAATTACTTTCTACTGATTGCATTCAGCACGAACGTTTAGATATTTTAGGAATTAACCTGTGTACGATTACATTCCAATTTTAAGAATCCTGTTGTTGATGCATTTACATTCGATTGATGACATTGCAGCATGAAGCCAATTAAAGCAAAAGAAAAAAATATTGCGCTGAATTGAAGACGGAGCGAATTTCAGTCTACTATGGAAAGTGAACGTTTTATTGTAGATACCTGATGTTATTGATATAAATTTGTAGAACATTGTTTTGAATAATGAGAGTTTTCAATAATTGAGCAAAAATATAAACATTGTTTCTCAGGAACTGTTGGACGTATAAAAACATACGTTTACATGACACAGGCCATGGAAATTCATTGAGAATTAGCTTTTGGATTAATAATTTATGTTTTATTCATAATTGTGTATGTCTTTATGTGCAGTAATGCATATTCTAGTCTAATCTGCTTCATTGCGTTATGAGGCTACATTTTCTGTCCAATGACACTTTCATTGAAACAAAAATGAATAGGTACTATTGTAACGAGTCGTAAACAGTTGAAATGAACTTTCGTAACAATATACCGCGCCATCTATCATTATATTTTTCTATCAACTATCATACAGAATAACTAACTGTCAACTGTCATACAGAATAAATAACTGATCTATATGAAAATGCAGCGCCGTGTTTCTCAAAATCTGTTAATTTCGCATTGAGTTGATTAACTTCATTTTGTTAAAAATCAAGTTTGTTCATACAGAAAAAAAAATTCAATATTTCACTATAATAACAGGTGTATTTATATATACGAGATATACCAGATCTTGGAGTAATTGATGATATATAAATGTCGATACATAATGTTTTCCATAATAGAATGAAATTTATTTAGAGCTTCAGTTGATAAGTGATTGACTTGTAGAAACTGTACGAAAATTTGTTCATTTCTTTCAGAGATGCAATCGGTAGTTTCTGCAGAACGTGACATCCTGAAATTTTTTTTCAAAACTGCATAAGTAAGATTTGTTCCCGTGTTAAGGACGATAATAATAATAATAATGATAATGATAATGATAATAATAATAACAATAATAATGAAAATAATAATAATAATAATAATAATAATAATAATAATAATAATAATAATAATAATAATAATAATAATAATAATAATAATAATAATAATAATAATAATAATAATAATAATAATAATAATAATAATAATAATAATAATAATAATAATAATAATAATAATAATAATAATAATAATAATAATAATAATAATAATAATAATGATAATGATAATAATAATAATAATAATAATAATAATAATGATAATAGTAATTTCTTCATTCTCAACAGGATTAATACCCAATTACACATAATAATAACATAATGTTGAATGATAACTAAACAAATTAAATCAAAGAGATATAACTAAGAATTCAATCTTATCTAAAAAAAACTGAAAAACGAAATAATAACTAAATGATAGAAATAACTGTAATATTACAAAGAACTTGATTCAAATCAGTTCATTTTAGTCAATTTACTTTGTTCACATAACTCCTGATAATAAATTCTATGGAGTCAAAGTGAATGTCACTATTATTATCAACTCTATGGAATTTATACTGTATAAATCAAAGGGGGGATTGAATTACCGAAATGGTTCTTGCAGTCTTTAAGAGGAATAATTCTGTACTACGAGAATATTGCCTAGGAACACGAAATTTCAAATGGGCAAGAGAGTAGGACAATCAATAGTACTGTGCATTAATTTGTATAAAAATTATGAAAATACAATGCTGCTTATTGTAACCACAGAAAATTTATGAGCCTTTTTTGCGCCAGACATTAAAGTTCGCTGATAGCCATGGTGGAATCAGAGATTGGTGCACTCTACAATACTTATATTGTTCTTAGACCACTTCATTAATGAAGATCATAGTAGGTTTTTTTCGTTTATACATGATAAAGGGGGATGTAGTAGAATTCTAGGAATCATGCAACATGCAACAATTTATTTGTAACCAGCCAAATGATATTGTGAACGCATTTGAGGATTACTTCAGTTCTGTATATTCGGGTGTTTCTGCTAATTTTGATATTGTTGGTGAGAATTGTAAAAACCCTCTTGTTTCCAGAGAGTGTATTACAGAAGACATGATCGAGGGAGTTGCCAGAGAACTTAATAGCAAGTTGATGGCTGGTCCTGATTTCATTCCTAGTTTCATTGTAAAAGACTGTATTGACACTGTAATGATATAACAGTCCTATTTCTATATTGTCAAACTTTTCTAAATTGTTTGGAATCATACTTTTCAATAGCATATATCCTAAGTTCAGAAATAATATTGCAATTGAGCAGCATTGGTTTACGACTAGAAGATCTAGCCCTACAAATTTGATTGCGTTTTCTCATTTCATATGTGAGGGGTTGGCGGAACAGGGCAGTTCGACTTACACAGATCTCCACGAGATGAACCATGGACTACTTATAGTTGAAACTAGGATGCGTTTTGGATTTGCGAATAATTTACCTTCCCTCATAGAGTCTTACTTGAGTAATCGCAGTTAATTCGCACAGATTGAGAATTTCAAATCGAGAGAGCTTCTAGTAACTTTAGGAGTGCCGCAGGGATCCAATTTCAGACCCCTACTATTTGTCTTGTTTGCTGAAGATCTCTTAGGAATGGTGCACTGTAAGAAGGTGGTTTATGAAGACGTTATTAAAATTCATAGGAGCGTGTCATCTATACATGATTATTTGAGGCTACAAAGTGACCTGAATTATATCATCCTGTGGTGTGATATTAATTGTTTACACTTGAAAGTCATGAAATGCAAGGTGACTTTTACTATAAAGATAAATGTGATAACTTTTGCGTACAACATTGAAGGTGTTACTCTGACTTGACTTCTGGAGATTAAGCATCTCGGCCTAGTATTTGATCAAAAATTCTCATTCACACCTCATATCAATCAATTACTTTCATCATGTAGCAAAGTTTATGGTTTCATCGTCCGCAACGCAAGATTTTTCTCGAATTCCTCGATACGGGTCCATTTATTTAGTGCCCTAGAGAAAAGCAAACTTGAGTATGGTTATCTTGTTTGTCGACGAATATATGAGTATCATTGCCACATAAACCGCCTAGAGTCACTGCGGTGGAGGTTCTTGCAATAGCTCTCATTTCCAGAGAATGATTTATATCCACCTAGGGGTTGTAATCACGCTTGTTTGCTGTCGAGGTTTGACACGAGGAGACTCCACACCAGGAGAAGTTTGAATACATTAAATTTTTCATTCAATTTACTCAATGATAATCTCGACTATCTTGAGCTTCTAGGCAAACTAAATTCCTTTGTTCCTAAAAGTTGTACTAAAACAAACCTAACATTTTACTTATGAACCTGCAAAACCAATCTTCCCTTGCAATCGCAGCTCAATTTTGAATTTCCTATTGCAAACCAGGTATCAAAACAAATATGTTAACTGGTATTCAGTGCTTACCAATTTCCATCATCAATGTATGCTTCAATCTTAATCATTGAGGCATCTTGATTTATTTCCGGTTGGAGTTCTGAGAGATTTGTTTTGTTGTTTAGCTTGAGTTATTACTTATTGATTAGATATTCCGTTAATGAATTGAATATTTTGATATTGATATTGTAGATTTCGATTATTATATTTGATAATGTTTTTTATTATTATTATTTTTAAATATTCTATATTTATATTGATATTTTTAGTCACCAAATTTTTCATTCGATTAATCTATGATATATCTTCTTGTGATTGGGTACTTACTTGTTGGAAATATATACTTATTATTATTTTCATTTTTATTTCACTTATGTGATATATATTTGTACGCCGAGATAGTAAAATCATTTTTATACAAAAGGTATTTTTCCATTTTCAAGTTCAATGGACGATGAATCAACTCTGTGATAGTTCATTTTTAAATGAGAGGTAATGGGAAATACTTGTCTAGAAATCAGTTTTCAAAAGAATTGTTCAGACAGTGATTTTCAGACAAGTATTTCTTATCACCTCTCATTTTCCATTTTTTATGAAGAAAGAGACATTCTGAATCAGATAATTATCAATATGTGAACTGTGTATGTTTTCCTTGTCTGTTGATATTTGAAGTTTAAATAGTTATTTTTATATATAAAACATTTTTAGTCACCAAATTTTTCATTAGATGCATTTATTATATATCTTCTTCTAATTGGGTACTTGCTTGTTGGAAATATATGCTTTATATGTGATATATATTTGTACGCCGATATAGAAAAATCTTTGAAATATTTTAAGTTAGAAAATGTTAGACAATATCGGAAAGAATATTCATAATTAACATTTATCCTACTCTATTGTCTCATCGGATATCCGTATTTTCTAGATATAATCGAATCTTTTTTTAAAAACGCTCAATTTGTACGAGTTGAAGTGTAATAGGGATCAACAACTTAAAATTTTTCATTGTTGATTTGGGATTTTCAGATTTTGTTATACACAATACAAGCTACAAGATCGCATAATGTTTATGAACCCTAGAGGTTCTTTGGAGGATATTGAAAAACAGTGGTGTGAACTAATTAGTAACCCTTGAAAAAGTGAAAATACTGAATCTGAATTATAGTTAATATCATTAATCGATTGGGCCGATACTTGACGAAAATCTAAATATATAATTTGAATAAAACTAAGTAGTTTTTCGATTTACACTATACCTAATTCAAAACATGACAATGTCGTTTCATCAACTTCATCATCAACAGTTTATCATCAACATTTATGAAGCCACTGTGTTGGCGAAACGATATTGTCATGTTTTGAATTAATTATAGTGAAAATCGAAAAACTACATACTTTTACTTAAATTATATAGTTAATATCCTTTTCATTAAAGAAGATTTTTTAGAAATCAGAATTCTCCACGAATAGGAAGATACAATTCGGAATCAAACAATTCTTACAGTAGAGTTTTAGACTCATGAAGCAATTCGTTTTATCATTGAACCGAAATGTCGTAAATTCATAACGATACCAATGTAAGATTCATTAGATTTGAGATGAACTGCAAACTAGTTTGCAACTAAGGATCTCGAGTTTAAAATGAGACTCAGAAATAAAGCAATTCCAACTAACTCGGTAGTTATAACTAATTATTTACAATTAAAGTAATCTAAAATAGCCGATAATTGTAGTATAAATCTCTCCATACAATAAGAAGTATAAATAAACTTTTTGAAGTCATTGGAAATCCATTTAAGAAGAGGAACGTCGTTATTCAACCGTTCGTCGGATCAAAGCTGGAACTAGATTAATTTCAATGGAATCGTTGCTCTTACTTCTTGCACCGCAGTCAGCCTTTTTAAACTAGGTGGTTTTAATAAATCTTCAGAAATTGCGATAAAACGACAGATTTATTACAATTCAATTATAGGCAATAACACTGTACAAGCCATATTTCTTCAGTGCATTCTCTAGTTCAGCTATTCTGTGGAACTATAAAGACTTGATGCCCTTTTATAGTTGCACGAAAAAAGTCGCTGCTGCGTATTTTCAAACGTATATGCAAATTTGACGGACGATCTCCATTGCCTCTTGGAAATGTTGAATAGGTATCGATATCTCGCTTTATTTCAGAACGCGTTTTCTGAATGTTATACCAACCTTAACTCGTATGTTCTGATTTTGATATATATTTAAATACGTCAGATAGAACATTTCTAAAATCCTTCATTATAGACAGCTATTATTGATCCCAAGCTATTTATTGTTTGAAAAATATAGAAAAGAATGAACATCAAGAATTAATTGAGAGGTATTATTCCATTTTTGGAAATTCTGTTTAAAATAAATATCTTATGTAATCTGTGTATGTTTTCCTTGTTTGTTGATATTTCAACTACAGATTATTATTTTTTGTCAATACAGATTGGAAAGATGAGAATTTTCATTTCTTGTTGTTCACCCCGCGCTTTTAATGAAGAAGTTTCCATTTTCATGTACAATTTCGAATCTATCACATATATCGAGGAATGAAAAAATGAGACTTTGAAGAATAATTTTTTTAAGTGTGGCGTTCCATCGTATGACGTCATTTGAACTACACGACTCAGAACGTAGGTATTTTTGTATACTTTTATTTTTATTCTTATTGTGTTTATTATCTAATGGTAGTAATCATTTTAATTGGCACTAAACGCACCAAAGGTGTGGGAAGATCGTATTGATAAAGTTAATTTTAATAACAGCTGCAGATTTCTGATTGATATATCTATTGAGTAGTGAGTAGTTTCGAAATAACTTTTTCACTAAGAACAACTATATATTTCATGGAAATGTATTCGTTGCAAATGACACAGAAAATTTAGTCAAACATCGACTGGTTGGGAAAACACTGAAACCTTGAAACCCAACGTATGCCCTAATGAATTTGACTGTTAAAGGGTGGTAAAGCCTAAAAGAGAACCAACATTGGAAGAAAATAGTCGTTCACTGTGTATATGTTACCGGAAATGTATGAAATCAAGGAATTGTATACAAATCCTAGGAAATGTGTACAATTCCGATACTATTTAGGAAATGTATAAAATATTGTTTGAAAAACTACCTAATGCATAGATCCTAGGAAATGTATAAATTTCCTCAGAATTGTATATAATTCCAATATCCTACTAGGAAATGTATGAAGTAAATGCTTTCTGTAATAAAACACGTTGCTAATAATATTTTTTTTATTATAGCACCTATTGAGACAATCGGGTAACAGTCATACCATAAAATAATAATAATATGTTCATATTATCTTACTAATTGAAACTTCATAGGGTGATTCTTCAGAAACAGAGCAAATAGCGTGGTGTGCACATCCACAATCTCTACATGTATGAGCTCCTGTAGTTTCTTGTGAACAGACGCTGCATTGAGGGTGCAATTTGGAGGTTGCGTGTTTATTTCGCGTTGATCTAAAACGTCGTCAGAAACGTGGCTTACCTCTGCCTCCGTGTTCACCTTAGAGAGTTCATGCAGAGACTTTGGGATCTTCCTTTTTGGTGAGGTCCTGTATGATTTTCACCAAATCTTCTTCAGTTTGAACATTTTGCGTGAAATCATTGGGTAAACGAACTTTTACTTTACATTCAAAAAGAGCCTCATACGGAGATTGCTTGATACCAGCATGAAAAGCTCTGTTTTTCATCAGTTGGACAAATTTCAAACCCTCACTCCAATGTGAATTATCATTATCTTGCATCCACGTGGTTAGCATATTTTCATCATCCTGATTCGCTATTTTCCACACTCCCCTGACTTTGTGAATGCCTGGGTTTACAATGAATCATTTTTAAAGTAGGCTAATATGTTTTTAAATTATCAATAATTCGGTTTGAAAATTCTCTGCCGTTGTCAGGCTGAAGTATTGCAGGAGCACCAAGTAGAGTAAATATGTCCAATAAAGTGTGAGCCAGTTACTCAGCTCGTTTTGTTTTAAGTGGCCGTAAAACAACAAATTTTGTTAAATGATCTTGATAAACCATTATAATATAGTAAAACAGTTGTTGAGTCAAGATTTACACATATATTGAAAAGAATACTGCATGACGCACGTTTCGATAAGATTCACCTTTTTTAAATGCTACGTGTAGACTGATGACATTTCTCGAATACATACAATGGGTAAACTTGAATTATGAATACAGAGAAAACAGGTAGATAACAGGTAGAAGGGATCAATTCATACTGAACTACTATATAGTAAACTAGATAATTTTGAAAAGATGGAGAAGGGGGCTTGAGGTATGATCAATTTGGCTGTTCAACAGATTGCCGGAATATTTGTATCTACAAGAATAATTTCGTTCTACAAGGAACTCATTCTGAGAAAAAGTTCTCGGAATGAGTTCCGAGAATGTTTTCAAAACGTTTTTCCAAATATTCGAAATTACTTCTTTAATAATGTCAATTAATTTTCATAATTACTGGACATAAATTCTTCCATGAAATGAATAGCTACAAAAACGTATTTCTACAATTAAAAAAACTTCTGTTTTTCATAGTAACAAAAAATTTAGTTTTGTTATATTTTTTGACCATGGAAACATAAGTGTGACTGTTTATTCAAACAAGCTCTTGATTCTTTATATAAAATAACGCAAAATAAAATCGAAATAAATTTTAGTCTAATTCGAAATCCACATACTTCCCAAAAACAAAATTGTTACGAACTGTTACAAAAATGAGGAATCGGAATTTTCGTGTTTTCATGATGAGCTCAAATTGAAGACGAACAAAGATTCAGCATGACTTCCTCTTGTCTTTTGTTATAGATTATTTGTGGATTATAATAAATTGCTCTTCTTGAGTAGCAGTTTCTAGTTATTCCGACGGAAGAAGACCATTACACTTAAGAAAAAATCGAATTCACAACAAAACGAACTCATTCTGAGCAGTCACGCGTAGATATGTCATTAGATTTCAGGTTTTTTTTTCGACCCAGAATACGGAAACATTTATATTATAGAACACACACAATGGGTTAAGAGAAATGATGAACTGGAATTCATCTCTAATAATCTCACTTTTTCTAACTCAATAATCCTAATAACAGGAAGAACGGTAATCGCACATCACTTTTTATTTAGTGAGTACTAGCTCTGATTTTATATTACCTCAATTGTTTGACCAGCTATTCAGTTTTTGAAGTTGAATTATCTCCGTGGTAGAACAAATTTGTTGCACCTACCGCAGCGTTTTGTCGTCTATGATAATTGTATTTCTAACTTTGTACCTATGTGTTCATGTTTATTACTATTCAATATAGTCAAATGAACGCGAACATAGAAAAACTCTGTCTAAATAAGCAACGCCTAAATGACAATTAAATATATATGTATAATATAATATCTATATAACGGGTGTTTTTTTTTTTTTAGGTATAGAACTTTGAGTTGGCATTACTGTTGAAGATGGCGACCGATTCAACAGCTGAGAAGTGATTTATTTTCAGTTTGGTTTGGCAACTCATCATGAATAGATTCAAGCCTGAACAACGCTTTGAATGGGCCCAAAACGGGATTGCCGTTGTTCCCGATTTTCATAAGCGAATTTTGTTCAGCGATGATGCGCACTTCTGGTTGAATGGCTACGTCAACAAACAAAACTGCCGCAGTTGGAGTGAAGATAATCCTCAAGTGTATATCAAAACACCGTTACATCCAGAAAAACTGACTGTTTGGTGCGCTCTATGGGCTGGTGGAATCATTGATCCGTACTTCTTCAAAAACAATGATGGCCAGAATGTCAATCAATGGTGATCGGTATAGAGCCATGATTACTATTTTTTTCATTCCTGAATTGAACAACCATGATCTCCAGGAGCTGTGGATTCAACAAGATGGCACAACATGCCACACAGCTCGTGCGACAATCGATTTATTGAAGGACACGTTTGGTGACCGCCTAATTTCACGTTTTGGACCTGTGAATTGGCCTCCAAGATTTTGTGATTTAGCACCTCTAGACTACTTTCTGTGGGGCTATATGAAGTCATTGGTCTATGCGGATAAGTCACAAACGCTTGACAATTTGAAAGACAATATTCGCCGTGTCGTTGCCGATATATGGCCACAAATGTCGGAAAAAGTCATCAAAAATTGGACGTCCAGATTGGACTACATTTGAGCTAGCCATGGAGGTCATATGCCAGAAATCATATTTAAAATGTTATATACCTCTAAAAAAAAACACCCTTTATATATATATATATATATATATATATATATATATATATATATATATATATATATATATATATATATATATAGTAGCAGTTTTTTGAGTTCTTCATGAACTGTTAATAATAACTTGCATTAAACAACGGATATCTTGGTTGCGGAGTAACCCTGTATCTCCTTTCGTACTCTAATACGTACGTATTTGATGGCTATGTGCAAGACGCTATAAGAACAGGACGTTATATTCTCGAATATGTAAGTTGTGCTCGTCGTTAAACAAAAATTGGGTTTTGGTAAGTTATTTCTTCATATGAAAATAAGACAATTCAATGAATTTTCACATCTATTCATATATTACCACTGTATTATGCTGCTTTTGGTCTTTTAATCGTTTCTTTGTCGATCTGTTTCGTTTTTTCTATATAATTCAACGCCATAGTCATTTTGTTTCAGTTTCTATCTTTTCATATTCATTCTCTAATAATCATAATGCTTATTCCGTTTTCTTCGTTGAAATGGTAGTTTTGATTACATTTCAAAATTTAGAATATTTTCATTAGGGTTATTTGCACACCAATTATTCTTCTGTTAGCACTTATTTCATCTTCACATATTGTGGTTCGAAAAAATATTTCTGTCTTGAAGCTACCTTATTAGTAGAGCTATTTATTTCTGTATTTTCATAGTGATTTATTGTGTTTTCATGAAAAATTTGTAAATTCTGGCAATGAGGCGATGGGAGCGATTTGACCATGACTTTTATTAATGCAGAGCCGGTTCTATAGCGCCCCACTACCTACTGCCGGATTTTTCCATACTACCAACTACCGAATTCTTCTTCAGTACTTACTACTGGAATTTTCTTCACTACGAGCTACTTAGATTTTCGTTACACTACCGATTACCGGATTTTTGCGTCACTATTTACTCCCGGATTTTTGTTCACTGCATGCTACCCGTATTTTCGTTACACTACCTATTACCGGATTTTTGCATCACTACCTACTACCGGATTTTTCTTCACTACATGCTACCTGATTTTCGTTACACTACCTACTACCGGATTTTTGCATCACTACTTACTACCAGATTTTTCTTCACTACATGATACCTGGATTTTTGTTACACTACCTACTACCGGATTTTTGCATGATTATCTACTATCGGATAATTTTTCACTACATGGTACTAGGATTTTCGCTACACTATCTACTACCGGACTTTTGCATTTTGCATTCCAGCTACTACGGAATTTTTGCATCACTACCTACAAGCTGATTTTTCTTCACTACGTGCTACCTGGATTTTCGTAACACTACAGGAATTTTGCATTAATAAGTGTTACTTGGATTTTCATTATACTACCGGATTTTACCGGACTGCTAAAAAGAACATTCAGCTTATGCACAAGTCAACAAATTCAGGGACAACGCTAAACCGTTGCAGTGGAATCCACTTCAACTCTACTAATATCAGAGAAATAAGCTAAGATATAAGTTTATAGAATCAATAGAATACTCCATATTATTCTGTTTCTTTGAGATTATCTTCAGAGTATTCCTGTTTAGTCTCATGAAGCCTAACATACAACTCATAGTTTACAATCATAAGCAAACCTTAATTCTAAAACTTTTCTGAGAACCATTTTAAGAGCTAGCCGATATTTAAGTAAACTTTCATTAACTCTCCAGAATAATCTGATCGCAAACGGCTGCTTCAGTAAAGCAGCCGTCGAGAGCATGTTGGTTCTCTTCAGAACGACGTAGTCAAATTCAAAGACTACGAACTTGGAGATAAAAAAACCAAAAACAGAAAAAGGCTCGTGCAGAGGAAGTCACCACTTATAGGCTTCCACATGAACTTTCTGGATTGGGATATTTTATAATGGCTTCGTCTTTTATAGCAGTTTTTCAGTATTCTGGTAGTTGATAAGAGCGGATAATTTTTTCTATCATACTCACAATATTAGATATTTTGAGGATAATTTTAATGAAGAGTCAACTCGCTTTCATCAACAGGCGTACTGATAAGAAAATATAAATACAACATCTTTTTGGGACATTCGAATTGATCAAAAGAATGTCATAGGAAAGCTGGTTCTGCCAACATGTACCTACTATGTGATGCTCCCATTTTCCTTCAAAGAATAAATGTCACAGAATATTGGAACCATTGGCACACTTGATGGCAGTACAATACTGACTGTTTCGTTCTACAAGGGACTCATCAGGTTGGCCATATAGGAAGCATCGCTAAGCTCATTGACACATCAACCACAGAATATTCATATGTCTTTACTCGTAGGTATTTACTGAATTGCAACGTCGTATCAGCGAATATCAACATATTATATTTTTACATGTCAATAGATTTAGTGAGTTTTTCAATTTAAGCGATTTGGATCGATTGTGATTCTTCCCGTATTTGAGGAGTCAATTTGGCAATATTGATCTCTATATGCATAGATATTTGACTTAAGCTTATTCCTAAATGTACAAAAAGATAACTTCATTGTTTTGTGTACTGGTAAGACAATAAAAATGAGGATATCAGGATGAAGTTTAATGACCAGAAAAGTTGAATGGAAAATACAGTCGAATATTTAGGCAATTATATCAGATTGATAATTGATGAGGTCGATACTTGGGGAAAATTAATATCCATAATAAAACAATATTCAAAATTTTCTCATAATTTAATATAAAATACACATGACGACGTTTCGAAGTACTACTTCTTTATCAAATGCTGGATTAATACTATGTGTAATTTTACAAGTGAGTACTTATAACTATTTTCACAGAACATACCAGGTATGTTCTATGACTAACTTGGAATGAGGACCATAAAATACACGGTTATTTAACAAGAGTATCGTATACTTCGAGATGAACACAGAAATTCGATATCTTAAGTCAAGTATTCCATCTAAATGTAGGAAAGATACAAATATACAACTAAGATTTCTAAGAACAAATAAAGGAAATTAAATTAACTACAAAATAGGTAATCAATCTGAAATTCAAATCAAGAAATGCCGCTTTACTGATCATATTGATTTAATCACATCTAAAATCTCTAGAAAAAATGTTCATAAATTTTAGAAGAGGTATGTGAACACACATGAAGTTATTATTGTTCAAGTTGAAAATAATATCACACTTATATTCTGAACGAAGGATAGCTATTGTTACACATATATATTTATATTCAGAATTAGGAATCAGTTGCTTCTACTTAATGAAAAGTATTCTTCTATAAAAAATGTAACATACACAAGTAAAATGCACGGCTATGATAAAGCTACAAATACTGATGGCTATTCCAGCCAACAAATATTGATAGCCTACCACCCAAGGCGGTAGGCTTTTCAAATATAGTAATTGTATATTTCACGAATTATTTAATGGATGCAAATATTCACCTAAATTCACCAAGGATTCACCTAAATTTTTAAAAACTGGTTCTTTAGTTCAGGCAGTCAAGTTGGAATAACATAGTATATTTCTGATCATAGGAACAGTTGAGCCAAAAGTTTTGACTTTTCAACATATGTAAGTTTTTGTGGAGCTTGTGTGTATGCCTATTGTTTTTGCTTGGAGGTATTGAAGTAGCTTGCTTATGGAAGAGAGAGTGAAGGAATAGTGTTCGCAAAAAATATCGAATTACAAGCACGTATTGCGCTTCTTGGAAAGCGCGAATGTTATTTCAGATCTACAACTGTCTCAATCCTCTAGGCGAGTGTGAAATAGTTTCTTTCATTTTGCCAGTGCGATAGATTAACGGCAGCAGATTATCGAGTGTTACACATACAAATTACGCAATTGACTATCTAGGGATTCAACAAGAAAACAGAAGACATTAGATTATGGTTAAACAGCTATACTTTTGACAGAATTACAACCATTTTATTCAGTTGTTCTCCAGTGAAAATATGACTTCTGGAATTTATGGATCCCTTTTATATAGAGCTTGTTTTATCTTCGAGGTCTATGACATAGGGATTTTAGAGTTTATCAAGAGCACATGCTCAATATTCCCTATTTTTAGTGAGTTTTACTACGTTATGTTGCTAACAGGTAGTTACATTTTATTACACAAATAACAACAATTTCTCAGACATCAATTTCAATAGAATTGTCAAATTAGGTATATTTCAAATATAGCTCATAAATATAATTTCTAATATTACAAAAATACTTTCACTGAGGAGTAAATTCTTAAGAACGAAACAAGTTAAGCAAGGAGTTACTAGATATTAATATTTACTAATGTGTAGCTCTGTAGCTAAACTATGAGCTACGAGAATAGAACATCCTAAAATTTGGACAAGGAGTTAAGGCAAGTGATCCGATAACAAACTTAAACCATTCTGAAAATTGTTCGATATTAGTTATAGGATAGTTATTCCATTTGAAAATAAGATTGTTTTTCAAGAATAACATCCATTTTTTGAAATGGAAAAAGGATTTCTCAATTATTCATCAGCGAACATCTTGTAAACCTATCTTCATTAATAATTACATACTCACCTTACCGTGTTTATATATTTATAGATGTTTGTTATATGTTAAAGAAAATGAAGATAGGTTTATTAAATTGAATAGTTATCATGAGTATTCAACAAGAAACAGGGATGTGCTACTTATTCCTATGCATAAAACAGCTAAATTTGAGCACTCTCTCTATTGTCAGAGCATTAAAATTTTCAACCATTTACCATCGAATTTGAAAGTACTGAAAGCTCATTTGTTTGAGAGGAGAGTTAAATCTCTGCTCTTAACAAAGGCATACTATAGTGTGTCAGAGTACTTCGATGATTCGGATTTAGGCAATAATGTTTGAATCAATTTTTTGTATCATATATTTGTATATTTTTTCAACACTAATGTTCTTTTCTTTTCAATCAAAATTGTATATTATTGTAAATATGAATTTAACCAAGATTTTTGTTTGAACCAATATTTTTGCTCGAGGGCTGAATGGAAGATCAGACTCCAAACTGAATTCGGTCTTTTTGAGAGCATTTCTCTTAAATGTAATTATTTATCAATTGAAATGAATGTAATTTTACTATGTAAGGAATGTTTCTCAATAAAATTATATTATTATTATTATTATTAACTATACACTATACATCAATCACGTACATGTTTTCACATTTATATAGTTTATGAAGAAAATTAAAATCTCTATTGATTTGAAGGAAAATATTGAATTTTTGCCATTACGAAAAAAATGATAAAAATATTATGTACATATATGTACCTTAACCTGCTATATAATAAGAGTTATTGAAAGTTTATGAGTAAATGAAAGTTATGAGAATATTCACAATTAGAAACATTTCAATGCTTCACTTCTGTAATCTGCAATCTGGCAAATAATGAACAAATGTTGAAAATATGTTTGTAGTCCAAAGAATATCTATTGTGAATTGAACAATTTTTTTGATTTAGCCAAGTGTTTTTAGTCATTAGCTATTCTCATAGAATTGCCCAATCGCTCAAAAGCGATGTATAATTGTTTTTGCATTGAAATTGTTTGTTTTTTATGTGAGATTAGCTCCTGGTTAGATGTAAAATGTCAGTTGACATTTCGTACGTTTTTGGGTACTTTCATTTGAGGAATTTGATTCATATTAGAGTGTTACTATAGTTTCCATAGTTTTACTCATTTGATTTCTTGCTGCATTTCGTACCCATAAAGAAACCTGCATTATGTAAATTTTGTTGAAAATCCTATGTACCCCCTATTTTTCATCTTTGATCTTCATGTAAGTATTTTAATTTCAGTTGACTGACTGCTCTACATCTTACAACCCTTCATTTTCGTAGTCTTTTATTGAAGGCATTAATGTTGATCTCCTAGTGGAAAGGCGAAGGGATCCTACTGATCTAGATGGAAATTTATCACTGTCAAAACTGTCATAAAAATATGACGTCTGATGTCACATATCAATATTTGTGAGATTCGACTGAATAATCAAAATTTGTGGGTTATAATGAGCTGTACGGATAACGAAATATGGAAATAAAATTTTCAAGAATTCTTAGAGAAAATATGCCATTATGAGATGATCTCCTTCTTCAATCATCTGGTTAGAATATATTCACGTTATTGAACGATTTCTATATGCGATTTGTCCATGGATTTGATCATATTTTGTCGTTGTATTCGAATAGTTGATGTAAACCACCTATTTGATGTCTTGGATCGAATATAGTGTTATTTGTATCCATTCTATTGTAATTGAATATAAACTTAAATTCAAACGCTTGAACTTATGATTTACACTTTATTGACTACATAGCATGACGCGTTTCGTCGTTACAAACGACTTCTTCAGAAGCTTACAGAATAATTACAACATTATGAAAAACACCTATTACCTGAAAAGGTTTCACAAGGGTGAATTGTTTAATTCTATCTGTTCATTGAGCAAATTTCCAGAATTTTTAAGCCGATTTATTTCCACTATTTCCCAATAATCTAATTGACTACTTCTCTCTATATTGTGTAAAATTTTGAAATTCGTATCAAAAGTATGCTTTTCTGTTAATAAATGGTTAGCATAATTCGAATTACTTTTATTATGGGCGAAGCTATATTTATGTTCCTGTGTTCTAGTGCCGAAATTTCTACTAGTTTTACCTATATATATACCGGGACATGTTCCACAATTCAATTGGTAAACACCTGATTTGTCTCGTCTTTTAATTTTGTTTTTATTGTTCTTAAAGTGTCTCGATAAATTATTGTTCGTTTCAAATGAAATATTAAAATTATGTTACCTTAAAAAGGTTTTGACTTTTTGACTGACGTTTTCAAAGTATGTTAAACTGTTAAATTTATGATCTCTATCCAACTGATAAGGAAATACTAATCGTAGAGCTTTCCTTGAAGCGTAGAGTTTAGAGTTGCATTTAAGTTTATATTCAATTATAATGGATTCACATCAAGTAAACGCCAACACTATTAAATATTCTATTGTAAAAATTTCATTAGTTATTGAAAGAAATTTTCAGTGGAATAAAAATTGTCTCTTTCCTCCTTCATTGGAGAGTTTTCAGAAAATGTTAAAACATAATTCTTGGGGTATGCAGTCCAGTTGTATATGAAAAACAAACTTGATGCTCTTACCTGATGTTCAGCCAATCGATATATCGAAACAGTTGATGTGAACCACCTCTTAGACGGATTAGATCGAACATAGTGTTACTTGTATCTATTCTATTGTAAATGAGAGTAATTGCAGTGGTTATCAAAGAAAATTTTCAGTGAGATGAAAATTGTCTGATTCCTCTTTCATTGTAGAGTTGTCAGAGAATATTGAATAATAATTCATGGGATATACAGTCCAGTTGTTTATTTGAAACAATGCTCACTTGAAACTCTTTTTACTTCCAGAATTCAATATATGAATCAAAAACGTGAATACAAAACGTGAATACATTTTCAGGATGACCTCACATTTCAACGCCGAAAACGTCCGAAGTTTCATATCTAGTTTCCGCTAATATCAGAGCGGAAAGTCGCAGTATTGCAGAGTAGGTAACTCCAAATGATAGTACTTATCAAAATGGACCAGATTCTCACCCCGTGAGAACCACTCGGTACTTATCTCGCGAGCTTCACACGATTCCGTCGAAAAGCTCTATTATAACCAATTATTCGAGCTTTACATTTTCCTGCTCGGCTGCCCGATATGGCGAGCTCGAAACGTGCTCACGATACCACATTTTTACGTAAACAAATATCAGATCAAACTGATATTTGGACGATAGCAATCTGTACACTTGTATAGTCGCTTTATAAGTGGATCGCCACAATCCTTTAATTGACATTTCTACTTGTTATACACTCTGGCTGAAATATTTAAACTACATTTCTGTGATGGCGGAATTCGCCGACAATCGGAGAAATTACCCGTTGAGATAAGCGAATGACGAAACTCCTGCAGCAATTAATCACATGTGAAGAGGGCCCGATACCATCAATTCACATATAAAACGGACATTTGATGTACTTTGTGAGGATCTCGTAAGATCTTCAGAATTCCTCTGAGGTACCGTTCTCTCAGGATATGACATACTCGGAAAATTTGTCAAAATACCAATATTTATAATATTCTTCGAGCTGTCACTCGTCAGCAGGTTCGAATTACGATTTAGTCGTCTATTTCACTAGATTTCTTGGGAAAACAAAAATCTTCCGTCTTGTTTCCAAATGAAATTCTTTGAAATACATCGAAGAACAAATCAATTGTATACTTTGGCATTGGCAGGGTGTACTATGCATATACATCTGTCTCCATCTGACTATATGACAACAAATTTTTCGAATTAGATTATGGTACGTAAAGTTTTCAATAATGTTTCACATGTTCTAATGTGATAAATATCTTCATTTTTCGGACCACCAACGACGAAATTATACACATAACTACAGTAGGTACCTACACCCCAAAAACATCGAAGTCACAATAAGAAGTTTAAAGGACAACATTATAATTACCAATTGAATATCAGTAACAGAAATAGGGAATTTCTCATTGAAAAATGATATAACAACAGAAAATTAGTGAAAAACCTTGAAATTGAATTCACAATTTTTAGTGTATTTGCTTCAGATTTTATGCCGCCCCCAAACGCTTCATCCCCCCAGAATGCTCTTTCTTTCGTTCATCTGTCCATTTTATTGGAGCTGGGCGCGATGATTTTTGCTCAAACTTCACATATAGGTTTTTATAGCGACATTCCGTGCGATCCTCGAGATTTTTCATATTGATCTGTTGTAGATCCTTCTGGACCGCTTTGAGCCACTCTGTATCGCATTTACTATTCATAATTAAATCGAGAAGTTCTTTCGGTATTCTGGACTGTTTCATTTCGTAGACATGTGCATAAAACTTTGCTTGTCGTTCTTTGATTTCTTTCGTTATCGTGTTTGTCTTTTGATAAAGTTCGTTCTGAGGTATTTTCATTCGAATGCCTTTTCTATTGATTGGCCGTTAAATCTTTCTGAGAATTTATTGTTCTTGTTTTTCTCTTTCTAATATTTTCTTATTCCTCTAAACCACTTCTTCAGCTGCGCAAATTGATTTTGAAAGAATCATTGATTTTTGTTGCCTTAATTTTGCGCGCCTCGAAATGGACTTTTCATTAAATTACTTAGGTATCTGTTAGTTTGTAGACCCTTTGGAGCTTGGTAAACCTTTGTGCGTTAGCGATTCGGTTTGAATCTGAGGACTGTATAATTTTTCCGCGGTTTTTGAAATGGCTGACTTGTAGAAATTCACCATATTTTGTGATTAAGGGAGATTAAGTTTTTGGTTGTCTTTATTTGAGCTTCTCGTTCCCCAATGATCTTGAACATTGTTGACAAGGAGAAGATAAAGTCCGTTCCTCTAACGCACAGCGGTTTTGATTTCAAAGGGATCTGATACTTCATCCATAAATTTTGCATTGGTAGTTGTACCTGTACTTATATATATATATATATATGTATATATATATATATATATATATATATATATATATATATATATATATATATATATATATATATATATATATATATATATATATATTATTATATATCTATTGTTCTTCATGAGGAGAGCGATTGAACTTGAATTCGCAATTTGGACATTTGCTTCATCTTTTCGGCCTCCCAAAAACGCTTCATCCTCTCTGAATGCTTTTTTCTCCGATCATCTGTCAATTTTATTACAGGTTGTTGATTCGGTTTTTGTTTAAACTTCACATGTGTAATTTTATAGCGACACCCAGTGCGATCTTCAAGATTTTTTATACTTGTTTTGATGTGTTGTCGATCTTTTTAGAACCTCTTTCAGCCAATCTCAACTCTGTTCCGCATTTTTAATGACACTCTTTATGATTATATCGGGGAGTTTCTTCTGTATTCTGTACTATTTCATTCTGTAGACATGTGCATAGAACTTTCCTCGTCGTTTTCTGAATTCTTGCGTTATCGTATTTGACTTTTGACAAAGTTCATTTTGAGGTCTTTTCATCCATATGCCGTTTCTATTGAATAGCCCGTAAATCTTTCTAAGAATTTTCCGTTTTTGTTTTTCTATTGCTCTAATTCTTGAATGTATATAACCATTGTTTCAGCTGCGTACATTGCTAGGAAGAATCTTTGTGTTATAATGCCTTAATTTTACGCCTGGCGAAATGATTTTTTTGTCATAGTACGCCCATGTTAGCTTGTAGACCCTTCGAAATATATATATATATATATATATATATATATATATATATATATATGAAATGATATTATCCCTGTGTGAGTTCATTTTTATAATGAGGATTAAATGAAACACAATTCTCACAACTCCAATTCTCGGTTTAATTAGCTACCGGTTTCGCGAAGTATTATTCGCATGTTCAGGCTTCAGAGGGCTGTGAAAGAATATAACAAGATGAAGAGCAATGAAAGATACAATGTCATAAAACTTACAGTAGACCACATTGGTCAACTAAATGAAATTAAATGAAATTGACATGTCCTCATAGTTGACCAATGTGGTCTACTATTGTAGTGTAAGTTTTATGACATTGTATCTTACATTGCTCTTCATCTTGACATATTTTTTCAGAGCCCTGTGAAGTCTGAAGATGCGAATAATACTTCGTGAAACCGGTAGCTAATTAAACCAAAAATTGGAGTTGTGAGAATTGTGTTTCATTTAATTATCATTATATATATATATATATATATATATATATATATATATATATATATATATATATATATATATATATATATATATATATGTATATATCATTTTTATCGAGAATTTGTACGCACTTGCACATCTTTCCAGGTTCGAATGGTAAGAAATCCTTAGGGCAGAGTTCAAAGCTAAAGCTTCCTGCAATATATGGAAATTTCTGAAAGTTTTGATCAAAAATTCGATTGAAAATCTGAAGACCTTTGTCAATGGCAAATTGATTCAAACAGTTTTCATTCAGTCCAGTTTCCACTACTCTTCTTCAAGTTGAATAATATTTCTTGAAGTGATATCCGTGAATGATGATGCATTTGCTCTCAAAATAAATTTTTTGTATTTCTCTAATCTTGTAACAATACTTGTCCCAGTTTTTCAGACATAAAACTTATCACAATGCACATGCTCTTTTGAATTCAAATCTTCAGTTGAGACATGTATTCGGATTTCTCACGAAATCAATGATTTTTTTGAACTATCGTACATGTCATGGGATATGTGGGATGAGAAAATTCTAATTTCATAATCCCGAATTAAGAATGAGTTTTTATAATTTATAATAATTTTGATAATTTTGAGCAGAGCAAAGTATTTCTACTGAAGAAGCTGTACATTTGATATTGAATTTGAATTTCAACTCTTTTTTAAATGACTTATATTGACTTTTTTATGATAATGTGTTGGTAGAAAGAAATATATGAAGCTTATTAAAGTATTTCGTGTAATTCAGTTGAGTTTTCTTAATTTTTCAATGAATCATATCATTCTTCCAATTCTGAATGAAATTCTCCTCATGGTATCTGAGGATCTTATAATGCGATCAACTTTTTCTGTTTTTATTTTTCAACCAACAAGATATCCATAAAAATATGGAGAGGTATCTTCTTTCTGATACGGACCTGTCAAAATATGTACTAACTCAAAAACCATCCTACAAATGTTGAATAAATCGTGCAAAAATTTTGTTATTATTTTTATGGTTGCATGCAAATAATGAGAATATACTGTACGATGCGTGGGAATTTTCGAAGATACAGATTTTTCGTGCTTTCTATCTCAATATAATCTAGGTTGCTCACTGTATCGGTACACTACATACGACTATCTAGATTATCGTGTTGTTAATGATAATGTTCGCATTAAAATGGTGACTCTTCTTTTCTCCTTACATGCAGAACTGTAATCGTCCTTAACCCACAATTTCGTTGATATTTTCAAAAGGATACTCAGGTTTAAATTATAGCTTAGCAGATCTCAATGATTTCATTAGGCATCGGATATTTTGATTATAATTCGTTAACATCGTAACTTGTTTTTCAAGCAGACTTATCAGCTTATTATTATTAAGGGCGAAGGGATGATTATTGCATAACCCCAAAAATATTTTATTGATGATTGATGAGGCCGATACTTGGAGAAAATTAATATCCATAATGAAACAATATTTAGAATTTTCTCATAATTTTAATACAAATACGCATGACGACGTTTCGAAGTACTACTTCTTATCAAATGCTGGATTAATACTGAATTACCTGCATTAATCCAGCATTTGATGAAGAAGTAGTACTTCGAAGCGCCGTCATGCGTATTTGTATTAAAATTTCGAGAAAATTCTAAATGTTGTTTCATTATAAATATTTTGTATTGAAAATTTAGAAAATTCAACTCTTAAGGGTGGAAACACGAAATTAACCAATTTTTTTTGCAATACTGTTATCGAAATAATACTAAAATGATGAATCATAACCTATTCAATTTTATTTGGAATAATTTAATTTATTTGTATTGATTATTTTATTGTCGTTTGTCTCATTAATTTAGGCATTATGTAACTCCATATTTGTCTTGTGGCAACTATGTGTATAAAACTTCGTTCAAAAACAATTAGACTTCTACAAAATGATTCAGTTCAATGCACCAACATATGTTTCGGGCGGCCAACCTACTATCAAGAGATAACACAAAGAGACGATTGGTTTCTCAGAAGTAATATCTCATTGAATAGGATCACCTTTGAAGAGAATACTCAGCCACTATTTGTTTCTCAATAAATGGAAACTAGTATTTCCTCCAAAACTCAAATTATTATTTATTGATTTGTGTCTTATAGTTGAAAATAATTTTGCTCAAAAAAAATCATCTTATCTCAAGTGTTGACAAAGCTACAATTTGAATCGAAATTTCAAAAACGAATGAATGCTATTTGTAATTGTAAAAACTTAAATTCCTAGTGTCAAAAAATAAGGAATTTATTGGTATTTTCCATTACTGTCTTGTTGAAGACAGTTATGCAAAATATCAATTTTTTGCAAAATGAATTTCCCATACTGTTTTCCAAATAATATTACCAAAATCTTCAGTTCAAAAGAAGCACATATTTTTTGTTGTACATGTTTTATTTTTATGTAGTACGCCCGTTCATAAAGCTGAAAATAAAAGGGTTTGACCATAATAAAATTTGTAGATTAACTGTAACTGAAAAATTATTACTTTCACTCAAACTTCCAATTATTCCATTAGTGCCAGCAATTATTTTTGGTTATTAAAAGTGAGTATCTTTTAAGTGTTGACAAAGCTACGATTTCAAAAACATCATATACAAATGAATGTCATTTATTGAGATTCTAAATTTCTAGTTCATATATATATATATATATATATATATATATATATATATATATATATATATATATATATATATATATATATATATATATATATATATATATATATATATATATACTCAATTTATGATTTCTTCCTTTATTTTTTAGACTGATATTTACATAAATATTTTATTGAATGGAGTTCTTCGGTTATTAAGTCTAATATTAAGTGAGTTTGATTTAAAACGTTTATTATGTGACTGTGATATTTATTATCGTATTGTATGTAATTTTAAAAGAATTTAACACTATTTTGTGCAGAGAAGAGCTGTTATAAGGAAAAAAAATTTCTGAAGAAGACAACATTGGTTTGTCGAAACGTTAAAAACTATATATAAATGAAATATAGAGTTACCAACAGTTACTAATAGACTTAATAACCCAAGAACTCCATTCAATAATATATATATATATATATATATATATATATATATATATATATATATATATATATATATATATATATATATATATATATATATATATATATATATATATATATATATATATATATATATATATATATATTAGAGTTCCCAATTGAGTTGCGGGCTATACCAAGAATTATATTTTTGTCGTTTGTACTTTTCACAGCAAGAAAAATTTTTTTATTCGTTGTTATTTTTCTCGGTTGAAGACTCTGAAAAGGATAAATAGTCCCCACAAAGGCGATACGTTGACCAAATCTCCAAACTCGAGGAGTTCACGTGGAGGCCTAACAGTGGAGACTTTCTTTACAGGTGTTTTCTTTTATTGTTGATTTCATCTCCAGGTTCTTACACCTTGAACTTATCTACGCCGTTCTGAGGAGAGCCAATAAGCTCTGAACACATGTCAACGGCTGCTTCCAATTGCGTTGCTTGCTATACCAAGAATTATATTTTTGTCATTCATACTTTTCACAGCCAAAAAAAAATTTTTATTCGTTGTTAACTTTCTCGAATAAAGACTGCGTAAAGGATGAATAATCACCACAAATAAGATACGTTGACCAAATCTCCAAACTCGAGGAGTTCACGTGGATGCCTAACGGTGGAGACTTCCTTTACAGGTGCGTTCTTTTATTGTTGATTCCATCTCCCGGTTCTTACACCTTGAACATGGCTACACCGTTTTGAGGAGAGCCAATAAACTCGAAACACGTGTCAACGGCTGCTTCCGATTGAGTTGCGGGCTAAACCCAGAATTATATTTTTTTCGTTTATATATATATATATATATATATATATATATATATATATATATATATATATATATATATATATATATATATATATATATATATATATATATATATATATATATATATATATATATATATATATATATATATATATATATATATATAATTTATAGAAAATATTAAAGGTCGCTTATCGAAATGTAGTACAAATTACAAATGAACACAAATTTGCTTTAAGTACAGGAATTGAGATGTTTCAATTGTTTGAAGATTATCGAAAAAACAAACAACTCTGAGAAGCATTACCATCAGTTCGCTTAGAATGAATATATTCAATCAATATGAATGATATTTCGAACATAGATTTCAATGAAGTTATTTTTTAGAAAAACCCCAAAAAATGAACTAATTTTTGTCGAATTTTTTCATTCCTTTTTAATTATAAATGTTCTCTTAATATTATCACTCACAATTCGAAGAGAGTCAGTACGTAAAAATAATATCAATCAATCGGATATGTATCAAAAATTAGACCACTATATTAATGTTCTCTATAGAAACCTTATTGAAATGAAACAATGTATATATTACAAATATGTTGCATAAGTGATATTTGACTAGAAACGGCAATGATAAAATCTGTAGCTGGACATATTTATATTCCTAAGTGCCATTATACTGGGTGTGTTTATGGGAGTTGATGCGCTATTAATGAAAAGCAGAAAATCACTAATTGTTACATTTATTACATTATACGAACACGTTATTCCTGGAAGGCATAAGCGAGAGGAGACAGTTTAGTTTTATGTACAATACATAAAGGTGCGATCCATATGAAAAAGCTAAGCATTTTGCAATGATAAATACCGACAGGTTTTGGTATGCGTACTAATTCCATTAATGGAATCTGGAACTGGATCATCTACTTATACAATTTGTACTATCAGAAAAACACTAAGCGTGAGCGGTATAAACAGGTGTTAAATGTAGTTTAATATACTCCGCAGAAGAGAGAAAATGAAGCCCGAGGAAAATTTCTTTCGTAGGATTTCTTACTATCTAGAATACTAAACGGTATCATTTTTTGTTAGCAATGTGATGTGTGAGTTAATGGTTACTCACAGCATCAGATTATGGTGCTGCAATGGACGATATATTTTTATCTGTTTACTTTTTCATTTTATGTGAAAATACAATGATGAAATTTGGTCTGTACTAATAAACGACTTATTCAATTCTTGTGAAAATGGGTTCTATTTTCTCCATTTGAAGGTGCAGGACAATGAGGATTCTCACGGAATTGAGTGTCAGTTTTTCACAATCTTGGCTTTTTATTCAGAGTCTGAAATGAACGTCCTTCTTATATAAAAAGAAAATAGTCCTGTAAGAAAATAAGTCTTTACAACTAACAAGATGAAACATTAAAATAAAACGACAAAATTCAAAAAATCAAAAAAATAATACTTGGAAAAATAGATTAAAATCAATTCACTGATGGGAATTTTTATTGTTCCATTTTAACTATCATTCATTCATTTTCAATCTAGTTAACAAAATATTTTTTCCCAATGTTTTGAATTTTTTGATTGTGCTACCATATTCTCAACATTCTAATTACTCGTTTCTTGTTTACATCTGTGTTTTTTTATTTTGGTATTCTTTTTAGTTTTCAACCTTTTGTTTCAAAAATCTTAAAAGTTTTTCGCGCAATGGAATTCAAGAATTTCGCCCTATTCAAGAATTATCATTTCATAGTACTGAAATTATTAACGTTCAAAGATAGTGCGTGAGTTTTAATGTTACATAGGATTTTTTTCATTGTAGATACAGTATTTCGAGATAATTTTAATACACATCTTCGAATTCAAGATTGACATAAGCACTTGATTATAATTGTTACTTTTTCATTGTTTGCATTTGATTACAAATATTCGGGCATAATACTATATTCATGTAATTGCATAAAAGGATTCAACAGATTTCATACTTCCATCTAGCGTTCGAAATATTTTCAATTTAAAATTCAACAGAGAATCTAATAAAGACCAAAATAATGAACATGGAAATACAATATTCAAATGATCAAATGAATTCCACTTGCATCGAAAGTTTCCAGAATGGATTAGAATCGAAGACAATGAAACGAAAATTGATTATTTATTCAACAACTGGAATAAATTCACCATTGTTATCGAATATCTACAAAAGAAAGCCTCCCATTATTTTTAAATGAGAGTTATTTGAGAAACACTACTCAATATACATTTTCCAATTTGTCATAAAGTATTTACTTTTTTCCAAGTGAATTTGAATGGAATTCAATTCCATTGGCATTTTGATGAGAGAACATAATTTCCAAAAATAAAAGAATTATTCTAAGAATTATATTTGATGCAGGTAAACTAAAATTAAGTAAAAGAAACTTACGTTGAAAACCTACACATTTAAACATATGTAAACAGCCGTTTACATATGTTTCAAGGTTATTGCCTATCGTCAGAACGGCGTAGTTCAAGTTAAAGATGATAGTACTTGAAGAGATATATAAAAAATTAATATATAAAACACGAAACACTGTTTCGTACACGTTTTATACACCCAAAACATATTGGGAAGAGTCAACACAACGTTGCAGACGACAATGAATTACCGTCCGGCTTTTGTGAGACTTTTATAGCTTCTGGAAATCCCAGACAATCTTAACGATAAAAGAATTATTCTAAGAATTATATTTAATGCAGGTAAACTAAAATTAAGTAAAAGAAACTTACGTTGAAAACCTACACATTTTTCTATATAACAGCCGTTTACATATGTTTCAAGGTTATTGCCTATCGTCAGAACGGCGTAGTTCAAGTTAAAGATGATAGTACTTGAAGAGATATATAAAAAATTATTAAAAAATTAGTAGTACTCTTCAAGTACTATCATCTTTAACTTGAACTACGCCGTTCTGACGATAGGCAATAACCTTGAAACATATGTAAACGGCTGTTATATAGAAAAATGTGTAGGTTTTCAACGTAAGTTTCTTTTACTTAATTTTAGTTTACCTGCATTAAATATAATTCTTAGAATAATTCTTTTATCGTTAAGATTGTCTGGGATTTCCAGAAGCTATAAAAGTCTCACAAAAGCCGGACGGTAATTCATTGTCGTCTGCAACGTTGTGTTGACTCTTCCCAATATGTTTTGGGTGTATAAAACGTGTACGAAACAGTGTTTCATGTTTTATATATTAATTTTTTATATATCTCTTCAAGTACTATCATCTTTAACTTGAACTACGCCGTTCTGACGATAGGCAATAACCTTGAAACATATGTAAACGGCTGTTATATAGAAAAATGTGTAGGTTTTCAACGTAAGTTTCTTTTACTTAATTTCCAAAAATATTTCGAGAAAATCCATACACATTTAAAAGCGTTCAATGCGTTTTTTACAACGAAATATCGAGAAATTTCTGATCATATCGTTATAACAGTTTCAAAAGAATTGTGTTTTTGATAAATTCAATGTTTTCGAATGTATATCCTAGTATTTTTTCCAATATTTTATTCAGTGTCAAGTAGAATGTGGAATTTCAGACCATTTATCATTCGGAAATTCGGGTAGTTTACTTGATTTATCTCGTCTTCTTGGAAAAATAATAAATCATTATTAAAGTACAATTATTGTTGAACGCGCAGATACACGCGTTTGTTTTATGTATGAGTAAAAATTATGTTCAAAAGAAAAGGTGAATTTTGAAATTTCGCGGGCTGTGCAGATTCGATTATCGATTTTGTTTATGTTGGTACGAAAACAATTCTCATATGTTGACATTATTAGCCATTTTGGATTAGTAGTTTGTTTTTGGCCACTGACAGGTTAGTCACATTTTTGTGTTCTTCGATTTTCTTCTTTTGACAAAAATGGATAGAAGAATTTTTATTAAATTTTGCGTTTAAAATGAAATATAGTCCTCCAACGCACTCAAAATGTTGACTGCGGCATTCGGCTAGTCTACTTTGTTTCAAAAAAGTGTTTATTAGTGGTACAAGCGTTTTACAGGCCGAGAAGATGTTGATCACGATGAGTGTCCTGGAGTTGCAACCACGTTAACAAGTGGAAAAAATATCAAAACAGTGAGAAAAATGGTTCTGAAAAATTATTGAAAAAGTATTAGAGAAGTTGCGAAGGATGTTGCCATATCAATCGGCTCGTGCCATGCATTTTTCTCGAATGTTTTGGGCATGAAACGTGTGACAGCGAAGTTTGCACATTGATAGCAAAATTCTGAGCAAAAACAACGTCGCATTAGTATCGCTCAGGAGTTATTAAATGGCGTCAACGACGTCACATGAGATTTGCTCAAAACGGTCATAGTTGGTGACGAAACGAGGGTAAATGGTTATTCCGTCGAAATCAAGGCCCAATAGCCCCAATTGAAGCGACCAGAAGAGCCAAGATAGCACCATGAGTTGTTGCCAACAGATCGCACGGTTGATAAGGAATACTACAAAAAAGCTATGCAACGTTTGCGTGAAGCAATACGGCTCAAACTTTGGAAAAACGAATAATGGATTTTGCATTACGATAATGCACCAGCTCACAAATTGCTTGTTCTTGATTTTTTGGCCGAAAAAAACGCCGTAATCATGCTTGAACCACCGTATTCACCTGATTTGGCTACCTTCGACGTTTTCGTATTCCCAAACCTGAAGAGACCAATGAGAGAAAAGCGTCTTTCCACAATTGATGAGATAACATCGGAATTGAAGAACGATGGTAATATCGAAAAGCTCATTTCAGAAGTGCTTCGAGGATAGAAAGAAGCACTGGTATAAGTGCACTATATTGGAGGAGGATTACTTTGAAGTGGACAAAATGGATATTGATGAATAAATAAATACTTTCGAAAAAAATTACAAATTCACCTTTTCTCTTGAACAAACCTCGTATGTGTTTGTGTGTGTATGTATGTGTGTGTGTGTGTGGTTTCGTGATTGAACTACGAACTGAAATCGAATGAGGAATGGAGTATACGGTAAAAAATACGCTCCCCATTTATTTATGATTTTGTTTCATGAAGATAATTTTCTCGTTCATCATTTATATCATTATACGTATATTGGCAGAAATTAATGCTTGAATTTTCTATGCATTGATATTGAGTATAAGCTTCCCACATAAGGAGCAATATGGAAAACGCAAGTATTGAAAAATAACCACTAACCTGTACCATTGAGAAGATTAAGACACTAAAATAACGACTTTCAGGCTTCCCACGACTTCAATGACGTTTCGCTAATATCTATAAACACGCAACGAAGCTGTAAGTAATAAAATAAAATCTTATTAGGGTATTTATATTGTTTCTGTATTCCATACATAGACGAAATTGGTTTAAACTCTCGATGTTTTTTCTATTACTGGAATTAATGTGTATTTACAATCATTAGAGTAGCGGATATTGGGCTCATTTCAGGTATTCAATTTTATTTTAATGGTATCTGCAATAGAGGATTCTTGCCCAGATGAAATGTTCAATGTGAAAATCGCATTATAAGTGAATATCTGAGCAATTTAGATTTTACTCCGTCGAATATAATGAAAAATATATCGAAAAATACTGATGAAAGTTATTTTTTCTTGTTTTTGTTCAAATTTCTCAAATTTTTTCGTAATTTTCTGATATTATTTGTTGGTGATTTTTGTAATAGTCAAAAAAGCTTTGTAAACTTTATTATTATGAGTTTTTTTCTACATTTTGAGAATAAATTTCCATCATTGAAAAAATTTGTTCTACAAGAACAACACACTAAAAGTGGTGACGGAACCAGTCAGAATTTGAAATTTATGATCGATAAGCTGTTTTATGAAAATAGTTTTATTTATAAACATGATCATTCATAAATACGTCAAATTTAGATACCACGTAGTTGGGAATCAGTCGCTATTCACACCAAAAATTCAATTTTTTTCATCTCAATTATCATAATATTTCAATATAAAATTCGATTTTCACAAAACCACTTTCGAACAATTTTAAGTGAAAACTTAATATAGATCTGATTCTGAACTACAGATGTGAACGATTATAACTAGAAATCAAATATCAGGTACTGAATCATAAGAATCATCTTTCTGGAATGAATAGGCAGGAGTTGATCTATGTAAGTTAGAATACCTTGGTTTCCTTCATAATTAGAATTATTTGAAATGATTTTATGACGAATTACATGAATTGAAGAGTGATTTTTTAAGAATATATTTTTTAGGTTCGCGGCACTGGTTGGTAATGGCATCCAAACGTCATCTGTCAAAGTGAAAAGTTTTTAGTATACTCTGCCATTTCATCATGGAAAGACTTAAAAACGAGCAACGATTGCAAATTGTTGAAATTTACTATCAACATTCGTGCTGTGTGAAAAATTTGCATCGTTTTTTACGACCATATTCGACCTGGTGAATCAACAATTCGTGCTGCTATCACCAAATTCCGCTCCAAGTTTACTTTGTTGGACATTAAACCATTGTCGCGCATGCGTACAGTACGTACTGAAGAGGATATTGCAGCCGTAGCATACAGTGTTAATGAGGATCGTGAAATGTCAATTCGTCGCCGTTCTCAGCAATTGGGCATGTGTCAAATTGGACATTCCGAATGGACCATTTCAAACTGAGCCGCGGACAACATTTACATAAAGTTATCTTCATTATGTAAATGGCAAAGTCCAACTTATCTATTTCAATAAAAATTTTTAATATTTGATGCAAATTGAGTGTTTTATTTGATTTACAAAAAAACTACGCTTAAAAAATTACCCTATATTCAAATATAATATGCCTGCTGGAGTACTGTTAAATTCTGCATGTCTTGATATTTTTTTGTGTTGCTTTTGAATATTCGATATACAAAATGGTAGAAATAAAATGCGACGTAGTTTCGCACAAAAATTCGAGAATTTAATGAAGATTAGAAGGCATGATAGAAACATTTTGTTTTAATAATTTCCGTGAACAAACCAATCAGTGATATTTTTATTATTGGCATTAGTTTTTGGTACTGGCAGCTTCTATCGCAATATGCTGGTATACATGCAACCTGATCAACTTATTTGAAGGCTGTCATGATGAAGCACCACAACTTTTGTTGTGTTTTTGTTTCAACGTGACAGAAAAACCTCAAATGTTGCTAACATCCAGAAAAACCTTCTTGATTATTTCGTCTGAAATTATATGAAGTCATTTAAGCTGCTTTAGACTCTCTGGGGAGAGTCCCTAGAGAGCGTGTCCTCTAGGTGGTGGATGGGGAAAAGCCCGTGGGCAGCCTTTTGGCCACTCAATGGTAGGACGGAAACAATATGGCCGGAGGGACAACTCCGTTATCAAACCCAACGTGACAGCTTCTTCGACATATTCGAAGTAAAGGTTCACGTTGTGATAAACCCTTAGGTCCTAGGGTTCATTAGAGATGGCGGCGGAGGAGCCTTTAAATGGCCAACGGTGGCTCTTGAGTCTTCGAGGAAGATTAAAACTTTGGTATCAGGTGGCAACCGACCCTAAAATCAGTTGCCAATACGTTATATTGATCATGAGGCAAGTGACGCCTCAAGATTAAGAAAGCCAACCCCGCGTAACGGGACAAGGCGAGGCCAAAGAAGAAGATACAAGCTGCTTCAGTAAACATTTCATCAACCTGCCGAATAAAATACTGTCTTGGTTTGGCGTAATTTCTAATAGAATTTTTGAGCTCTGGAAATCAATGATAAGTAAATCAAAAACTTGTCATTTTGAACACTATTAGTTCTCAGTTCATTGGCATCTAAGTAGGAGGTTATTGCTGCAATTCTAGAAACTGACCAACAAAGGAAATTTGACCGGCTCCAATATATAGTAAAATACCAGAAGGGTTTCGACCTAATAAATCTGAGAGGACAATTGCAACTCGTATGTATCTACTGAGCGTTTCGGAAACTCCTTTCTGCTTCCTTCTTTTATCTCTTTTTCTTCGGCCTCGCCTTGTCCCGTTATGCGGGGTCGGCTTTCTTGATCTTGAGGCGCCATTCATTCCAATGGTTAGCATCGTCATCCGATAGCCTCAACATCTTCATGTCCCTCTGTACATTCGTCAACTAAGAAGTTGGTGGTCTACCTCTCCCTCTCTTAAGGGTGGCCATGGAAAGGCGCTTTTTTATTATATGGACTAAGGGACGCCGCTTAACATGACTATACCATACCTAAGCTTGGACTCGGTGAGTTTGTCTGAGATCGGTGCAACTTTAAAACTACCCCGGATGAATTCATTTCTGATTTTCTCTCATTGTCACTCTTCCTACCCATTCATACATACGCTTTTCTGTCGTATGTAGTTTTTGTTCGTAAATCTTCCTTAAGACCCTTGTTTCGCCACCATAGAGTAAATCTGGTCTGACAGCTGACTTAAAGACCTTTCCTTTTGTCCTTATATGCGTTTTTGGATTAAATAATGCTCCATAAATAAAACGTGAAACGTGAAAAGTGCGCACTAAAGGTGATTATGGGAAGTTGCTACTTCCAGTTCAGTAGTGGACTTTCTTTTTTGATAGAATTTCGTAAATTTACAAAATGAAATCGCTTAAAATGGACAAGTTCAGAAAGCAACAGATTGCATTATTACAAATGTTCAGAAACAACGTATCCGGATTGTTATTTGATGCTTTTGGTCTCCATTTTCATCTTTTTGTATATTGATTTCAATTAATAATTTTGTTGATTAGTGAACTTTATTCTTCCGTGTGTCCCAAGCAAATCCGTACCGAGAATCTTTTCATCTCTTCACATTTAATACGCTGTGTATAAGATACATAGACGTATACTCGCACAGTCTTCATATTGAGCAAGTTTTGAATTTTTGGGGTTCTGTTGAGTGGACATCCGTTAATGTTGTATTACGAGTTTCAACTTCAACCTGAAATTATTGAATGTTTTTTTTTATTGATTAAATAATATTTTTCAGCTCACTGGAGCTGAAGAAACTACGTGAACAAGCTTAAAACCTCAAGGATAATAAAATTCTAAAAAGGAATTATATAGGAAATTACAGATTTTAGTTGTAATTGAAGACCACTCATTAACTTCAAGGCTGACGCAAAAATAATTCTCGGAAACAATAGGTAACTATGAAATATATATTAATATTTGACATATCGAATATTCAATGGATGTCTTTTCTTCAATAATTTCTTTTTCATGATGAAAAATGAACGATATTATTTCTCTTACATTTGTTATAACAAAATTGTGAAGGAATTTTTACTATGATCGAATTTCAGAAAACTTCTAGCAATTTCAGTTCGAAAATTTATCAAATTGTGTCATTAATTCGTTCCATTCATTCTTTCCATTCAAATTTGCAAACTTAGTAAAAATTCCTTCCTAATTCTGTGAGGATGAATATTGTAAAAACCTAATCTTTGACTGCATTTGATCTCTTGGTGAAACTAGTTTAACAAATGGAATAAAAAAAATACTTTATTTAGTTTCAAAAAATTTTTTGGCGCTTGAAGTTTTATTCGGAGTGTTGATTCAATTTCAGCAGTGGGTCTTGGTTTATCTAAAAAACGGGGTAAGATTCTTAAACAATCGTCAGACAACAATATAATTCTGTGAAACTGAGACAAAATTTTTTTCGATATGAAAAATCGAATCATTTGTCTCTCATTTGTTCTATATTCTTATTATTCTTTGTTCAAATGGTAATAGATGTAATGAACCAATGTAGAAATTGAGCTCTTGACGAGACTAACCCATTAGAATTTTATTGCAATTACTATCGACTCCTTCTATTCATTTTCAATTTTGTTGTCAGAAAATGAATCAGAATATCAACAACGAAAGCTTTGAATAACAGGAATTTTTTTGTGAACTGAAGACATAATTAACAATCAGCCCATACGAAAAAAATTCTGTCTCAGATTGAGGATGGTGTAATTCATTCGGAAGAACTTGAGCACTGGATTTGCAAACCGTTGAAACTTCATTTTGTATGCAGGCACGCACCTACTCGATAAAAACGATCCACATGCAGCTTGTTTCGTTACCGAACTTTTTGGATCATTCACTAATACGTTTTCAGTTGACTAAAATTCACTCTTGAGACGGAGACAACATAAGAAATGTAGAGTCTGAAAAGTCATCACCATCACATTACTGTTTATGGGTCCACGTTCGCGAATGTTTGGACATGACTGCTTCGCGGTTACTTTTATACTCTTTTATCTATCAGTGCTTAGAACTTGTGTGTGGTCCAATACGGTTCTGTAGGAAACAAAAAAATCGAGATTTTATTGTCTCAATTTAGGAACGGTGTGAATGTTAACTGTATAACTCTCTGCTCTACAAGTAAAGGTATTCCAGGATGCAAATCATAACTGTTACTGTATATATACATATATTTTTTTCCTGAGTTGCGTTTTGTGTTTTCTACGTGTTGAACTACGCTGTTCCGATGAGAGCCAACAAGCTCAATACCATATATTCCAAAATTAAGTACAAATATTGCTAAAATATCAAAACCTTATAATTTAATATTAGCACATACTGCCAAAAACCAGATCAAAGACATATATACAAAATCAAAGAGTGAAACAGTAACTCAGAAAAAAACTCATACGGTTTATGATATACCGTGTAATAATTGAATTGAATGCTATATAGAACAAACATCACGATATTTTGAAGAGATAATCAAAGCGCATAAATACGCAAAAACTCAAATAACAGCCTTACATAAACATAAAATAACAGAAAAATACGATTTTGATTATAGAAATACAAAGGTTTTAGCAACTCAAAAAGACAAGAAATTTAGAGAAATTTTAGAAATGTTACACATTCGTAAAAATTTTAAAAACACAGTCAATGAATGAACAGATAGTGAACATGTAAATTCTATTTACAACGATTTAGTAAACCTTACAAACAACACTCATAAAATGAATACACCAAACATCACATCTGAAAACTTATTTTTTCCAGATCTACCTTCAATTTCACAAACATAAACTGATTAATATACATATTCTGGATGAGTATAAAACTCAACTTTATGTAATTGTATATATGCATATATAAATCACACTCATTAGAATCACCTGGTCTTCACCATGAGTTTTTCAGAGGTTTCCTCATGGTGCAGAAGACTAAAACTTCCGAAGCGAATGCTAAGCCAGAAATATTCCTCTGATACTAAAAATCAATATGTGAAAATACAAAAAAACTAATTTGATTTTTTTAGAAAATAAGTTTGACATTTTGATATCTAGAGTAATTCATCAAATTCAATTATTCATTAGTTTTGACAAAGTTGTGATATATAAAAAAAGCCTGTTATTGCTGAAAACATTCAAAATAATATATATATATATATATATATATATATATATATATATATATATATATATATATATATATATGAATAATTGAATGTATAGATATATTACACTCACACAAAAAGAAGACTATGATCAAAATTCACCTATGTTGAATAGAACTCCTGAAGCGTATAAAATGCTTTACAAAATGAAAATTATTTAAATTTTTTCAAACTTTTTCAGAGTACTAAAGTTAGTAATATATGCTGGTTATTTATTGTAAATGGCCTAAGGTACATACTTGGAATACTTCTCATATAAGGCACTTTTGTGATCAGGAAAACCAAATTTGTTTCACAAATTTCTAGTGCTGTATGATACCCACAGTTCAATACCATTGTCAAAATTTTGCCACACATACATAGCTGCTTTGACGATGAATATAGGAGGGCAGAGTTAGTATTTTATTGTCCACAAAAAAAGGGATTCAGTGGGTTGGAGACGAACCAATAGCCTTATTATCCTCTTTTGCGCAATGAAAACTCTCTTCCAATCAGTTGAGATTCTCCACAATAGAGTATTAAATGATATGTGTGTATATATATATGATCGAATAGTATACACCCATAATATCATTTACCCTAATAGCAGTCCTCAACAGGAAAAGAGCATAGTAGCCTCACTGAATTTTCTGCAAACATGGTCCACATGAGACTCATCTTAACTCCGAGTCAAGAAAACATCCCAAATATTGGATCTCATGGTTATTGGTATTCACCAACATATTACTAGGTAGCCTACATTGCGCTGACACCATGCCTCTACATTATCACATACTTTCCCGATTTTTATCTCAACTTCTTCAGTCCAGGACCCCCGGAACACAACTAATATATCATATATATATATATATATATATATATATATATATATATATATATATATATATATATATATATATATATATATATATATATATGAATATAAACTCAAATTCAAACACTTGAACTTATGATTTACACTTTATTCACTACATGGCATGACGCGTTTCGTCGTTACAAACGACTTCTTCAGATGCTTACAGAATAATGATTATTCTGTTAGCATCTGAAGAAGTTGTTTGTAACGATGAAACGCGTCATGCTATGTAGTGAATAAAGTGTAAATCATTACTGACAATGTCTCTAATTTGTTCACGATTTTGTACGATAAATATGCCCAATGGCAACACTGCAAAGTCCTCGAATACTGTCACTTATACCCATATCTTTATATTCTTGTATACAAAAAATTCGTATTAATTCTGTGAATGTAAATCATCAGATAAGTTCAAAATACTGATGATTGTTTTTATTATTACCTGAATTCATAAACCTTAAGGAATTTGGGTGACTATTCGCTGAAGTCTTAAAGACAGTTGGTTTTATATTACTTTAATACACCTGGCTTGGTTTAACTGAAAATTGCATATTTTGTTGAAAATTTGATAATGGAGTAACACTCCGAATCAATTCTTCAGTAAAAATATAATTCTGTGACAATGAGCCATAAATTTTTATTTAATTTAATTACATCAAGGACATTATTGAACTTTGTGATTACATATTTTTCGTAATTCAAAAAAGCGAAAGTTTCCTTCGCTAAATCTACAGAAATTGACAGATCTTGACAGATTTCTAATATTAAACTTGTTTAGGCCAACGAAACATTCATTAAGTAGATACTTGAAACAGTTCAAGTACTGTTTCTATCTACCAACTGTCTCAAAGCGAGGCGGTTTTACTTTGACGGTAAAAGAACCTTTATCTAACACTAAATCGGTATACAAATTACCTAAAAGATCCATTAGCAGAAGTATTTCCCTGTGCATCAGTTCCTGGTGATTTAAAGTAGAGCTTTATCATCGAAGACCTAAGTTCAACTAGGAGATTTATTGTTATACCATTATATTTTTGTAGTTGAGTGAAATATCTAATTTGTTTTAAGATGTCTATGCAAATGAAGGAGTTTCAGTAAATTAACTGATATTCTATCACGAAATTTCAATAATTTTCGAATCATATTGTTTCTCTTTAATAAAATTACCATTTAAATGCAAATCAACACATTACTGAACTTCTGTTTCTTATAATTGTTGATTGAGATTTCCACATTCGAACTATAACATCATAATTATTCTCTGATCTTAGGAACATCTGCCAAAATTTCAATCAATATTCGAAGATCATCGAACTCTGAATATCTAACCTTTCATGAAGAATTTATAATGTTGTTGTCATTGTGATGATACAGTTGCAAGTATTTGTAGCAATTGGAGATTGAACAATTGAAAACTCTTGCAAGTCTTATATATGTTCAAGAAATGCAATATACGGGCTACTACGTATATAAAAATTCATCCAGTAATTAATTTCCTTACAGACACAACTTTTTTTATTCCATATATTGACTCATATATTGACATTAGCACTTGATAATTGTTTAAATATGAGGAATTCCAAGAAGAGAGTATATTCACAAAGAAAAATGGAAAAAAATTCAATTGGAATTAGGAGTTATTATATCGCTTATTGCTAAAAACTGAAGACTATAAGAATATAATTTAACATAGTACTAAAATCCACGAAAATTATTTTTATGGTGTCCATAGACCCCTCCCTATTGAATGATTTATATGAGCATTATTGAGCGAACATAACGCTTTACTGCTGTTGCGAATGGCACATTCTCTAAAAATATCCTATTTGTTACAATATTACACTAAAAATTCGCTCACTCTATTCGAAAAAAAACATCGTTTGACAATGAATGAGAGGATATTATATTTTCTGAGAATTCCATAACCCTTTGTTAAACATTTTTGAATTTATAGAGAAAAATATCAGAAAAAGTGAAGCTATGCCCCACTTCATATAAATATGTAAGTTTATATATAGTTCTTGAAATTGATTTATTGCCTGTTTAAGATATTTCATTTTGAATATTTTTAGCAATTACAGGTTTCTTTTGATATGAAAAAGTTTATTTTTGTTAACGTTTCGTTGAAAAAGTTAACAAAAAAAGTTTTAAGTTTGACATTTTGATATCCATAGTAACTCATAAGTTCAATTATTCATTAGTTTTGACAAAGTTGTAATATAACAACGAAACGTTAACAAAAAACGAAATAATTAAATTTTCCTGGGGTAGGAAATTTTTTCGGAAAGGGATAAGTAACAAATAACTTTCAAGACTTCTTAGTATCAAATTCAAATGATGAAATATTGGAAAATGTTGTGAATTATTATACTGTGGAACGATTTATCTATTCATTTATTCGAACAATTCATTTATTCAATACGAATTATCTTTTATGTAATACTTTGTGAAATATACTACTACTACGATAATTTTGTTGCCTTAGATTTGTGTCTTGTTTTTGACAAAATTTTGGTCTCTGAATTCAAAAATGTTAGGTAGCAATTTTTTATTATCGCATCAAGTTTTTAAACTGCAGGATAACCTCTCTTTACCCTAAAGGCTATACAAAATGGACATACAGAGGAAAATAAAGTAGGTACTAACTGAACATACAAAAAATAAAAAAAGATATTAGGTTAAAAAGTTTCGGTTATAACTTTTCCTAGAAAGTTCAATCTGGGAACATTCTTGCTTGATGCTCCAACAGTAATTAGCTATCGTACTGACATCTCATCTACCTTGATACCTTGCCTCCATGACCTTCAAATCTTGGTGGAATCGCTCACACTGTTCATCACTACCAGCCCCAAGATTTTCTGGAAAGTTAGCAAGATGGCTATGTGAGAAATCCAGTTTGATAGATACTCATGTTACAGCCAAACTTATTAAGGTTTTCTAAGAGTTGTTGATCAATTTCGACGTTACTCTGGGCTCGTGTGTTTCCAAGAAAGCCTTGGCAATACTTTTGAAAGCAAACCAAGCATTCTTTTCAAGTTTGGTCTTTGTTTCAATGAAACGTGACTTCAGCTCCTTCTAACAAGTTTTCTTCGTGCAGTCTTGATGCTGAAAGTTCTGACGCTTTTGTCGCTCGGGTCACTTCGATCGTCGCTCCACTCATCTTGTCTTTCATTTCTGAAGAGGTAAATTCTTGTAAAACTGGTACTGGAATTTCAGCTGAATGCGACATAGGGCTTATAGCTGACGGTTAACTAGGATAATCCATTTCATATAGTTTTTTTGTTATATCCGGCGATTTTTACTATACAAAACTGAGAATCATGGAAGTGGTCTTTGGGTTCTCGCCGAATCATTCGTATACCAAACGGCAGTGTTCCTTTAGTCCACATTCTCAAACACTCCACACATTGCTTGCAGACTGTGAAGGGCCCATAATTTATCTCGGTCGCCCATTTTTACTTTCAAATAAGCTGTTGATAATAAGCTGTATTAAAATAAACAACTGTAGAAAAAAATTTTGCATGGTTGCAAAACTGATTAATATTTTGGAATCATCATGCCAATTTACCCCTAAAACAGCCTAAAAATCGGATTCAACAGATATCATGTTACAAATTGTTCCCCAGTGTTATAATTGTGAATATTTTGACGAATGAAAAATTTTATACATGTAGTATTTTCGTGTTGTAAACACACTTCTGTATTGATTTGCCAGATTGGAGAACACTTGAAATCTCCTACGAAACAAGTTTCAATTCAATTCATACAAAACATTTCTAGTTATCTTCACTCCTCATCAGACAGGCTAATTGATTTCTCTAAGTGAGAGAAAGAGCATATATAGACAGACTAATATGTTTAAGAACCAATTTAGAAATCAAAAGAGATGATGTTCATTCGTTACATCAATAAAAAAACATTTACTCATATAAAATAACATCACATCGAAAAGTATTTTCAAAATTTTCTTAAAGGTATAACAGTTTGAAACTCTTCAAACTGTCAGAACATCCCTACGTCTAGAGCTCATTTTTGTGACCATTGAATATTCAAAAAAGTGAATGGAGTAGGTACAGTGAATTGTACCTCTAATCATCTGACAGATGATTAGATGATTATTTCTGGCATTATACGGTGCGTTTTTCAACTATATATTCTTTATTGACTGAAAATTTCACAACTAATATTGAAGTGACAAAAGTATAGCTATTTGTAATGAATATTTGAACCGTCTGGCAACGGTTCAAAGGAGGAACAAAAGAAGATAAATGAATTTGAAATATCATTTGAAATAATTTCCCTATGGTTTTGGTACCAACGATATGAAAAATTTAAATCTTTTGTACTACCCTTTCGAAATGTCAGGGTAGTCTCATTCGATCATTGGGGATTGCCAGAAATGACCATTATCATCAAAGAGGTACTGACATGATTGAGTAGGTATGTTTTTGTGACTTCTGAAGTGATAACTCGAAACTGGTCTCCGGTTCTTCCGATATTCAATAATTTTTCCAAAATTATAGGGATAAATCCTTCAACAAATCTGCTTTTAAATATCACAAGGTACTGAATGATTGTTCTCATTCCTTTATTCAAGAGAATAATTATTTCTACAAGAAGATACAAAGAGAAATAACAATTATAATAATGGTTATTCAATAAATTGGTGATATTAAATATTGAATGTATCTAGTTAAAAGCAAGCCGAAAGGAAGATCAGACCGAAGTATAATCTTTTAAAGTATTTGTATATCTGGGAACCTTGATAACAGCTATTGAATAAGTAAATTACGGAATAAATTCGATTTGATTGTAAATCTGTAACGTCAACTTTCGTTTTCTTGTTTATGGCGTTTAAATTATGGTATTCAAGATAAGCAAAACTCAATAATGTATGATAACGAGTTTGGAACGCAGTAATGATTTGTTAATTATATTATTGTTATGTGTATTTAATTCAAATGTGTTGATCTTTGAGATGTAATAATAATTTTCCTACCAATTACTCGAATTGTTAATTTATATCAGAAAATTGAAAAAAAAACAGTTTTTCTAAAATTAAAATTGTATATACGGGGGAAATTCCACAATTATCGCTACAAATGTGAGTTCATCGCTACAAGAGTTGAAGCCAATTTCAACGAAAAAACAATCTTGAAAGGGAGAAAGCATGAAATTCAATTTTTTATGGTATGTAATTCTTATTTGTGATACCCGTTTTTTTCTGCAATTTTGAATTGCAGAAAACTGAATATTGTACTAAAACTGTTTTCACATCTTCGATTTTTTTCAAGCTTGAATTAAGTTTAGAAATTTCTCTGAAATTAAGTATAGAATTTTTCTTGAACAATGAAAGTATAAAAAGAATCAGTGAAATAATTCAAACTTATCTCCATTGAATAGTGAACAATGAAACGGACACGACAGAAAATTTATTTTGCAATACTTAAGTTCACCGAATACAAATGAACAAGTAATTCAGACATCAAATTCATGAACAATATATTATAGCTGAAAATTTTGTTGTCGGTTGCATCTAGAAATAGTATACTTGACTGCAATAAAAATAATAATCAAAATGTTGTTAGGTTGAGAATAAATATTATTTTGAACCAATAAAGCCTATACATCCTTTTGAAATATATATGATTTTTAAAATGTGATTGAAAACGCACTGGATTGGCTAAATAGAGTGACATCCCCGTGCAGGAAACAAATCCAACAGCCAAAAAAGGGAAAAACGTTCATTTCTCTGAATTTTTGTGTGTTTGAGTGTTTCTTTCCTGGTTTTATTAGCTATTTTGTTCGTTAGAGACAAAACAGAGAAATTATTTTGAATAATTATCTTTCATCACATTCAGTGATTATAAATGCAGATGTCATAGTCGCAGTGGTAGGAATTTTAAATACTTATTTTTGTTTATCGAAACTACTAATAGGCTCAGTTGATATTTCTTTTTCACAATGAGTTGGTATTGAAAAATCATAATATTTATTAGTTTTTCCAAATAACATGATATATAGGATTTATATAGGCTGTTCGTAACATGGTAGAGTCTCACAGTCTTTCCTTGTGATCAAGCTGACATTCAAACTTAGATGGCATAGCCCCTTTAACCATGATTAAAGCTTTGCTGAAACCTTTTGTTATTGTGTATAGTTTGCCATATCCTTTTCCATCTGAAATAACAATTTTAACATCATTAATTGACCTCTGGTTAAAATATAACTCACATACAATAAAGTATTGAAGTTTTATTATTTTGAATCTTTTATTATACCAAAGTAATGAAATACAAAGATAGGAATAAAATCCAGGTTATTCCGTTCAAGATCAAAAATTAAATACGTACGTAAATAATAACCTCAAAATATAGTAGAATGCATAGAGAAGACTATAACGAATATGTAAGAAAATCAACTCGTTATTTATGTATGAAATAAAGGGTAGGAATTATTTACTTACGTTGTGATCTTAACAAATGAGAGCGTGAGATTTTACAGCTATATTTTTCGGCTTTCTACGATAATTAACTTTTTTTTCCGAAAATTAGTGTTTGTCGGAAGGTTCACAAACATTTTCTCCGGTGTTTTAATAGATGTGTTAGTACGTTGTGGCACTACGCACCATTTATAAGACATTTTATCGCAGTAAAGTTATGAAATCGTCAATAATCACTAAATTCAATACTCGACAGTCGTATTACAATGTGACGGTTTCTGTGTTTATTGCATCGTGACGTCACCACATTGAGTAGCCTGTATAGCAGTGTTTTGGCGGGTTTCTTATTCATTCAAACTTTCTCTGTCGTTTTCATAAAAATTAGAAAATTTGAAGAGTATTAATCAAATGGGAAATATGCATCAGCTATAACGAATAATTTGAGATATTTTAATAACCTCAAAATGGTTATTTTATCTCGGTAGTCATTTCAATATTTCGTCTCGATTTATAAGGAAAAGTCATTTAAAAATGAAAATCTTCTCATCTTGAAAAATATAGAATTGTTGTCATTTTCAAAACAATTCGGCTTCTTGATCGAATTCATTTAGGTCATTTTATGAACATCTTTATGTACTCTTACTTATCGTCAGGTAGGCTGATATTGGGATTGAAGAATGAAAATAAGAATTTTACCCCAAAAATCCACTAATATTTTATCTAAAATCCACGTATAATATATTGAATTCGCCGATAATAATAAATATACCAAGATCCAGAATATACTTAGAATGTGATATCTCTCGATATTAAAATTACTTTTTGGAATTATCCAACAAAAAAATTCAAAGAAGTTTTGTTCGAAGAATTATTTTAAAGGGGATTTCCTGATTCGTGAAATAACTATTGGCGTTTAGTTCATTTTATTTGACTTTCAACAACTTTTCTTCTAGACTTCTTTCTATTACTTTCTAGTTAACGTAGGCAATGTAGGCGGTCTCCGAAATTTGCGGGTGAAAATGGCTTTAATATTCAGACAAATAGATTTAAGTATTGATAATTTTGTCCCTTTCTATTTCATAAGAGTGTGTACGCTCGAGTGTCGGGCGTACCTGTTCTTGTACAGAGATTTTCTGAATTTGTAGAATTCAGTATGTTTTTATTATGGTATAATGGAAACCATTTGATACTGGAGAAAAAATGCAACAGTTCCATTCAAATTGTTAGAACGAATCAGTATAGAGATCACGTTATATATCTAGATATATACGGAGCAATTCGTTTCGGTTCGACGCGACAAATAGCTCTTAATTCTCGAGTTTCCAAGGAGAGACAATGTTATTTTTATGATGGGATAAGTTGTACAGTACCATCAACGAAAGCATTTCTTATTGTTGTGTAAGAGATCATTCTACACGAATGGATTTTACTCTTTATTTATATTACCATGTGTGAAGTTATCATAAAATGAGTTTTACGACAGACTATTGCAGCCCGTCTTGGCTTTGGATCGCTTCGACGAATAATTATTGCACGTCGTATCATAAAATCTCATGGTTTGAATTACTCGAAAGGATGTTCCTGATACGGTAATGAAGTGTTCAGTTTTGAAGCAGATACGTTTCCCATCGAGATCTGAATCCGTTTATGGTACCATAAGATGTTTCATGATCGACCAGAGTGAAATATTTAGAATGGATTTCAATGCATGAGAGAAATCAAGAAATTTACTCCAGCCCACCTCGATATAGACCTGTGATTGAATATTTGGAGACATACTGAGAAGGTTTTAAGGTATTCTATGGCCTTCTTTTTTATGTTCGAATGTAATCACTGAATTAGAAATCTTTTTATAGAAGTCTCTCTCGATCAATGATGTGAAGAATCTCCTGTACCCATAAAATGTTATAATCAATTGAAAACTTCCAAATGAATGAGGAAAATGTTTATATACTTGTGTTTACAATTATGAATGTTTAGAAGTGTATATATATATATATATATATATATATATATATATATATATATATATATATATATATATATATATATAATATATATAAAAGGATTATTCATTTAGAGGTACTTTCTGTGGTGGGGATTTAATTGCAGATTGCGCATGCCTCGTGTCAACTGAAGTAACATTCTTGTTCAGGAGTGTTTGACAATTCATAATGGAAAGACCTAGCCCGGCAAACCGTCTACAAATTGTTCAACTGATTTACGAAAATGGGCATTCTACGAGGAATGTGTTTCAGGCGCCTAGAGCAAGTTATGGTTCACATAATCGGCCTACCGAACGCACAATTCGCTCTACCATCAGTAAGTTTCAGACACAATTTTCATTACTTGATAATACTTGAACAAATAAACCTCATCCAGCTCGTACTTAAGGAAATATAGTGAAGGAAGCGGAGAGCGTACACACGAAGACCGTGAATTGTCAATTCGTCGCCATTCTCAACTACTTGGCCTGTCATATTCAACAACTTGTCGTATTTTACGTAAGGATCTTTCTTTGAAAGCTTACAAAATTCAATTATTGTAAGAACTGAAACCAACTGACCTTCCGAAACGTTTCCGTTTTAGTCGCTCGGCTCTTGACAAGCTTGCAGAAGATCCGCTGTTTTCGACAAAAATATTGTTCATCGATGAGGCCAATTTTTGGCTTAATGGGTTCGTGAATAAACAAAATGCCCCTGTTTGGGGTGATAAACAACCAAAGCTGCCATTAAACCCAGAAAAAATAACTTTTTGGTGTGGTTTATGGGCCGGTGTAATAATCGATCCATATTTCTTCAAAACAGATGCCAGCCGGAATATTACTGTGAATGGTGACCGTTATTTCGCCATGATAACAGACTATTTGGTACCAGAAATTGAAACCCGTGGTCTCGTCGAAATTTGGTTCCAACGAGATGACGCCACTTGCCATACAGCTCGTGAAACCATGGCTTTACTGTGAGAGCGATTCGGCGAATAACTCATTTCGCTGTTTAAACCTGTGAATTGGCCGACAAGATCATGTGACATCACGCCTCTTGACTTCTTCCTTTGAGGCTATGCAAAGTCCAAAGTCTACATGGATAAGCCGGCTACAATTGAGGTCTTGGAGGCCAAATATTACTCGAGTCATTGGACAAATACCACTCGAAATACTCATACACGTCATCGAAAATTGGAATTAAAGAATGGACGTTGTTAACCGTAGTCGCGGACAACATTTGAAAGAAATTATCTTCAAAAAATAATTGTAAAGAATGGTTCTTTTGTTCGATAATGAAGATTATAAGAAAAAATTGGATTTATTCATTTTTGTTAACACTAGAACAATCATTTGAAAAATTCAAATTAATCAAGAGAATGTTATAGTAGAGCTATGTATATATGTGAACGTGTACGATGTGATGTCTCCATTATCCTTCAAGGGATAAATGTTAGAGAAATATTGAAATCGATGCCAGACCTGATGGAAGTGCGAAACATATATGTTTCGTTCTGCAAGGAACTCGTCAGTCGCACCACGTTTATCGAAGTGAGGCAACGACTTCAACCTCCAAGCATCTCCTTGTGACTTCAAGTGGAAGATCGTAGAGTAATGAATACTCCACAATTCTATCTATAGAAATCAGAAGAAAACACCCCTTTCAGATTACAGACACACCAAGCATCGAAATTTCACATATCTTCTATACCCGTAGGTATCTACTAAATTGCAATGTCTATTCGACAAAAATCATCATACGATGATTTCAAATATCAATAGGTTGCGTTAGTAGTAGGCTCGTGTTTATTCCCGTATTTCATTAAATATTTGAAATATTTAAATATTTAGTTCTTATATAATTTGAAAATTATATATATATATATATATATATATATATATATATATATATATATATATATATATATATATATATATATATATATATATATATATATATATATATATATATATATATATATATATATATATATATATATATATATATATATATATATATATATATATATATATAGAGGTGGTTCTCCAGTCTCTGTATATAAGAAAAAGTATATTTGAGAAAAATGTTAAAATTTGGTAGTGAACTGAACTGATGTGGATGGTGGACTTCCGGCTAAAATATTTTCAAGGTGACGGCACTTCCGGTTATGCCGGTATATTAAATAGAACACCCTATATATTATAGCATTTTTGGATTCCTCGGAAAATTCTAGATAATAGTTTGCGTATGTGCTATACTTAAGTCTAACTGTTTTTGACGTATTTGAAATTTTATTTTCAAAATGACGTTTTCAGACCGAAAAATAAATATCGATTTTTCCCATACGAAAATTTATTATCTGATATGTAAAAAGCAGCAAAAGTTATTTTTTTTCAAATAGAAACCACCTATTTTAATTACTTTATCGCATAAAGCATTAAAAATAAAGGTAATTTTGTATGAGCTTATCTATTCCCAAAATTTGTAATTCCTGAGATAATTGGCAGTTCAACATTTTTGTACTACTATTGAGCTATGCACCTAAACGTAATGAGCTGGCTAGGACGGCGTTGGAACAAACAAAAAAACAATATGCTGTCATTTACTGTAGTGTAAATACTTTATAGTGCATCGGTAATTTCAGTAGCTTTTAATAACACGGTATTAACGTTACTGCCATGACCTTCGAAAATTTGGTTCTCTAATTGAATTTACATTTGACTCGTTTCAATAATGAAAATTGCATCGATTAAACTCCCCATTGCTCGTAAATTTAGCTTCATCGCACCAAATAATATTATCAAAAAAAGGAACATTTTCTTGTAATCGAAGTAGAATGGATTCACAAAACTCCACTCTTCGAGGAAAATCAATCTATCTCATATGCTGGACTATGGAAAATGCGTATGCGTATCATGAAACTTGTGTTTTCATAATATTCTTAGAACATGTTCTAGATAATCCTGATTGCAATGCTACTTGCCTTGTAAATATTGTTGGATATGCAGCAAAATATCCCAAAATTGCAATGTAAATAATTTCATTGTTAACAACTGGTTTCTTTCTACGTATTGTGGTTTTTACGGATCCAAACTTCTTGAAGTTTTCTATAATTTAATAATTGATGAAGCCGATACTTGATGTAAATCGATAAACATAATAAAACAAATGTAAAACAAAGATTTACACATATATTAAAAAGAATACTGCATGACGTACGTTTCGATGAGATTCACCTTTTTCAAATGCTACGTGCAGACTAATGACATTTCTCGAATACATACAATAGGTAAACTTAAATTATGAATACAGAGAAAGCAGGTTAGATAACAGGTAAAAGGGATCAATTCATACTGAACCACTATATAGTAAACTAAGTAATTTTGAAAATATTGTGAAGGGGACTTGAAGTATGATCGATTTGACTGTTCAAAAGGTTGCCAGAATATTTGAATTTATTAATTTGAAGTGATTCTAACAAATTAAGCTTCATTCCCTTGTTTGCGGTATTCAAAATTTCGAAATCAGAATTGACATACATTATGCAAATTATTTGATTAATGAAAACCATATATAATTAAATATATATATATATATATATATATATATATATATATATATATATATATATATAAGGAGTTCACTCAGTTGTCTAATCGCAAAATCCGTACTCCGAAGATTTCGAAACGGAAGCATTGATATGAGACCGTAATTGAATAAAATCGCGAGATCGATCCACGTGCTCTATACTAATCGAAAAAGGAAAAAGCTGATCTATTCTACGGTATCACATTAGGAGATCTTCCACTTTTAAACATAGGTTTGAAGTTTTTCTTGAGTAGAAAAAGCAACCTTAATTGAAGAGTATCTCCACTGCGTTCCTAAGATAGATTATCCATTAAAGTTCAGGATCACGGAAACATTCTAAGCATCGTACATCTGATTCATATGAATATAGGCAGCTATCGGATCCAGTTTTCCGTCCATACTTATTCTTTCTATTTCTTTACACAATGATTTCAAAGCTGATCTTTAACGATTATATATATATATATATATATATATATATATATATATATATATATATATATATATATATATATATAATAGGAAATGAAAATATGTATCAGTATATACACAAATCTATATGAATACATATATGTGCATACACTCATATAGTTTTTATGCTAGAAACTGAATAAAATGTTCAATAAAATTAATACTAAAACATTCAATCGAAAAATTCAAATTAATTGAAAAAATGTTATAGTAAAATATGTATGAGATAAATTGGCATCTGAAATCACCTAAAATAGAATTGTAATGAATAGAAATTATAATATATTCCAAATATATTCAAACTTTCTGAAATATTCGAACAAAAATTTCCTCAGAACACAAATTTTCTTCTACATAAATTATGAATAAAGTTTGAAGTGAGTGAAAGAATATGAATAAATCTAATAAATTCATTCTATTATTTCTCTAACATTTATCTTTCGAAGGATTATGAATGCATCACATCGTACAATATCATTTAGTTCATATATTCTAGGAATATTCGATTTAATGTTTAAGTGAGTGAGATTGAATTCTCGCTTTACTCTTGATGTAACATAATTAGATATTAAATTAAATTAAACTCTTGGCTTAATTTTTCACGATTATATTTAACAACAAATATAAAAGTAACTAATACAACTATAATATAACTATATATATATATATATATATATATATATATATATATATATATATATATATATATATATATATATATATATATATATATATATATATATATATATATATATATATATATATAAGTACATGAATTCTCGTGTCTTGTTTTCTTGAGAACATAACAGTTTTCAGATATTGTCGTAGCTCATATCAAACTATGCTAAAATTTTATTTGAGCTCTGTATATTTTAATCAAGATTTGAACTCAGGAGAAAATAGTCATTACTTTAAGACGACGGCAACAACAATTATTATAAAAATATCAAACAAGTTTTTCCTATTCATTTCTCCACCCAAACAACCAAAAGGCACAAAAAGTTGAATTTTCGAATGTTATTTCGAAATCTCAATGATATGTATACAAGCTATAAGGCAAATTTGATCCATTAGATTAATCTCTACATACATACAAAAATTGTAAATCATTTCATTAATTCTCCTTCATCAAAAAAATTGTTCGAACCGAATCTGTAAATGAATCTCTGGATTGGGGGACTCAATGATTTGCTTTTATCCTTTACAGAATTTGCAAACAATAATTGAAACAATACTGAAATATTTGAATGATACAGAAAGTTTTGAACAATACTTGAATTAAATTTTCAGTCAAATCTTTAAAGGATCATTGGAAAAATAATGAAAATTATAAATCTAATATTGTCGTAGCTCATATTAAACTATGCTTAAATTTTATTTGAGCTCTGTATATTTTAATCACTCTGTATACTTTAATCTAATGAATTCAATTTATTGAGATCATTTAGTTCATATATGCTACGAACATTCGATTTAATGCTCTAGTGGGTGAGATTGAATTCTTTAACTCTTGATGAAATATAATTAAATATTAAATTAAATTAAACTCTTGCTTTAATGTTTCACGATTTATTCAACAATATGAATAGTCAACATGTTTCGAGCGTTAGCTCATTTTCAAGACTAAGGAGTCTTGAATTCAGAGTCTTGAAAATGAGCTAACGCTCGAAACATGTTGACAAATTCATATTAAATATAATCGTGAAACATTAAGCCAAGAGTTTGATTTAATTTAAGGATGTTTGAGTATTCATTTTCTTATATATCATAATAGATAATAGATATAATGCATAATAGAGCATGATAACTATTGAAAATATTGGAAAGTTGATGAAAAAATAAAATAAAAGGAAAAACATTTTCCCTTACAAAATGTTCATGTGTGACGTTAATGTCAAAGAGTTGATGTTCGTCCCATCGATAAATTCTCCCTTCAAATTGAGGAACGATATCAGATGAAAGGCAGGATATATAAATATATAAAATAATCGGATATGTAATAAAATGTATTGTAATGTCGATAGATCACTAACACTCGTTGGAAGCTCTTGGTTTAACCTTAAAATATCTGCACATTGACTTGAGAATTTTTGGTGGCATAATGCTTTTATCATTTGATGGTAGAAGCATCGTTTCCGATGGTATCCGCCAAACACAGCCAGTCATTCCAAGACCAACGATTTGATTTTTTTTTTAATTTGTCGATTGAATAATCGACAAATCATCAAATCTGTGTTGCTATGAAAAGAAACTTCTAGTGTCAGCAATAACCAAATTTGCATTACTATAGGATAATTCAAACACTTGAATTTAATTTTCACTTTCATTTCATTATCATAACGTGTAGCGTTTCGTCGGTATAAGCGACTTCTTCAGACTTTAACAGAATACGATTATTAACATATTTTTACTTTATATGATTAAATATTTTCATTATGATTACTGAAATTATATATTTATATTTTGTGATTATGTCATATTATGTTAATGATGTCAGAAGAAGTCGTTCATACCAACGAAACGCGTCAAGTTATGACAATAAAATTGTAAATCTATTCAAGTGCTTAAACTATCCTGAAGTGATTAAATTATTCTATAGTTATAATGGACCTGCACCAAGGATGCCAATACTATTCGAGATGTGCATTGTTGTATCTGCTGAAGATTTCTCCACGCAATTTTGGTGACTAAGGGTCTACGACTTGGACTTTGAAATTCAGAATCATATCAATGATAATCTGCATTTTCTCGAATGTTGACTGTGTAGCACACCAAGGCGAAGCCACTGGCAGTCATTAGATGTGCACCATGGATTAAACTGCTTAAGTGTGCCTGGCTTATCAACGCAAAATTCGGAACTCTTGGCGGGCTCGGTTGTCACCATGTTTCGAAATCTAAATCAACCAAGACTGTGCAGTGGAATGTGCTCACTGATGGAAAAAGTGCTCAGTAATGTGATTGACGCGACGATACCAAAAAAAAATTGAGATGAGTTAGTTCTTCTCAAAAGGATTCCAATGATCCAAATGATATGTCCTTTCAGATCAAATTAGTTCTGTTTTCGATTCGTCTTGATTTAGCCATTGAGATCACCAAATCGCAAGGCCAATCATTGAATGTTTGTTTTCCCAAATTAGGGAATGTTTTTTTCCTGGTCACTATTGCGAGTGGCATGTTCACGTGTGAGAAAATCAACAGCTATATTTGTTGCAATGTTGAAAATGCCGTATATTCGTATCATGAGGTGCTTAAATGAACATAATGTAGGCAGGATATATTAGAGACTAAGCTTCTTTGAAGACAAACACAAGCAGCCAAAACACCCTTTTTGCAATTACAAAAATTACATTTGTAATGGATTATCCGGAGCTGACATTTGATGCGTTGTTATAGGTAAGATTGGTTATTGAAATTATTCCATTCTCAAACCTCAATATGTTCGTCATTTGTCATTTGCTAGCTTTATTTGCACACACTCGTTCACATACATCCTTTCCAGGTTTTCAAATTCTGTATCAGATGTAGCAGTAGCAGACGATGATGACAAAAGAACTCTCGAACGGTCAATATTTCAATAATGTTAATGTTGATATGTAGCTCCAGCAAAAATTGAAATATAGAGCTACATATCAACTCAAAATTTCTGCTACGCTTCTTATCGAAATGAATTATCGGTGTATTCATTGTAATTTTTGAATATTTTTTTTACAGGCTCTTGTTGATCATGATCAATTCGATCACAATTATGCCTTTTTGATGAAACGCAGATGTAGTACCGCAACTCGTAAAAGTAAATAGAGAATCATTTGTTATTCACTTTTTGGGAGCTATAAATTCCGAGGAAAATATTTCTTGCTGTATATTGGTTTCGTATAGTTTCAGAAACTACATTTTGCGATACTCATCTTCTAATGCCGTTAACATTATTTTTCGTTACTAATTGTATTGCTCTACTAACAATTGATTTATCTGCATCGCTCTCTGTTTAGCATGTGAAAATATTGTTGTCTGCTAATTTAATTCTCAAAAGTTCCATCAAGCGGTTTTTAGTCTCATTATTCGAAAAAAAATTATCTTGGACTATTATAAGAGTCATTTTTTCAACGCGTTCAGTATAAAAATTGAGATATTGAAAATTTTATAAAGAAAAAAATTTTGTCACTGAAATTATATATCAATTTTATAAAATCTAAATAATGACGAAATCAAAAGCAGAAACAAATTCAGTAAAATCTGCAATACTTAGCATGAAAATAAAATCCTACATAGACTATATAAAATCATTGACTAAAACCAGAGTCCTACGTTAAAATCTTCGATTACTGAACTCCTGAGTGTAGGGTGAAATTTTTTCTTGATTATGTGATACTTTTTGAGATATATTGACCATAATTTGTTGGGTATGATTTGAAACTACTCATTAAGGCTTTACCGCCATATATATTCAAATTCCTCAAATGAATAACAAATCGCGTTCTATAAAAAGAAAAACACTAATCATTCTACTATTCGCTTCGAATGAATTTCAATATTATTAGATTTTCACTTTTCTGACGATTAAAAATTAATTTTAAAATTCCTTCAAATATCCTTTCAATTTTATCATTCAAGTCCATTTTAATGTTTTTTCAAAGACAATTATAATGTTATCACTTAACGCTAATATTTCACACATTCACATAAAATGTATGTATTAGATTTATTATTCATTTACTGTTCTGTATATTTGAAGGTTAGTTATCGCAACTGATAAAAAATTACCAGATTAATCGGAAAAAACTAGTATAAGACAACATATCTACTTATTTCCAGTATACAACATCTAAATCAAATATATAATTCAAACAAGAAATTTGATACACGTACAATAGATATATGTATTTCTTCACAAAGAATGTAAGAAAAATGTTTCCTTCCTTTGTATCAAATTATTTCAAACTTGAAACCATTTCCAGTTTCGATCGCGTTTCCAAATATTGACCGAATGAAGTTGATATAATTGCGATTAGCGATATTGTGAAGTTGCATATGATCAGGTCCGGGCCAATTTCGTTTTGTTATTGAGGTCAAACAAATAATTCATTATTGTAATCAACAATTGATAGAAATAACGTAATGAAATATAAAATATATATATATATATATATATATATATATATATATATATATATATATATATATATGTTAGAGAATGATCCATGATCCTTCTAGGGATAAATGTTAAAGAATCTTGAAATCGATGCCTACATTTATTGAAAGCGTGAGACAGTCACTGTTTCGTACTACAAGGTACTATCAGTCTTGCCACGTTTGGTCCAGACTTGGTTCCAGAATTGGTTTATTGCCTGTTTGATATAGTTATGTTTATAATATTTTTAGCAATAAAATGCTATTTGTAATGCAATAATCTTCATTTCTGTTGACGTTTAGCTGTATATCACAACTTTGTCAAATATTCACTTATTATTGAATTATTATTCAGAAACATATTCATCAACTTTAATTATTCAATTTTTCATAATTTTCTCGAAAGTTTTTACAAAGTTGCGATATACAACGAAAATTGAGATTTTTGTTGCACAAACAGCCTGCTATTGATAAAAGTATTAAAACATATATATATATATATATATATATATATATATATATATATATATTATATATATATATATATATATATATATATATATATATATATATATATATATATATATATATATATATATATATATATATATATATATTTTTTGTCAATTTTTTTGTCAATTAATTCAACTAAAATTATTATTATTCGCCGAAACTAACTGTAAAGTGGAAACATTCAGTTTTGGTTTACATTTCGCTTGTAACTTCGACAACATTTTTGGATGAATAACTTCAACTGAGTTTTCAGCGATGACAAATATTTTCTAAATGAAAACTTTCAGGGAGGAGAAATTTCTTCTGAAAATTTGATGGAGGAAATTAAACGAAAAATATGAAGAAATTAAAATTTTACTACAAATCTGTTATTTTACAAACTGTTGACGCGAACAATTGTTAATTTTCTCACTGATATCTTTTATTTAAATTGAACATATTACTGAAAATTTCAAAATTATTTTATGTATTATGTGCCTACACCTCATTGTTTCGGTATACAATAACTGCATCAGGTGGATGAAAACTAATGATAAGTTGGCATGGAATTTCAAGAAGTTTGTCCCTCCTCATGTTTTGGATATTTTTTTGTAAGAGCAATGAGGTACCACTTTTCTCAATGAATGCAATAAAGTTTCGAAAAAATATTATATAATATCTTCATGTACATAGGGGACTGTAAATTATAGATTATTATTCATTGAACAAGTGTAATTGTAATAAACTGATAAAACTGAAATTCAATATATATATATATATATATATATATATATATATATATATATATATATATATATATATATATATATGTGAATATATATGATTTTTTATTTTTGATACAGGTATATTAAAGCTTAGGACAAAACAGAAAAGTTTTCAAAAATTTCTGTTCACTCTTCTAAATAATCTACAATCTACTTTCGTTATTTCTATTTTCTTCCAATAGATAACGATATCAGCAACTGTTTAGCATTAAAATGTCATTAAATATCTGAAAGTAGTTCATGATTCCGTCAAATACGCTGCTGCATTTTATTAAATCTAATCAGTGTATACAATACATTAAAGATATCTTATCATCGATGAGTCTATCGACATTCATGTTGATTGATGGAGGTTGCTTTAAAGGAAGACTCGTTTCAGTCAGCTGGACGATATTATTTTTAGCATAGGTTCAGGTCACTCCGGAAAAGATAGTGAATATGGGTTTAAGTTGGTGTTGTTGTTTTTATCCAAAGAAGGAGAAAAGCGGTAAGTCAACTTTGAACGACTGATTACAACGTAGTACAACTGAAACCTTTATAGTATTTCTTTTTGCGCTGTTTGCACCGAAATATTTTTATCATAACTTTTAAAAATGTGTGAATTTTATATTTCATCTGTTCAAATCTTCAACGCGATTGTAAATACTTTTCTTTGATCCCTTGTACTGACTATGAGTGATGTAATTATTTTTTCTTTGTTATTCGTTTTTACTGAAATGTAAGTGAATTATCAAAATATGCGTATATTTTGAAATATAAGTAATACTTATTATTATATTACTCGTTAAAACGTAGTGAAATTGAACTCTTAGGTATATTTGAATTCGATACGAATTTCTCAGAAAAATATTGCTATTTTAATCAAACTTTTACATTGTCGACAAAATTGTATTTTTCGCAATTATTAATTTTTTATCTGGTCATTCGAAATTCGCATAGGACTAGGAATATTCTTGAGTAATTATTGCAGAAATTATAAATTTCTATTATTATCAAATTGTTATTATAAAATATCATTAATGTATTATTACTATTTTCTTGTCATTAACTTTCAATCGAGATCTTTGAGCAGTGTTGAAATTGCTATTTATTGAATTTTCTCGAATTTTCAAACATATGTAGCGCAGGGGCACCACTTATGGCCCCTTTAAAGTTTTTTCGATCAATCTTCTTATATAAGAAATGCTGGATTTAGAGAGAACATTTGTGCTGAATGTCATTCATGTTTCAAAATCTTCCTTTCCACGAAATCTAATGTTAATACGGATTCCATATGAAATAAAATAATCACAGAACACATTTTATCACAAAAATGTCAAAATTTCTTCAAAAGTCAAACATTTGGCAATTTTATTCTACTTTCAGTTATTTTCCTAATGCTTGATCAATCAAATAATGATTGCGAAATGGAACGTTGATACTAATTATCAATATTTATCGAAATGAAGAATTGAAATTCATTATTTCTTCAGTTAGAGTGGGGTGGCCATGAAAAAACTTTATTGTTGGTAAATACAGAACCATATTTACTGAAGATTTACAACATTTTAGACATTGTCAACAAGAAACATAAAAAATAAGTAATTCAAGGTATGAGTTCAATAATGTTCACTGAAGTTTTCGAAATATTTAAAACTCAGAAAAATTGATGATAATGAAAAACAAATTCTAAATTGATTCAGATATACCATATGCGGTAATACATTTGGAAATTTTAATATTCATATTTCGTAACATAAAGTAACTTTATTGACTATTGAAGAATTGGAAGCCGATAATAATTATCCAATTTATCAATACAGCCGGAAAAATGAGTATCCAGTTCAAGTTGCTTCTCAACAATGAAAAAATGCTGAAATATTGATAATTGCTTTACAACTCAATTCAATGAATGTAATGTATAGTACTTATTATTCATGCTTCACTTAAAATAATTTCATAGTATTAACACATAACAATTAAACTTCTATCAAGTCCATTTGTTAAAGTACCCTTCATCAGTCATTACTCTATTGAATTATCCAAACAGATGAAGCAAAATTACTATTTCATGCTTCCATAGGGGGTAATGGCTACCCCTAAATATATATATATATATATATATATATATATATATATATATATATATATATATATATATATATATATATATATATATACTATGCTGTTCGAATCAATTGAGACAATTTTCTTCGTTTGAATTACTGTAGTAAGTATGTGAGTACCAGGGTGGCCCAAACACCCTCACATCTGCTTGTTTACTACCTGAGGTGACGTGAGGGTTCGAGTTTGACCATCATTTACATTCTGACCGATTTCACCTCGCCAGCAATTCGGTTGTGAGCCTACCGGTGCGACAGTTGGTGGTTTCAATTTTGATACGTGCTGTATTGTCTTCTCCAAAAATGAATATCATCCGAGGAAGCGTCCCAAAATTATCGCGCTTAATGAACTAAAAGAGATAAAGCTGAAGCAGTTGGTGTGGAAAAGTCCAGCGTTTCGACAATTTCAAAAACATTTGAAGAAAATGAATGGTTTCTGGTGTGGAGGTGAGCACATCAACTGTGCGAAAACGACTTCTGGAGGTTGGCCGTAAGGCAAGGAGACCAAGAATAAAGCAACTGGTAACCCAGAAAATGATGAAGAAACGTTTGGCATGGGCCAAAAAGTCCCGTGCGTGGACTGTGGACGACTAGAAAAAAGTGGTTTTTAGTAATGAGACACATTTGTTTCTTCTGGGGTACAAATCAAGTATTGTTAGACGAAGTGATGGAAAACTTTGCGGCCTGATCACATCCAGCAAACAGTAAAACATCCTTCGAAACAAATGTTTTGAGGTTTTTTATGACCAATGCCACTGGACGATTAGCTCCTATAACAGGAATGATGAATTCAGTGAAATATATGGAAATATTGCGCACCAGGATTGTCCCATTCATGGAAACGTTTGATGGAACATTTCAGCACGACTTGGCTACCTGCCACAATTCCAAACAGAAGCAGGCTTTTATGCGTGAGAATGAAATAAAAGTACTCGATTGGCCGGGGAATTCACCTGATCTCAATCCCTTTGAGAATTTATGGAATATTTTAAAGAAACGACTGCAAAAATGGATTGCACTACAAAAAAAAAATGATTATATGTGCAATTCAGGTGTGGTTTCATCATGACGAATTGAAGATAATTTGTGCTACGCTAGCGGAATCGATGCCTAGACGAGTTCAAGAAGTTATTTCTGCGGAAGGAGGACATAATTCATATTAATATGAAGAATTTACGCTATTTTGTATGTATTCACTTCATTAAAAGATTAAGATTTTACGAAAACATTGTTTTTTATCCTTTGTCCCAAATAATTCGAACAGCATAGTATATATATATATATATATATATATATATATATATATATATATATATATATATATATATATATATATATATATATATATATATATATATATATATGTATATATATATATATATATATATATATATATATATATATATATATATATATATATATATATATATATATATATATATATATATATATATATATATATATATATATATATGTATTTTCTTACCAACGTTACTATGAATATCCTATTTCTCATCAGATCCTTTCTGCTGATTCATAAAATATTTCGATAATTACGAAACCTTTGGATATTTGACAGATTGCATTCGATGTTTACTTGACAATTACTGATAATTGGTCTCACATTAAGGAATAATTCACAGAGAAAGTGCTTCGACTTACAATCAGATATATTGTTATGAGGGAGTAATTACAAGTTTCAAATGAACTAAATAACTTATTCAACTCATATTTCTTAATTATTGTACCTGAAATTTTCGTTTTCCAATTGAAGAGTAACTGAATCTTTCAACATTTTGATGACAATTTGTATAATTGGAGAATTTTATTTTCAACTGAAGTTCATTTCAATCATTAATGAGCCTGTGATACCAAAATATTCACCACAAACGTAATGAAGGAAAATGAAGATATTAGAAAATTTAGATATTATTCTTTATGATATTGAAACTTATCATCAGTACCTAGGTACTGAGCCATTAATTGGTATTGAGGATAACTTCTTTGTGAAAATAACTTTCAATTCATATGAAAAGGTTTGTATTTCATAAGGCACATATAACAAATAACTGAAAACATCCTTGTTTTCTAAACATGAACTTGGAGATGTCGTTACTTTTGAAATACTCTGAATAAGTTTGAAGAATAATAACACCAAAATGAAACAAAATTATTTTGTTATATCCATATAATGAAAAATATAACTCGCAGACAATCAATTCAAAGAAAAATATTATGTTGATTTCAGGAATATCTTCATTCCTATTTTGTAATTAATTCAGACATTATTGAACTTAATACCTAAATTTTTATCATGTCACTATTTTTATGGTATGCTTTATATATTTTTATTTTCACAGATAGATCTCGAAGTACCACTCGTTCAACAGGTAGCAAATATGATGACAGACACAGTTCAGAACGTAAACATCTCCGACCAAAAGACAGCTCACATTCAAGTTACTCACTTACACTTTCCAAGGGACCTGAAATAGATAAATTTCCGACATTTCTGAGTAAAGTACCAGATCCTCTTACCACTTACAAGTGAGTTCAATTTCATGAAAATTTTTTGCAAGTTCATACTCGTTCTTGATTTATATATCTGCGGATAACTATTTTCATTCAATTTATACTCTTCATGAGAATACATAAACCTCAGCAATTTCATTGCTGAAAATATTGGCAGAATTCTACAATAACAATTCAATGCTTCTGACATTTCCGGCATTTTATTCAATATGTAGACTAATGCAACCAGTTCAAAAAGTAAGATCGTTTCATATTCAATATTGACTTGAAATTCTATGCTTAAACTTTTGGTTTATTTACATATATATTTACAGAGTAACTTACATTTATACACTGCATTAATTTTATAGCTACTTCCAAAGTGAACACGTTTGTTGGAAGTCTTAATGAGTTTGAGATTGCACTCTTTATTTCAATATATTCTATTTGAATATTTCAGGCTCATTCATTTTCATGAAACTATATTTTTGTGCATCTATCAAATCTGTCTGTTCGAACGGTTCCATGCTTTTGATCTTGAGGATGTATTTTTTGCCCTTTTCTGTTTTGTATCTATGTTTTTCCATTTTGCCACATATAAAATGCAATATCTACGGATATGTATCACAGTCCGTACATTTTCATCTATACATCCCTGAGTTTTCATAATAAAAATACGTTATAATATCAAAAATATTTTTTTTCCTTTGATTTTGGTCGACTATGGACCACGTGAAATAACTTTTCATGAATATTTTTCTCCATTCTTTCTTTTCTTCCAATACTCCTTCATTCGTTCTCCATGCTTTTTTTCTTCTGTCCATTTTGCTCAAGTTTTCTTTTTTTCCTCTTCTTGAAAACACTCGAATCCCTTGATCTTCTTCTTGAATACTTCTCTTCTCTGCACATCCTCTCCATCGATTTCCATTTCTTCCATGTTTTTTCTGACCTCCTTGATCCAATTATATATTATATAATAATATCAAAAATATTAATATTTAATATAAATATATAAATTTTTTTTCATATAAACCAGTACTATTCGGCACTCCATATTGGATAAGTCTGTTTAAACTTGTTCCTAAAAGTTCCCGAAATATTAGGAAACAAATAATTCCCCAAATATTCAAACATGATTCTCAAATCTATCCAAGTGTTCAATCAATTGATGTAATATTTTTTTGTGTAATATTTTATGAGTTTTCAAAATATTGGTTATATGTTATGAAAAGGTGTCAATTCATGATTTCACTCATTTTGTTTGAGGATTGAGTAATATTCCACTAACTTTTAATTTTCAAGTGAGTATTATGGCAATGATAAGAATGTAAACTACGGTGAAATGTAGATTTTTGAATAACTTCAATTTATTGGTTATTAGACAGGATAGATTAAGGCGTTACTATTGAAGTTATATTAAGAAGTTTATTGAAAAAGAATTTCCCAAAATACTCAATGCAAGCTGTTGAACTCTGTGAAGCTATAGAATACTTTCAGTGTATTTATGCTATTTCAACTAAACCAATTAATCGAATTTATTTCAACATCATTGTATTATATGGTAGTATCAGGCCTTAGTTATATAGGGTGTTTTTTTTAGAGGTATAGAACTTTAAATTGCAATAAAACAACGATGGATCATTCGATTCACAAGAACTTTTTTTTATTCGAAAGATAATCTTGTGGCACTACATTTTGAATATGATTTCTGGCATATGACCGCTACGGCTGGCTCGGATGTAGTCCAATCTGGACGTCCAATTTTCGATGACATTTTCCAACACTTGTGGCCGTATATCGGCAATATTGTCTTCCGTTCAGTCAAAATGGAAGGCAATAAAAATGGAATGCGAGCGTTTGTGGCTTATCCGCATAGACCAATGACTTTACATAGCCCCACAGAAATTCGGTCTAGCCGTGTTAAATCACAAGATCTTGGAGGCCAATTCACAGGTCCAAAACGTGAAATTAGGCGGTCACCAAACGTGTCTTTCAATAAATCGATTGTGGCACGAGCTGTGTGACATGTTGCGCCATCTAGTTAGAACCACAGCTCCTGGACATCATGGCTGTTCAATTCAGGAATGAAAAAATTAGTAATCATGGCTCTATACCGATTACCATTGACTGTAACGTTCTGGCCATCATCGTTTTTGAAGAAGTACGAACCAATGATTCCACCAGCCCATAAAGTGCACCAAACAGTCAGATTTTTTGGATGTAACGGTGTTTTGACATACACTTGAGGATTGTCTTCACTCCAAATGCGGCAGTTGTGTTTGTTGACGTAGCCATTCAACCAGAAGTGCGCTTCATCGCTAAACAAAATTCGGTTATGAAAATCGGGTACAACGCCGATCTCGTTTTGGGCCCATTCGACCAATTCATTTTGGTTAATTAGTTGATACGATAAATTGCCAAACCAAACTGAGAATAAATCACATCGCAGCTGTTAAATCGGCCGCCATCTTCAACAGTAATACCTCTAAAAAAAACAACCGTTATTAGAAAATCCAGAGTTAATCTATTTTAGTAACTTTTTCGAAGAGTTGAAAGAAACGTTTTGAAAAATTGAAAAAGTTCTTGTTGGTGATTTATCCAACGTGATTAAATATTATTATAATTTTTGAATACGCCGAACATTAAATAATACGTGAAAATTTATAAGTTTCATTTAAGTTCAATAAGGTGAATTTATGGAAATATTTTCGATAAAAAAAGCTGCTTTGTTTGGAACTGTATTTCACTGAACACTGTTTGTTGTGTACTGCATTTAGTATTCATATTCCCATCAATTTCAGTTGGTACTATGGAACGATATCAAGGTTTCAAGCACAAGAATTGTTGAAAAACGAAGAAGATGGCGTATTTTTGGTGAGGAAGTCCTCAGAACCAAAGACTGAATACCCGTATATTATATCTGTGAAAAGAAAGGTTCCATATGATTCAATGGAAAGAGACAATTTCCATTATAGAATAAGAAAAGATGAGAATGGCTACTATTCATTAGGATCAAATTTGTACTTCAAGACTGTAATGGATTTGGTCCAATATTATATCGGTAAGTAATTAATCATTAGAGATTATAGACATCACAAGAAAATAATTTTGTATTCAATAATGGTACTTCTTTCACATTTTTTTCTAAGAAATACCTACATCAATAAAATACCTAATTCATATTTGTGTGAAGGTGCTTGACTAGGGAATTCTTCGACAGACGGCTTATTATAATGAGCCATAATAATCGACCAAAATTTTTCTCCTTTTTAAGAAATCAATTCTTTAGAGTTGAGCCCATATTTTTAATAATATGAAAAAAATTAGGATAAAATGAATGAAAACTGCAATGAAATGATGAATTTATACCGCTGTTAAATCAGAAAACCAATTAACATGCTGGTGAATAGTTTATTCACCTGACAAAGTGTGAATAAACTATTGAACCATATTGAACAAGATGCCTTTGGAAATAACGTCCAATGGAAACGTCGTTCCAAAAAGAATCTATCATTTCATCTCATTTTCATTTATTTTTAATCAGCTCATTTTCTCCTTTTTCTGTTTCAAGCTAAAGTTCTTTTTTTTTAACTTTCTGCATTAGTTCAAATTTCATTGCTTTTTATCTAGTAAAAACTTTTTCTTGTTTCAGAGTATTCAATTTAACATGCTTTTATAAAATTCACTTAATTCAATTCAAATTATTCTCTTTCAAATTTTGCTGAATAATTAAACGTTTTAGATATTATGAATATTAAAATTTAAAATTGCTGATATTTTAAAGCATACAGCCTACAGTGCCGATTTGTGAAGTTTGTAGCATTTAGGTTGGATTGATTATACCCAGAGATGGGTATTTATAAGAGGTGTTGTGAAATCGGTTTGGTTTGTTGTGTCTTGAAGAAAGACGAACATTCATTTTCTGCATCTTGGTGTATAAAATAGATCATTTTTCAATTGACTCGTCGTTTCTGCTTCCTCAATTAAAATTTCTAGTTCTAGAATGAATGCGAGATATCAATCATGTAGTTACTTGGACCAGGCCAGAACTAATATAATGATTTGCACCAATATAGCAGATTCGTCTGTCTGTTCATGTTCAAGAGACGTCTCAAGTGAATATTTTCTATTCATTAAAATGGATTTATTTTTTGTTCTCTTTTATTGTGATTAAAGAATGTTTAAATTTTTTTCTCTCTTGTTGTTACTTACACAAAGATGTTATATCATAGTAGGAATTATTGTACACAACGGTATCTGTATTAACTTTATGTTTTGTAATATTTGTATTTTTCATATCTTGTAATCGGGCTTGCCTGTTTGGACCATGATCATTATAACGAGAGCGAAATTGTATAACAGTATAATAAAAGTATAAATTTAAAATTTCTCATTCATTTTTGGCAACGGGTCAGAATGGCTTAAAATATATGTCGAGTAACGAAACTTAGAGGTTTGAGAATTACAATTTTATACAAATTACTACGATCAAGAACTAGAAAGAATATATGATTTTTCTTGAAAATCACAATGAAGGTGAATGAATTTGGCAGTAGCAGGCAAAAAATATACTCCAGTTGAATTGAAAGTTCAAAACAAACACCAACCTTCAAAATACTTTTATGAATATGATGCAAAGCCTTAGAGCTTGATTTTGAACATCTAGTTAATTGCCTTTCACTTTGTCCTGAAAAAATAATTCAATTTGTCCTGAAAAAATGTTATTTGATATTTTTTGTTTTAGGGCGAAAAGACGATTCCAAAATTACTCTCAAAGCATATATTGACCACACTATTCCTAGGAGATAATGAATATGATGTCACTTCAATATTCGAACGAGAACATGTCATCCAAAAGAATCTTCGTACTGATCTCAAAATTATATGTGTCATTAGATATTCATTGTTCGCCTATTGTGAATCAGAACTTTCATGCCGATTTAAGTTATTGAGTAATTATAAGTTGGGGTGTCACGAATGATGATGAATATGGACTTGACTCGTTCAAGAAATCAGTACCTACCTATGTATGTCATGATATTCATGTATTTAGACATGGGTTTTTATGCTCAACCTTTTTTATTCTTTTAGTTATAAGTGAAATTTTTATTTAATTACGTAATGGTATATTATCAATTATATAAATTACATAATTTATCTAGGACTTTTTGAATTAACGATAGGTAGAAATTGATAATCGTAATATTCTTATTTATCGTTGATAACTTTGTAATTTTGTCAACCAATAAACAAATTAAATACAAAAATAATAAATATTCAAAGAATACTGTTTAATATTAGATACAAATGGAAGAAGGTATACCGGTCGTACTTTTCGTCATTCTGAACCAGGAGCGTTAGACGTGTTCAACGTTTTTTACTTTGTCTCTTATATATTATTATAATTTTTCAATCAAAAACGCTAGTTCTTGCTGAAGGTATTACAGAAAGTAAACACGACAAACAGGGGATGAAACTATACAAAAATATATATATATATATATATATATATATATATATATATATATATATATATATATATAAATATAATTATATATATATATATATATATATATATATATAATATATATATATATATATATATATATATATATATATATATATATATATATATAAAAATATATATATATATATATATATAATTATAAATATATATATATATATATATATATATATATATATATATATATATATATATATAAATATAAATATATATATATATATATATATATATATATATATATATATATATATATATATATATTTATAGTTTCAAGAATCACAGGTCATTCAATACTAGTAAACACTGAGACTCTTAATCGAAATATCTAAATATTTCAAATAAAACTCTCAGGGACCTGTCTACACAAATGTTGTCAACGAGAACGAAACCATCACTTTCGAGAGTGAATATTGAGAGCGTTTCGAAAAATTTATCGATCTTGTTGAATAATTGTTTCATCATTATTATGAATCATCAGTCCATATTTAATCTATCAATCAAGAATCGATGACTTTCAAAACGAACATAGGTCCTATACCAAATTGAGGGGAATTTTACCTAGTGAAATATTCGCGTAGGCTCCCTCTATTGGAGAAAAGACGTATCAACTCTCCCTAACGTTCAAGATTCCTACTCATCAAAAAACACGGCATTTGGATGAAAGACCTTAGAACGAAATTTATCAAGACACAAATACAATAACAGAAGAAATAAGAAAATGACGAGCAAACTTCTATGCACATGTCTACAGAATGAAACGTCCAGAATACCGAAGAAACTACTCGATATAATTATAAAGAGTAAATGCGGCACAAACTGGCTTGAAGATGCCGAAAAGGAATTTTTTCGATTTTCTCAAAAAAATGAGTTCGACGTTTTGATATCTATGTTATATCTACTTATATCTAAATTCTAGTGTTCATTAGTTTTGACAAAGTTGTGTTATACAACAAAACGTAAACAAAAATATAGCTTTTAACATTGAAAATAACCTATTATTACTAGAATATCAATATATATATATATATATATATATATATATATATATATATATATATATATATATATATATATATATATATTATATATATATATATATATATATATATATATATATATATATATATATATATATATATAAAAAATTGTCTTAGCAGAGGAATATTTACGAATCACGAAATTGATCACTGTAATAGATCGAATGATTTCAAGTTTACGGTCTCATATATTAGTTAATAAAATCAGTGTATCAACCCACATTTCGATGTTTTCGGAGACATGCCTACTCCATCGGTGAGTGACATTGACAATAATATTTTTCGAAGTATTGTTTCAATAACTTCTTTGAATATTCATGCTGATACCACTACATGAATATTGATGAAAACTGTAATCCATAAACAATTATAGGAATATGATTAAATGATGAAAATGGCGGATCTATTTCTTAGAACATTAATACTATCTGGATTAGAATGAAATGTGGAGGGCCTGTTGGCTCTAGTTTAGAGTAGACTGAATAATCTCAGAGCTAAAAAAACGGTAAAATATTTATTGACTGAGATTGAATTCTCGCTTAACTCTTGGTGAAACATAATTGAATAATAAAATAAATTAAACTCGTGGCTTAATGTTTTACGATTCATTTAACAATATGAATAGTCAACATGTTTCGAGCGTTAGCTCATTTTCAAGACTATCTATACAATGGATGTGAGTAGGGAGGATAATTGAAAATCTACTTGTGCTTATTTCAATTGCCTCCAAAAGGTCTAAACGTTTCCCTTTATTATCTGTGTTTAAACTACAGAGAAAACTAAAAGCCTACACGCAGGTAATAAAGGGAAATGTGTAGACCTTTTGGAGGCAATTGAAATAAGCAGTTCTTGGAAGGAAAAAGAAGAAATCGTAAATGAACAAGTAGATTTTCAATTATCCTCCCTACTCACATCCATTGTCTAGATATAAATTTGTTGTAGGTACGTTCCTTGTGGTAGTTTAGTCTTGAAAATGAGTTAACGCTCGAAACATGTTGACTCTTTATATTGTTAAATAAATCGTGAAACAATAAGCCAAAAGTTTAATTTATTTTAATAAAATATTCATTATCTATAGATAATGTTCATGTAAATATCACTTATGGTGATTGTCACTGTTACTATAAAATTGTCGTGAACTGAAATGTTTCATTGAGTTGATTTAATGAAATGAATAGAATTATATTTTCTATATTAGTATTCTATATTAAATTTCATAATGAACTGGATGAATGTGGTCTTCAACGCTTTTTGCATAATGAAAAGGTTACAATATCCCTACAGGTACATAGGGCACCTAAATACCTGATACATTTCATTACAATTAGGAGACATAATCAGACACAAGCATATACACTGTATGAAAATTTTTCATTTTTCACCCCTAGCTCTCGTGAAACGATTCAATACTCTGATCGCTTCATAAGAATACCAGTTAGAATTCTGTGACTAATGGTAATAACATCAACTTGACTAATGGTAATAACAAAACTGATTCAGTTCGTTCGATACCACTCATGTTCCTAAAAACACGAAAACCACTAGACGAAAGGAGTGTTGATACTCATTTTGCCTAATCGAACAGCAATTGGATACTTCGTCTTTCTTTCAATGAATACCAGCACTGTATTGACAAATGATAATGAACATAGTGATATGTTCGCAAAGAACAAAAGAAACAATTCCATCCTCTCAGTTCCACTCCTTCAAACAACGGATTCTTTCTCGTATGGAAGCCTTTAAACGGTTTCGGTAAAGAACAGGTACCCTTTTCAAATAACAGTGTTATAATAATTAGTAGATTATGTGCACGTATTTGAACGCCCTCTTGTTCACGTTGCTTAACTACCATATTTGCATCTTATTAAGGTTAATTTCGTATTGTTTCCAGAGCCATATTAGGCTAAGATCGTGTACCATAGTTCACTACAAGACTAGTATTTTTGCAGGACAATTCCTTGACAAACAAACGTTATCTTCTGGAATATTTAGTCATGAACAAAATTGTTGTTTGCTGCCTCTCTCTACCAAACATACTATTTCTATAGAATTATTGAATTATCTCATACATAGAAGAATATAGAATATTATAAATAAGTAAGCATGAAGTTTTCAATTGTTTGATAAACTTCCAGCACATCTCAACAATATGAGCAATACTTTATTCCAATATTATTCAAAATTCGCTTTCATATTAAATTTACAATAATTGACGAAATCAAAAAGGTTTTTTCATCTAGATTTCTCTCGCTACTGAATCAAACAACGCGAAAAATTCATCCCTATACCCTCTCTCAATTTTAACAAAACGTGTTTTGTAAATTGTCCTATTTTGAATATATATATATATATACAAGACTCATGGAAAAAATGTTTCAGAGCAGAAATCTCATAGAAAAATCCGAATTAGTCCAACGTAAAAAATCTGGTGTCTGTTTCAATTCAGCAAGTGCAGAATTCAAATTTACAAAAGGTACTGAATAACCTTCATAAAACTTCTGTTTCAAACGTTGAATTATTTTTCTCCTTCATCCGTCTTACAAATGCTTTAAGAAATTCCCGTATTATCATTAAAACAGGAAATACGTTCCTCATAATTCAGACGTAGGTAATTCAAGTTGAGTCGTAGAAAAATTTTAATGGTAACAATCATTTACGCGAAGTGATCTTCCTTTCGAATTGGTTACATTCTGCGGTGCTATCAGGGACATGGCTGTAATAAATAGATTCGGTATGCGACAGAAAGCAGGAGTTTTATCGGTATCTCGCCGAACGGTCATCAAGATTATCGTTTGGTAGCAAAACGTACGGTAACAAGGTAAAAAAGATAGTCAGTCGCAAAAGCTGCTTATCTTAACGGCGAGAAATTTTTTACTAGAGCACACCTCTCTCTATACTATCCATAATGTAATGAGTCAATTACGGAAGCCCATCTGATAAGACAATGCAGTGCAGGACACTAGTTAATAATTACCAGGCAACGCGGGCTGATACTTGAGGCATTTACATAAACACGATACAGAGATTCATTATCGATGCCTTACCGAACACGTCTTTATTGCCGGTAGTTATGGTCCCCATTGACTAGACTGTTTACTAGTTGTACTACTTCAATTCTGCCCGACAACACAAATTTTTGGATATTACATTTTTTTCATAACTCTCTAGAATAATTATTTTAATGCAATATTTGCTTCAATTACACATTTTCGTTTGGTACAGTTATACTGAGAGGAGATTTGTATTATATTGGCTATCCCCATATTGTCAATTTTGTCTAATTGGTAGTTCTGTTATGTTATGACTATCTATTGTTTGAACTAACTCTGCTTTATATAATAAAACTTTGAAATTCTAATTTTTCCTTTCTTATTTTTCTTAATTTTTTCTAGATCTTTCTTAAAGTCTACTTTCCAGTGCGCCTATCACAAAATTTTAAATTTCATTTTAATCGTAATTAATAAATAATAATATAGGCCAGAATAAAGCTCCTGATATGAAAGAGATTACGGAAATTATCAGGCAAGTCAAAAACAACAAAGCAACATGAGAAGATGGGATTATTGCGGAACTCTGGAAACTAAACCATCCTAATTTGACGCAAAGATTTCATCTTTTAAAATCAGAAATATGGAGTACGGAACAGAAGGACGGTACCAAAGGATTGGAAATACGGCTGACAAATCTATTGCACTTGAAAGAGAACAAGATGGATCTCAATAATTACATGCAATTTCATTACCAGTTACTCACAAAATGCTTCCTGAAGCACTCCTAAACAGAGTTGAACACAAAGCTGATCCACAAATTGGGGAATACCAGACTAGATTGAGAAACGGTAGATCATGTACAGAATAGATCGGGACATTAAAGATGATATTACTGATGAGAAAATGTCGAAATACAGTGATTACATTCATTGACTTCAAGAGAGTATATGATTCGGTAGACCGCGAAACCCTTGTTTGAAGGTTTGGGATCGAGTGAGAGACGCGAGAAATTATAGAACAGACCCTTAAAGGTACAACTTCCAAAGTAAAATTCATGGATGAATATCTCTTTGAAATTAAAACCAGTGTTCGTTGGGGGGATGGACTTTCATCAATACTTTTCAACATTGTTTAGAGAAGATAATGAGGGAATGGGAACCTCATATGTAGGGCATAAAAAAGGGTATCAAAAAAGAAAGAACTTAATGAATGTCAAATGTCTCGCTTACACAGACGATACTGCTATTATCGCAGACAACAGAACTGAAGCGTTTCTCGCCGAAGATTAGCTACTATTTTCTTGCGTAGAAAACTGAAAACTTACGAATTTCTTAAGATAAAACCAAATACTTAGAAAGAAAACCAAGAAATAAATGTTCTCTAATCACAAAACATAGTGATATTCTGCAAGTCAGCCATTGCAAATACTTCGGAGGAGTTATACAGTCCTCAGGTTTGAACCGAATAGCTAATGAACAAAGAATTGCCAAGCACCGAAGGGCCTACAAGATAACATGGGCGTACTATAATAACAAGCAAATTTCGAGAAATTCCAAATTGAGGCATTATAACACAACGATTTACCAATTCCAATTGAATTGCCAATCGAGAGAAACGGCATTGGATGAAAAGACCTCAGAATGAACTTTATCAAAAAAAATACAATCACAGAAAAAATCAGAAAATATCTAGCAAAATTGTATGCAAATGTCAAACGTGATGAAACAGTCCAGAATACCGAAGAAACTACTCGATATTATTACAAAGACTGAATGCGGCACAGAGTGGGTGAAAGAGGCCCAAAAAGAAAGCATAGATCAATATACACTTCGTGCGATCTTCGAGATCTTTTATATTGATCTATGAATTAAAATTAATTGATCTATTAAAAATTTCGCCAACCTGGAGTGAAATGGGCGAATGAACTGAAGAAAAAGCATTCGGAGAGGATGAAGCGTTTTTGAAAGGCAGAAAACCTTAAGTAAAATCCCTCAAAATTGCTAGTTCAGCCTCTTCTAATGGGGAAAAATCGCTATAATAATATTTCCTTCAGTTTTCAATGTTACACGAAATCAACGAAATCAGAGTTTTCTCTACTTAAGTTTATTATTGTTCCATTCGTTATTCTTAGGAGCAGAATTTTCCTAAGCAATCATTTCATGCAAATAATACTTACTTCTTTCTTATTATTATTCCTGTATTGTCGCTTGCATTGCTTATGTTTTATCACATCCATATTCCAAAGTTTGCTTGTTGCATAACATTTGGTCTCTTATTCATGTTAATTGTTGATCTATACGAATTGTTTATTGATATATGTTAAGATTCACTTCGAATAGTTTTAATTCAAGGTATCACTTTAATTTTCCAAAAAGAAGTCAACAATCGACTACTCTCATTCCGAATAGAAATTCCATATAAAAGAAATTGGAAGTGACTAAGATTATCATGCCTAAAAAGAATTGGCTAGAGTTGACTAGATCTGAGCACTTTCGAGAGTCACTTTTACTAATTGAAATGCTTAATCATTATTAGTTAGGTCACTGATTCACAGAAAACAATCTGTTTACAGCGTTCTTCGAAAACATAATATTTTTCATCTCCATATTATCTAATATCTTCGTAGAATGAAATATTGATCACGAATCACACATGATATTTAAAATAGATTTTATTTCATAGTAATTACCAGTTATTAAAAGAACATTATTCATTTCATATATAGTTCGTAGGTGAGTAAGGTCCAGATCGTGATTATATTGAAATTCTGTTTTGTAATACATAACATGATATCTATTTATTATATCGACTGTCCGCAAATCAATCTGAAATGCCATTTTGAGATTATACATATAGAACCGCTATAAATAATTACTGCGTTGAAATGTAAATATATGAGAGCAAAGTTAAATTTTATTGTGGAACAAGCAACAACAAATTGATCCTTCTATTCCCTTCAACACTATCTAGTGTATTCCGCTCTGCTCAATGAGTTTATAATATATTAGGCTCTCAAATGCGTATTAAAATAGTTATTTAGGCTATGAGGCCGTAAATTATTTGTAGAAGTACATCTGACCAAGCATGAGCTGGGACGTAAGAGTTTTGAAGGTTGCTCCTGAGCTTTGTTAACCGTAAAATGTTGAACTATTCAATAACCGAATGACTTCAATTATCACTTTTACTTCACTCAAATGAAGGTGGCGTTTGAACCCAGTACGGATCAACAGTACGGTGTCAACGAGTGCAACCCTCTCTGTGAAATAAAGATCGTAGAGGTGTACAAATATTCTACAATATGGAGGTATTTTAGAATTTTTTCAGAACATTCATACATTCAAAAATTGTTCTGAACTGACTAAGAAATATTTCAATAACGGAACATATAGCTTTATATCTTCCTTTAAAAGTTCTTCAAAATCAAGAAACAGTTTAAAACAGGCAACGTCTTTGTGGAAAGGTGAAAAGCTACTAAGACTTTCAATCGAAATATCAAATATTTCAAATGGAACACTGAAGGATCTGTCATCAAGTAAGTGTTGTCAAAGAAAACACAACCAATCATTTTCGAGAACCAATATTGAATGCGTTCCGAAAAATATAGAACTGTTATGGAAATGTTCAGTCGCATGAATCGAAACACACAAATTTCGATAGTTTTCCAAACGAACATAGGACCTTTCTCTTCAATATGAGGCAAATATCCATATCTGTATGAATCAAGTAAGCTCCCTCTATCCAAGGAACTAGATAAACTACTCTCTCGACTATGGCAGAGCGCATTCTCGACAAGATTAGTCGGCATGTTTCCTTGAAATATCTCAAATCTTCCTCTGTAGATGTGTGAGAGGTCCCATGCCATATTGTTCCTATTCACTCACCCATAAATGGAGTTCATGTAATTAGTTCACTAATGAATGTTTGTCTCATTTTGTTTTTCGTTTTGGTTGTTCATTTTGTGTGGGCCTCCGTGCGTTTAAAAAACCATCGAAACTAGTTTGTTTGCATGCATGCCACTGAAGATTCTCATAAAAGGATGAAACAGCTTTATTGTAATATTTCATGCAAATTCGATGTTTTTTCGTAAAGCACTTTGCAATTTTGCCTGAGAGTTTTATTTGAAATATTTTAGTATTTTGATACTAGTCGTTCTATTTCATTATATCGAATATTTGTGACTTTGAAATTTCACACTGGAGGAAAAACATTTTTATTATTGATGACTTAATTGCAGCTCTTCGAAGAACTCAATACCTTGAAATGATTTCTACCATATTTCTGGCTAATAATTATAAATTTATGGTTAACTAACTGTACACCACCTTCGAAAAAGTTGATTTTCAAGAAACATTAAATGAAAATATTTTTGGATTAATATCATTGTATTTTTGCGATATGATGAACACTATCTATATATACTTTGATGAACATTAGCATACTGTGCATTCTAATTAGTTCTATAACACTTGCGAATAGATCTGCGGCTTAGAAAACAGAAGATCATATGAAATATTCTTGATGAAATCCAGATAGGTCTTCCATGCCTTTTCTGTGAATTATCAATAATTCAACATATTATATGTATGGTATACTTCCAATCAAGTAAAACCTGGCCGTTGGGAATATATAAATTCTGTACAAAGTATCCCAATGAGAGTATCTTTAGCACATCGCATTCTTCCCTCATAAATAAGCCTCTACTTAGCTTATTAACTCCGAAATATTCCAAACCTACATTACATTTTCAAGACTATCTATATTACTGTGGTCCTTAATTATTCATTAAATAAGAAGACTGTGTATCAATTATTTCAGCCTCATCATAATCAAATCCGCTCGTATCAGTAAGTAATAAAAGTGTTTCATCGACTCTTGCCATAACAGTTGCAATTCCACCTTTAATGAATAATTCTAAAACTGCTCTTTCGATTCAGTTGATATACGTTCAATGTGGTCTAAAAGCCTTATGATCATATCCAATGGGCAATAGAAGTCGTAATGAGACCTGCAGTTTCTATAACAATTTACAACATCGTCTTATATTACTGCTTCATAAATGAAGAAAGTTACTATGCGTTTATGTCGTCAGAAATGTTGATGCTTTACATTTTTATGAATAAATTTAGAGTGTTAATACAAGTTTAAGTCTGTAAAATTGCTAATGAATATTGATTGGCTCTTAGTTTTACCTTGATATTTGTTAGTGCTTCGTACATGATTATGTATGGTGAAGTCCGTAATATCTAGTGAAAACTAGAGCATTTGATACATTTTCTGCTTTCAGGAAACATAGAGTGTATGAGTATAATCCAGTCACTGATAGAGAGTACTGCTATTTGAATAAAATGAATGTTTTATGTTATTAATTTATAAATAAATGTTTTCACACAAAGCAACAAATTAATTTGTTCCTTCGTGTGAAACATGGTTAAAAAATTGTTGAAACTGAATTGCGATAAGACGAGTAAATTGATAAACTATGTTTGTGGATTTGAGCCATGATTTTTGAAATTATACTAATATACTGTTACGAATTATGGGTTTCGACGGAAGAATTCCAATAACTTACTTTTAACAATAAATGAAAATCCTTCATTTACAAACTGAAAATAAACACAACAAATGTCAATATCTCTTATGTCACACTTCAGTCTATTTCACTGTACTGCATATGACTGTTGTGATATATTATTCTATGAGTAGGAATATTGAAGGACACTAGTATTTTTGACTTATATTTATCCTTATTTGCAAATAACCAACTAACCCACACGTGGTTGCTACTTGTTCTCGAGCGAATCTGAAACGGGAGTCACAGAGGCAGTTCGATCTCCTGAATATCGACAATGAAACTACTAGATGAGCTCTCTGCTCGTGCCTACGACGGTTCTCAACAGTCTCATCATTTCTCCAAACATCCCTAAACCATAAAGGCGGCTTGAGGACAAATCTGTAACACTGCCCTCCTCTTAGTTTGATCGTCCCGATCAACGTCACAATTTTCTACTATGCTCCCTTCTTGGCGTTGATCATTTTGATCAGCAGAATCTAACCCGGCTTCTGATGATAATTTTCCTCCTTGGTACCTCGCAAGACTATTGAGATGAACCACTTTTTGCTTCGTCCTAGCGGTGCATTGGATCCTGTATACCACATCATTGATTTACATTATAACCTTTGTCGGGGTTTCCCCATTTTGGCGACAATCCGTTCTTACGCTGTGGACTATACAACCAGACTAGATATCATTCTCCGAAACCATGTGAATTAATCCTTAACGTATATCTCGATCAATTTAACCATCCTTGCTGTTAAAAATGGTATACAAGTCCATATTTGGTTCACAATTCCAACACACCGCCCAGGATCGTTTTCAGGTCTACAACAAAATATGAATTTGTTATGGTTATTGCACAAGTTATTATTGGTACTAGAATCTGGAATAAATTTTTCATTTTCTATCATCCGAATCCCTGTATTATTCCCATATACTAAATCATAACTTTTTATCAAAACCTTTCACGCACGAAAAAGACTTTCCTTTTAAGGACACTCTATTCTTTCTGAAGGCCTCAATAATTTCATTCCATTCACCGCTTATTGTGAGAAAAGGCTTTTTATCCTCCAGATCGAATACTTCTGCACTCATTATTTTGGCTGCTTCCGATTCCAGGGCTCTCATCAAAGCATCATATCCTGTTGGTAGTCTTATCAGTTGTCGATGTCCCCTGAGTTGACTGTCCCTTAACCCTTTAACAGATCTTATATTCGGCTGTTCCCTCATTCCTTCCGGAGCCAATGCATAGGCCAATCGATTCAACATTTCGAATTCCTCAAGGGATTTATTCTTTTCTTTTCTCCTACCTTTACATTTAGTTTGGTACAGCAACCCTCTATTACTATTATTTTTACCATACTTCAATGTTTCGACCTTCACAACTTCCTCATTACTTATTGCATCACTTTGTGTTTTAAGACAATAGGCAGAGGAAACCTTGTATTCATTCAAATGTTGCTTAGAATTAATCAATTTTCTACCTCTACTAGACATTTTTGCTTCTGCTGTATCCGTTTCATGATAATACCCTTTTTCTGGACCTTCTTCCTTTTGATTCTTTATGTCTATTCCTTGTCTGTCATCATTTACTATATTTTGCTCCAATCCTATCATTACATTATCTAAATTACCTGGAATCCTTTCATAACCTGTCTCATTACAAATCAAGTCTCTTGGACAAATGAGTTCGCTGTTGCATTCATTCCTTACTGGACTCTTTTATTTCCAATTTTAATTCAACTTGTAATTTCCCTTTGTTTTGTTGTCCCCAATTTGCAATCATATCTAATAATCGCTGCTTATCTTCCTTTCTTTGCTGTTGACGCCTTTGTTCTTTTTCCAGTTTTTCCTGTTCTTGTCGTTTTTTTTCCCCAGCCGACGTTTTTCCTTCTCCAGTTTTTCCTGTTCTCGTCGTTTTTGTTCGTCCTGTTATTCCTGTTTTCGTCGTTCTTCTTGCTCGGCGAATTTTTGCATAAGTTTTTCGAACATTGCCTCTATCTTTGTTGTATTTCTAGTAATTGGAATCCCACTTCTGACACCACTGTTACGAATTATGGGTTTCGACGGATAAATTCCAATAACTAACTTTTAACAATCAATAAAAATCCTTTATTTACAAACTGAAAATAAACCCAACAAATGTCAATATTGCTTATGTCACACTTCAGTCTATTTCACTGTACTGTATATGACTGTTGTGAAATATTATTCTATGAGTAGAAATATTCAAGGACACTAGTATTTTTGACTTATATTTATCCTTATTTGCAAAGAATCAACTATCCCACACGTGGTTGCTACTTGTTGTTCTCACAGAGGCAGTTCGATCTCCTGAACATCGAAAATGTTCCACTAGATGAGCTCTCTGGTCGTGCCTACGACGGTTCTCAACAGTCTCATCATTTCTCTAAACATCCATAAACCATAGAGGCGGCTTGAGGGCAAATCTGTAACAATACTTTTAAATATGCTACATGAGCTATTATTCAAGAATTCTTTACTACTGTGAAATAATTTCAATTGATTCTAACGAGATAAATCTCAAAAACTGTGAAGAGAAATATTTCCATAAGTTGAACATAACAACATTGTAGCCGTTCTTGAAATAAATTAAGGTTACTTCAATTAAAGAGCGGCTACAATATCTCATTGTAGCTCGTATATTTATTCATGAAGAAACGAGTTCTCTAGTCTATGTATTCGTGACTCACAAAAGCATTTAAGAACAAGGAAATTACGAAAAAGAACAATTGTATTTCTAAGTTTTCATGAACGCCACTCTGATCTACTCTTTGTTTCCAAATAGCAGGAAAACATAAAATGTTCGAACCATCGAAATAAAATCCAACTGCTGAAATGTTTAATTGTAAAGAAATATAAATACTAGAATACATTTTTGACAAATTGAAAAATATAGTGGCTTTTTGTTCATAGACCTGCACTTGTATTTTGCTTTCTCAAAGTCATTTTATCCCTAATTACTTTTGCGTGGGTACTACAAACGTACAGGGGAAGTGTTCATGATTCCATAAATTCACTTGCTTTTTTCATATCACCCATTCTAAACCCTATAAAATAGAATCTTTTTCATCATATGAACTGAGGGTATCATATACATCACTATTGAAAATGTATGGAGGAACAATTGTGAAGTTTTCATAATATATGATGAAAATATGTCATAAGTCGTTGACGTTTCTCGAAACATTCACGTTATTCGAAAACGTTATATATAAAATAAATAATTCGAAATATATATATATATATATATATATATATATATATATATATATATATATATATATATATATATACATCCTCGTATTTATTTTGCGTCCTTCCAAAAACGGGTATATTATGCGTCCCCGAGGAATACCCTGAATTTTATTATTATAATTGTGTATACTAGTTCTTTAAGACAAGAGGAATCTGAATTTGCGTTTTTATCCCCAATGTTTCGAGCGTTTGCTCATTTTCAAGAGCTAATGCTCGAAACATGTTGACTAGAGTTTAATTTATTTTAATATTCAATTATGTTTCACTAAGAGTTAAGCGAGAATTCAATCTCAGTTATCTCATTTTTATTTTATTGAAGTTATAGTTATCGTATTTTTCCAACAATTCTATCGAATTGATAGAACAATTATCTACTTTTCTTGTATTATTATTTTCAACACTGATATCATCACTTTCATTATCTTATATAGTGAGATTGGTTCACTTACATTTTTGTTCTTGAACAACCATCAATTATTTCGTTACTTTTGTTATTGGACATAAATATTAGTGGTCTTCGTTCTAATTTTATTCAATACAGAAATTTATTGAATAAAGCTTACTGCAGAATTACTGCTTTATTCTGCTTCATATAAATAGTAGTATTTTTCGTTTCAACTTTATTCAATTCAGTGATGAATTCTTCAGTAATTGTGTGCAATTAACTAATCCTCATATAATAATAACTGCTGGGTAGTTATTATTAACATTAATTGAGAATGTATATAAACAGCAGATATTTACATCCCTTTGTACGAAAGCGTGCATTCGAGACTCAGGAATTCAATTCAATATCTTTGTAATCTACTTTCGTATAGTCGGCGTCTGTTTAGCCGGCGAATCGTCCACAATTGAGCGAACGATGAAGCTGCGCTACATCAACAATTGACTTGATTAACGTACGAAATAAGATTTCGCTACTGAATTTGCTCTGAATATTGTCGGCAGGACGGGTAATAATAGAGAAGGAGTTTTTACTGACCTTCGATTTTGTTTGACCTATAAGTTCTAATACGCCGTCATTAAACAAATTATCGTCAGAAAATTATCGTGAGTTATTTGTCCATTTTTGGACCACAAAGCAAGTTGTGTGTGATTATAGAGTTAAGCGCAATACAGTTACCTATTAAGGAAGTATTTCGAGAATTACTTGTTGAAAATATAGATTAATATTGGGAAATGAGCGTATCAATTTATTGCTGACTAACTAGCGAACTTCGAGATATATTTTTGTGAGGGAAAGAACAAAATAACAATCGCAACGATATTTTTAAAAGTCAATAACTTTAATGTTTCACTGTTCCATCCACTCCCTTTCTTTCACTGAAGTATCACTTATACAGTTTTACATTAAATATTATTTATTGATCACGTGTGGTTCACCTTTTTAAGTATTTCTTCCTCAGACTAAACTGAAGAGTGGAGAATTTGAAGTTCACTTGAATTCACTTGTCCGAATTGAAACACATTGAATAAACAAACAAGAGGAAGAAAAGAAGGCATAATAATAAAAATTTGCAGAGCAGGAGAGAAAGTTTATCATTCAAATTTTTGCACAAATTACTACACAACAGTATTGATAGTCCTCCTCTCTTATCCGCTTTGAAATTTCGTGTTCCTGGGCAAAATTCTCGTAATATGTAATTGTTCCACCTAGATTATCCGAGGACCAACTCCCTAATACAATCCCCCATTTGGATTATGGAGTCTAATGTAATATTTAATGATTTAATAGAGTTACCAATAATTGTGACATTCTTTTTGACTCTTAGGAAGTTACAATTAGGAATTATGTGAATAAAGGGAATTGACTGAAATGAATTGATTTAGATTGAATTCTTTGTAATATTTCATCAAATGTTATTATTTAGTTTTTAGTTACTATTTCAGTTTTTTTTTAATTTAGATTGTGCTCTTTGTTACATCTCGTTCATTTCAATTATTTAGTTATTATTCAACATAATGTTATCACTTTCTGTAATTGCGTATTATACCTGTTGAGAATAAAGAACTTATTATTATTATAAAAATTAGCTTCTCGCACAGAATATTATTTTGAAGTATTTTTTGATATATTGATTTGATATAATCATTAAACATTTGGATATAGTTAACTCATTAAATGGTTCGAAAATGAACAGATATTCAATCAAGACGGAACCTGAGCTCTTCATCTCAGTAGTACCGATGATATTACTCCATCATCAATGAATTCTTTCTGATTAGTTTCGTGTCACAGTTTGAAATTATTCCTCTGAACAAAATTATACCAAAAAAAAAATATATATATATATATATAGCGAAATACTTTTAAATTTCTGCGATTCTTGAGTGAACTAAGTGTGTGTATGTTTGTGTGAGAGCTAAATTTGCCTCTGGAATAAGGAAAGATCGCTAGCTATTTACACAACCTTGTGAATACATCATATAACGATACTTATCAAAATAGATGGTGCTGATGTGCCAATGATCTGGAAAAGGTTTTCTATTGATTTCTGTAGACGCAATTGTGTAAAATATCGATCACTTAACAGTTTTTCTTCAATTCGCAGTCATAAGAAGGTGATTTAATTTGAGTAGTCGCCTCACTTGGCGATGGACATAGCAACACTGATGAGTCCTTTGTAGAAAAGAATCAGTCTGTATTGTCTTTTCATCTGATGTGTCATTGATTTGAACTCAACATTTACCCTTTGCACTATGACGAAGGCATTTTATCGAGTATGTTCACATTGGCCTCTTCTATCACTTTTCTTCATTATTGAATATAACTTAAATTCAAACACTTGAACTTATGATTTACACTTTATTGACTACATAGCATGACGCGTTTCGTCGTAACAAGCGACTTCTTCAGATGCTTACAGAATAATAAGAAGTCGTTTGTAACGACGAAACTACATAGCCTCATGCTATGTAGTCAGTAAAGTGTAAATCATAAGTTCAAGTGTTTGAATTTAAGTTATATTCAATTATAATGGATTTACATGAAGTGAACGCCAACACTATTAAATATTTTCTTCATTAATTAAAAATTGTGATGTGCATGTGATGAACATTTGATGAACAGTTTAGCAACAAATGAATAAGAGGCGTTTGTTATAAAAAATACAAGTTATGTTATCTTCACTGCATAAACTCTAATTGTTGTTTTTTATCCAGAATTAGACACCAAGAAGTGTCGAAATATCGCGAATTGTAATGAATAAATGAGTTTTCGAACATTTCACAAGACCGATTATTCCCGTTACCTAAATTATATAAATATATATGTATATATATATATATATATATATATATATATATATATATATATATATATATATATATATATATATATATATATGTAAAATGATAAGAGACTCCTCATATCATTTGTATAGAGTTGTATATAGTTACTGTAAAGAAGAATAAGAATTATAACTGAGAATGGGTATCTTTCAAGTGGAAGGGAGAAACTTAATTTCAGCAGACAAAGGTACCTTTTCAAACCAAGAGAGATATAGATAAGATGTATTTGTAAAATAATAGAAATAGATAGTGTTGAGATTGTATAGGATATAGGGACTTCAAATTGATTTATAAGATTGTACACAGTTATTTCTCAAACGATTGATTTATTTTAAAACGAATATAACTTTTATTTACAATATTCATTCACATTATCAAGTTCAACTTACCTAAAAGAAAAATCAATTTAAAGTCCTTATATCCTTTACAATCTTAACACTATCTATTTCTATTATTTATCAAATACATCTTAACTATATCCCTCTTAGTTTGAAAAGGAGTCTGTTCAATTCTGTCTGTTGAAATGAAGTTTCTCCCTTCCTCTTGAAAGATACCCATTTCACAGATCACGGGAGACGGGGATATTACACCGAAGATCAAGTAAAGAACCAGAAGAGCTTCGGGTACAGTTGGGCCACTGAAACACATCTTCAAATCATATATGCCACTATCCTTGAAGAGCAAAGTGTTTGACCACTGCGTATTACAGCGATGACCTACGGCAGCGAAACTTGGACCCTGAAATCTGCTCACATCCAGAAGCTTCGAACAACCCATCGGAGTAGAAAAAGATACATCATGGGCCTAACCATACGAGATAGACTACGCTGCGGCTGGATAAGAGGTCAAACAAAGTTGAAGGATGTCGTGGAGTGTGCAAAAAGGACAGCCCAGAGACAGGGTAAGACCAAGAAAGTGCCCTCGCGATCGATGGGATAAGGAGCTTGTGGATCGGCTGGGCGTTACCTGGAAAAGAGAGACTGCAGATAGGGAATCTTGGCAATTCGTTCTGCAGTGGACGGACAGAGGTTGATCATGATTATATATATATATATATATATATATATATATATATATATATATCTCCATCTCCACAGTAAAGACTGAGAGATCTGTACCGTTTTTGGACACTAGAGTGGTTAGATGTGTTGACAATGTAATCAGATTAGATTGGTATCAAAAGCCATCTTCCTCAGGTAGATTTCTACACTTCAGATCCCATCACGAAATAAAAATTAAGTTAAATCTGATTAGTCAACTCAAGAATCGTATTACCAACATTGTACAATCAGATTACTGGCATAGTTCACTAACCCGTTTACAAGAGATCCTTGTTAAAAATTGATATCCAATAACAACTGTTAAAAAGATTCTATGGAGTACTGTCACTAGACCATCGGTTCCATCCTCTACAATCTCTGTCGATATAGAGGTACCATCACAAATCGATTCACAGACTCCTACAACCAAATATATGCCCTGACCATATTTACTGAACAACTGAAAGACAAGGTCTCATGATCTCACATTTCAGACTGTGTATATGGTATACCATGCTTAGATTGTGGAAGAATGTACATAGGTAAAACTTCGCAGAACATCAAGCGAAGAATTACTCTCCATAAGAGTGATGTAAGACTCCACCCAGACAGATGTGCTTTGGTCCTTCATGCGACAAAGATGGACATTACTTTGACTTCAATAATTTTAAAATACTGGATATAGCTAATGGCTATCAGAAAAGATTATTTTTGGAAATGTGCCATATTAATGCTAATGGCAATAGCATAATAAAAAAACTGACATTGCTAGGCTCAGTTGCATCTATAGTTATCTGCTCTCGAAGAAAATTCGATAAGCCCAGCTACAATTCCTGAGCTCTGTTTGACGTTTTGTGTTCAGAGAGTTTTGCACTTGACACTCTGTGATCCTTAGTGACGTTTGTCTGTGTTTTCCTGATAGTTCGGTATCCTTGACATATGATTGTTGTGACACCTCATTTTATATATTATATTTTATATTGCGTTATTAATGAGATTATCTGGTTCTGTAAGTTCCAAAATTTGTTTTACCATCTATTTTCATTGCTGCGTACAGTCTGGCTACATCTTCAGCCTAGTTAACCGTAAGATGTAATTTTTTGGTTAAAACACTTTGTTTTACACCTATTTATTTTTCAGAGTCCTGATGAAGAATGTATACATGTTCGAAATATAGGCAAGGTTAATATATTGGCTGTGTATCAATTATAGTGGCCCTACTTCTGCCGAGAACTCATCACTTTCCACTTATTAATATCATACGGCAATACTCCTTATTCATCGTATATGTATGTATGTATATATATATATATATATATATATATATATATATATATATATATATATATCTATATATATATATATGAATATTTGAATTGTACACAATTCACGATTGTTTATATTAATCTTACATCTGATGATGAAACTGTACTTCGAAACGCTTTCAAGCGAATTGAAGAATATTTTGAATCTTCAATTCGTGTGAGCATATCAATTTATTCCAATTATGGGTCTCATAAATATGTTTCGATAAATATATAAAATCCGATTATTCACGAGAAAATAACAAAAATATGAAATCATTTGAAATCTTGATTGAAATTCATAAAGAAGGAAACTAAATTGAGCATTTTTCACTGCTGATCTTAACTTGAGCCATATAAAGATGATATCCAAATAATTTTTTCAATGATCTTAAAATACTTTTAACTCTATGACAAAAATTTAACAGAAAATTGTCTTTGTGTATATAATACTCCTAATTAGAAATTACTCTTATGTAAAAAATTTCCCGAATTCCCATGACAAAAAGGTTTTTCATTAGGTGTATATTCATTAAAATTAATAATGATATACAACAATATACGAGTAGAAAAAAAAATAAAACGCTTTGTTGATGAAAATTGTTTATTTAATCTATCTTTCCTGCTGCCAACTTATTCTCAATATCATGAAGATTCATAAGAAGCACTTAACTTTTTTTAGATATAAATTTTTTATTCATATGACAGTGACCTCATTTCATGCCAAAAACGCTCATATATAATGGATCTTTATGTGAGCAAGCGTATATCATATCTATTGAGGGAAGTTCAGACTAGGTAATCGAAATCTCAAAGAAAAAACCATAAACGTCTGCCCTTGAGAGGACTGAAACGTTACATCGTGATACGATTATGCTGAATCAACTATGATCTTATAGTTTGTTCCGGTATTTATTGAAATTACATCTATTACCTTGAACGTTATAGAAATTACTAACATTAGATGCTTTCAGTATTAAAATACTATACAAAAATCATAAATGCTTGTGTCCGACATAATGCAATAATAAGTTCGACATTTTATAACTGAAGTGAAAAGTTATCTATGAATTAGACGACTTTTTATTATTTTTTTTATGCATTTTGAAGGTCAGATAAGCTTCAGTTAATCGATGTTGAGGTTGATAATCGTAAATTGATACTCATAACCAGTACAGTACTATAACCACAATATATTGTAAATATTACATATTACATGAATTCAAATGTTACAATTTTTCTTGAGATATGAAACTTGTAGGCTAAAAAAGACTCTGAATGAACAGAGGAGAAGGATAGTTGTATCACGAAATGAGTATAAGAACAAAACAAGAAAACGAATGGAAGGATTACAGAATAATGGAAATTTGAATTCATGAGACCGCTCAATGACAAAAATCGATTTTTAACCTTTTTGAGGAATTTACGGCTCTATGTTGAATTCATTACGCATGAAATATGAACACAACTACACTTGAAATATGCATTTAACCAACTATTTCAAGTCCTTCACATGCTAATTCCAAACTGGAACTGAGAAAATCTGGAGGTATCAGAGAAATGCGTCGGACAACTTCTGTTGTTCTTAAATAAAGTTTATGTGGAAATCTTTCAATACTGAGTTGAATTTATCAAATAATTTATAATAAGAATATATTCCCATGGCAAGTCCTAATTGTATCCAACAAAAACATGGCTTGGAAAAATTGGTCAAAGGGTGGATTTTCTGAAATTTTTTCAAAAGACTGGACATTTGACAACTGATTCGATGACTAAATGGAAATAAAGTAATGGGGGTATGTACATGTACATATACACTTAGGGGCGGATAAAAGCTATTTATTTTCTTCCTCGCACTACTAGTAAAATTTCTGAGTAGCAGATCTTCCAATTTAACGATTATTTCAAGTTCTAAAAATGACAAACACACAAGATTAGATTCCCAGATTTCAACAAGGACGTCTTGAAAAGTCCTTGTAATTATACCACATTGATGTAGCGTCTCAACAAAAATGTTGACGCTTCTTTATTGGTTTTCCTATATACAAAAATAAAAAATATCGAAAGAACAGAAAGAAATCAATCAAATTTCTATAGAAAATTATTATCTCGGGCCAGAAAATTTTCCGCTTCAAGAATACTTGATTGCACTTTCAATCAATGCAAGACCAACCCCAATAAATTTTTATTCATATTTTGTAAGACTTTTGTAGAATTATTTTAGGAAACTTCTGAAGGAATTAAGAAAATTTGTAACCTGTAATTGGTTAAATTTTTAATGCACATTCGTAATACGTCAGGATTTGTTCAGCAATATATTGAACAATTCGTCATATGTATTGTTTAATATATTGTAAAAGTGGTATGTCTCATAATTTATTCAGAAATGTTTTATTTCCAACTATTCTTCATACAAGTAGACCAATCTGTTCTACATGAACAGATGAAATGAAGAAATGTGTGTATTTTCTCTAACTTTTTCCAATCGAAAGCTATAATAATGTTTCATTAGGCAAATATTCCTGGAGGTTGTAGAGTCAGAAAAATAATACTCATAGGATTTTATACAGTTGATTGAAATAAATTCATCATGTGTATTTGGACTTCAAATACGGCAAATGGCCGATTTCGTTTTGCGTGGTAATATATCATGCATCAGTGAGAAATCTTTAACTTCCACAGCTTTCGTTGTCACAATTCTGACATTTTGTTTGCCTAGAAAAAACTATATCAACTATTTGCTAATCTGGAAAATAAAGTAGGTTGTTGGAATGAAACGCGTAAATTTCTGAAGAATTTTAAATTTTGAAATAATTTTTTTATGCAGAACTCATATTATTTATTTTAAAATTAACTCGTTGAAAACAAAACCTCATAGGAGTTATACAAAACGGATACCCATTGTGAAGAGTTGAATAAAGAAATTATATATACTCGTATTATATTATGTTTTCAACTGTTGTCCTATTTTTCAATGATTAATGTCCAAATTAATAATATCAACAGCTTGAAAACATGATTCAAAGAGCTCCATCTAATTCATAGAAAATAATGTGGCTTTATTGTATGTAATGCAAAAATTTTTTTACTGACCTAGTCCCTGATTTCATCGAATATACAACGATTAAAAGCCAAAAGTAATAAAATTCGATTACATTTTAATATTCATTCGATTGTTTAAAGCCGCGATTGATAAAACTCCATTCATTTTGCTGTAGGAATTTTGAGCTTGGTGTGATGAAACGACAGCAATTATTAATGCTAATGACGTAAAAATTACGGAATTAACTGAGAGGTTACATCTTGATATTAGTGAGTCTTTATGACTGTATATTATTATGTGTTAAATATGAAAAATACGAGTTTATGAAATTAATTATTACTTACTAAAGAATGGAACTCAGCTTGTTAAGACTATAATCAAGCGTATCTTCCATGCCTTGCAGCTATACGCACAGTATACATACCATTATTCTTCTATTTTCCGTATACCAAATAGAATTCTATAAAAATGTGTTATCTCATACTTATTTATTCAACATTTCTGCTGACATACGATTAGAGTAAATTTTTCAGAAAAGTTTTCATGTTGAATTGAAAATTGATCGATTTGAAATTTATTTTGAAGGGTCATTTCCAACGAAAAGAATATTTGGTGGATTGTAAAAATACAAACTATGGATATAATAGTCATAATAATAGAGTCTTCGGAAATTTCTGACTTATTGACTTAAAGGACGAAGTTCAATATTCAAAATAAGTTTGTGCAAGTAGAAGATTAGTAAAATTTTCAAGATTGCGGACAACTGTGAACACACGTGAGTTGGTGTGAAAAACAAGTAAGAGTGGAAATAAATATATCAATCTCTTGATGAAATCGTTAATTGAAGCTGGGATACCAATGACTGATATTGATATTGATCATTTTTAGTTGACTTACCTTTCTACTCTTGTTTTAACATAGAGCAAAGGTATTTCATTATGAAAAGCACACCGCTAAATTCTACAAAAATATCGTTACAGTCTACATTTATGTTTCGTGCTACATAATCTACATAATATAAAAAGATTAAAATAAATTATCGGCAACTTTCAACATATTATTTCATTAAGTTCCGCAATAAATAATAGGAATGGAAAAAGGTTTCGCTACAAAACGTAGCATATCAAAAGTTCAAAATGGAAATACTAGATTCATTGAATTACTGTAAATGACTGAAACAAATTTATTGTTGAAAGTTTGAAAGCTAGATAAAAATACTAGCTCAGAATTCGATTAGGGTCTTCTTCGCCATGAGGAAATCTTTAATAAAATTCATGGTAAAGCCGATAATGAATTTGAGGAGACTTTTCACATATAATTATGAATTAATTTCTTATTATTAATTAATTAATGAATTTTCATGTACTAATAGAGAACATTTTTACAGGTTATATATTTTTGAGTGTTTCTTGCGTTTGATTTTATATCATTACTTTTATTGTTAACTGATTGTAGTGTTTCATTCTGAGTAATGTTATTTCATATATTCATTGAATATTCATAAATTGAACTTGGTTTTCTTCTGTTTCTTTTCAGTTAATTTTCAATTTTAAATAATTATTCTTAATAATATATAATTATACCAGAATTAATCGAAACAAATCGATGTATTAAGGGTATTTCTGTTTCAGGAGTCTAACATGTCTGTCAAAAATTGACAGTTTAAAATGTGATTTCGAGAGGAGAAATACCTTTGTTATATTAATTCGTTTTGAACGATTTCAATGTATACATAACGTATTATACTGTTGACTTTTTACATATTAACTTTATGTACCCCTAAATGTGTACTGACGGTTATCTCTATTCACATATCAAATACTAAAACGGTGGATCGACACACATACACATATATATATACATATATATATATATATATATATATATATATATATATATATATATATATATATATATATATATATATATATATATATATATATCAGGGCTAAAATAGTACAAAAATTAACAGTTTATATAGCAAGGCACTATAAAAAGTTTTTTCTTACAATTACTGTGAAGTTAGTGAAGTTAGTCCGAAAGTACATTAGTTTTTTGAATTTTGAAAATAACTACAAGTGTTCCCAAATGCATTGGGTTGGAATGTTACTGCATTCTACGTGCTGGATAGTTGAAGGAAGCCACGACAATGACCGTATTCCTCAATTTGGCTTTTCAAGTAGAGTGTTCCCAGATGTTTTTAAGGGCGTTTCTTAAAATGCATAACGTTGGCCGAAGTTTTATGACTAACGAAAAGAGAATGAATTTGTTTTTTTTAAATATTCAGAATGGATTTTTCGGTGAATAGGATATCCGAATATGAGCCATTAATCAGAAGAACCTATGAGATTTATATATATATTGCTTAAATTATCTGTATCAGATTTTTTGTTAATACAATTTCCTGTCTTTTTAATATGAACCATTTCTAGGAAAAGGCGTTTGTTGTAATTGTTTGCGTGATCTAAAATTTTTGTGGCATTGTAATTCATATTATGACCAGTGGCTTGCACGTGTTGGGTTAATGCAGAGGAATTCGTCTTGTTAGTATTTCGGCAATCACTTTTATGAGAAATGATCCTCGAATGAAGATTTTGGGATGTTTGACCTATATATAAAGAATCGCAATTTTGACAAGGAATTTTGTAGACGACATTTGATTTGAATTTCAATTCTATGGGATGTTTTGTGCGAGTGAATAATTTATATTTATATATATATATACTTCAAACTTCAGCGTTTGAACTCTCCGTATTGGGAGATATGATCCGAACTACTTCTCCCAAGAGGCGACTGTTCATTCTTTACGGAGAGTACAAACGAGCAATCCTGAAATATATTTCGGATTTGATTTACTATCCTTCGAATTTATACTTGATAAATGGTACAATTTAGGTTTTAGAGGTGTTTTTCTAACTTTGTTAAGTAGTTATCTTGAAGAATGTAGTGAAAATAGGCGCGAGTTATTCTCAGAGACATGACATTGCCCTTGGGGTGCTGCAATGCTCTGTACTTGGACCTCTTCTATTTATATTGTTCATAAACGATCTGCCTACTAAGCTGTCCCGATTTATGGTGACACTATTTGCCGAAGATTCATCGGTGGTTGTTTTTGGCAGGAATCCTAAAGAGCTTGTGGAGACATGGGAATGCATTGTGAGGGAGTTTTGCAAATTGGTGTCGAATGAACAATTTGATGGCGAATGTTGACAAAACTGTATGTGTTCATTTTTGTCTGAAGGGCAATGGAATTAGTACCTTGGATGCTAAATATAGCGACAACACTATATCATCATCCCAATCAACAAAGTTTCGTGAAATATATGTAGACCGAAATTTGAGATGGACATCACACATTGATGTCTTATGTAAAAAATTGAGTAACTCATTTTTTGCAATCTCTAGAATTAAGAACATCTTACCTAGAAACTGTGTTATGAGTGTGTATTACAGTCTTGTATGGAGGAGTCATCTAAATTATAATATTCTGCTGTGGTGCTGCTCTACAGAAATAAATAGGGTGTTTGTTACACAGAAGCAAATACTTTGATTGATATTCAATATCAACGAATATCTTCTGAACCTATCTTCATTAATAATTACATATTCACATTACCGTGTTTATATATTTATAGATGTTTGTTATATGTTACAGAAAATGAAGATAAGTTTATTAAATTGAGTAGTAAACATGAGTATTCAACAAGGAACAGTGATGTGCTACTTATTCTTTTGCATAAAACTGCTAAATTTGAGTACTCTCTCTATTATCAGAGTATTGAAATTTTTAACCATTTACCAACGAATTTGAAAATACTGAAAGCTCATTTGTTTGAGAGGAGAGATGGATCTCTGCTCTTAACAAAAGCATACTATAGTGTGGCAGAGTACTTCGATAATTGGGATGTAGGCAATAATGTATGAATCAATTTTTTGTTTTTATATGTTTTTAACACAAATGTTCTTCACCATGTGAAATTGTCTCAAATTTTCAATATTTCTCAGGTGATTTTTTCTATTTTCTTTTCAAATAAGGTTGTATATTATTGTTAATATAAATTCAACCAATATTTCTGTTTTAGCAATATTTTTTGCGCGAGGGCTGAATGAAGATCAGACTTAAAACTGAATTCAGTAATTTAGTCTTGAAAATGAGCTAACGCTGGAAACATGTTGACTATTTCATATTGTTACATTAATCGTGAAACATTAAGCCAAGAGTTTAACTTAATCTAATATTCAATTATGTTTCACTAAGAGTTAAGCGAGAATTCAATCTCAGTCATGAATTCAGTCCTTTTGAGAGCATTCTTCGTAATTGTAATTCTCTGTATCAATTGAAATGAATGTAATTTATCAATGTAAATAATATTTCCCAATAAATTTATTTTATTATTATATTATTATTATATGAAATTCTCAATTTATATTCGATTCATTCAATAGTATTATCATCTACGTAGTTATTCTAGCTAGTTTGAGAAGTTCTGTAATTTATCATATTTCTAAAATCATTTAAGTATAAATAATACCGAATATTCTTCCACATCTTACTTCAAGCAGTTGAAATTTCCATAAATTGTCCACATAGATGTGCAGAGACGTTTTGTTGTCCCAATATTACACAAGCTTCGTGAAAATGAAGCTCCTCATGAACTGTTCGCCAAATCTGTGTGAAATGATCATGAACCCAAAGTCTTCAATAGTTATACCTATAGCTCAATAATGTTTCTTTAAACTGATGTTTTTAAAGTTGTCGAACATAAAACTTCAAAATGAATCTGTGAATAACGATCATTTTCTTGATTATATGAAGCGAACACGAACAAGAAGTTATAACTCACTTGAAAGTTCAAACACCTTATTAACACCTTTCAGCTATAATGAGAAAATATTACTTCGTTGTATGATATATGTCAATCATAGATCATGTCTCTATGTAAATTTCAAGACGTACTCGATGGCAAGCAAAGGGGTTCTCGCATATATTACTCACAAAAATGATCTCCAACAAGAGGGTGATTGATGTTGAAATCAGTCGATATGGTGGACCTGACTTATTGGTTTCATGTGATAAATGAGATATCGCTCAGCTAGAGCGCGATTATACCGGTTATGACAAGATAAATTATACACTACAGTATAATTCCAGCATCCTTATAACCCAATGATACCTTGTTCCTTCAGGCCGATGTATTTACTATTTTAGATATGTCAAGTGTGAGATGAACAAAGAAAGAGGAATTTTCATGTTTATAGCCTCGAGCCTTTTGTTTTTTAACGTAGTACTTTTCACTTGCAGATTTATGTGGTTTGCATAGTGTATTACAACTTTGAGTCTTCAAGATCGCCAATCTTCAATTCGTCTCTAACTAATTAGATTATTGCTGAAATTAAAGTTTTTTATTTGATAATTGATGAGGTCGATGCTTGGACAAAATTAATATTCATAATAAAACAATATTTAGAATTTTCTAATAATTTAATATAAAATACGCATGACGACGTTTCCAAGTACTACATCTTCATCAAATGCTGGATTAATACTATGTGTAATTTTACAAAGTCAATACTTATTGCTATTTTCACAGACATTACCAGGTATGTTCTATGACTAACTTGAAATGAGGACCATAGAATACCTTGATGTTTAACAAAATGATCGTATACCTGGAGATGAACACAGAAATTCAATTTTTTCAATTCAGGTATTCCAACTAAATGAAGGAAAGATACAAATATACAACTTAGTTCTGTATCAATCTTAACAATCCTTCTGTAAAAATCTTAGTTGTATATTTCTTTATCATGAATCTTTCTGTATCTGACTTGTCATAGACAAGTCGATACAGAACATGAAACCGTTTTGTTTTTTGCTTTCAGATAATTCTTTTTCACGAAATTATGTCATTCATCTTCGATTCAGATGTGTTTTAGCAGCCATTTGCAGGACCACCATTCAAAAAAAAATTTTTTTTCAAGTAATTTCATATATGTGCTTTGATATGTAAATAAATTGATTACTCAACATGTTTTGTACTATAATTAAAATATATTGAAAAAAATTACGTTTTTTAGAGTAAGCTGGCCTCAAGAATTTTACTTGTACCAAAAACTATAAATTTAGACTTTGTTACATTCAGCGATAAACTGTTATCGCTTAACCATTCATTCATTGCTGCCAAGTCTCTATTGATCCATTCTGTCATAGTCTGGATATGTAAACCACTAACATAAACCATTGTATCACCTGCGAACGTATAGAGCATTTTTTTTTAAATGCAAAACAATATCATTTATGTATAAGGAGAATAGTAGTGGACCTGAGACAGTATCCTGAGGTACGCCAAAATCAACTCCAATGCTCGCCGAAAGAGTACCAGTGAACTCAGCTTTTTGAGACCGCGAATGTAAATAAGAATAAAACCTTTTTGTTTACTAAACTTTCAAAACCAATTCTATTTAATTTTTTCAACAGTAATGATCTACATAAAGTTCCGAATGCTCTTCTGAAGTCCAATAATACTGCAAACACTACCAACTTTATAATGCAAGTTAATCCTTTAGATAAAAATTCTTACGGATTTAGAGGTGAGAGGTCATATAAAATCACTGATATATTTTTGTATACAATATTCTTCTTCTCTTATAACTTGATCGAACGGCGAAACAGAGCTTACAAGTGTTACATCTAGTTCAAACGTACGAGAATCGGTCGTCGGCACAAGATTTCCTAATACGAATCAGTTGTTGTAAATAACGTTATTGGTAGAGCACCGATCGACATCGACCCGTACAAACAACAGAACGAACATGAGCGGATTTTATCGGCTGCATCGTTTTACCATGGGAGTTCGTGTTCTTGTAATCGGATGTGAAAATATCAGAGTCTACGTAAAAGGACGCTACGGACAGAAATCTTTACTGCCCGACCATATCATGACTGAAATATGTCCGCGAGACGAGATCTGGATAGGATTTCGTAAATATTTCGATAGCTGCTGAGTTTCTTATAGCGGAGATAAGAGCGGAATGCATCTAGGCGATATTTTCTGTGGTTCAGTGCAGAAGGAATCGATAAAAGGCTTGAGTATTTCAGGAATACGGATTTGAATGTTTCTATGCTTCGCTTGCAATTGAAGTTAGTACGGGAAAATGCCAAATGGCAACATATGTCGTACAGCTCCAATTTTCTAGAGAAACTACACATTCAGTAATCATTATATTTTAAAGATGAAGGTAATTATTAACTAACAATATTTTCGAAATGTTTCACATTTCAACTTAATGAAAGATTCAGTGTGCTCAAGAGTATACTCAAAATTCAAACTGAAATATTATATTTGACCTGAATATTTTAGGATGATTGGAACCTAATTAAATTATATTAACCTAAATATAATCTATTCTGACTGGACCATATACTGTCAATGGAAATTATTATATTTTCTCATATAACCGATTTGAGAATTTTAGAATAGAATAAAATTCTAGGCAGCTTTCTTTATATTATCTTCAACTATCAATATCGCTGCCAAAAAATGTATAATTTAGGTTTTACAGACGTGCATAATTTGATAATTATTCTCTTTTTTGGAAATTTGAATCATTTGAATATAGTCACGAATCAATGAAGACTGTTAATTTAGTTCCGAGTCTTCATTGCAATCAAAATGTCTAATATTTTCTGAACGTTTGCCCATATTTGCAGCTTGTTTTATAAAATTCGGTAGCCTTTCTCTTCAATAAAGCTCCAAAAAAATGCAACCGAAAAAGCCAAAAGTATGCTCATTTAAATGCATAACAAATTGACAAAAAATGCAAAGATTTAAAAAAAAATGCAAGAAATGATGTATATTATAATGTTGGATAATACTATCATTTCATTATTTCACTATGGTAGGGAGTCAGGGCGGGATTTAATGATTAGGTATTCAACGAAAATTTATATTAAGAATCAGATTTCATTGATAATAAAATAATAATAATACGTAGGTACTATTGAAATTATTATGGTAACAATAAAACAAAATAACAATATTTAAACAGACATAAGTCACGTCTCACAATTATTGTAAAAACTATTAATAATTATGTGTTTTTCAAACTTTTCTAGGAGGAAACTTCGACTCTTGTCAGAAAACATGTGTTTAAAAATTCAAAAACTTCGTTCAACATCAACTGATGCAATGAGAGCATATTTGTATTTACAAATGATGTTTAATTCTAAATTTGAAATATATACATCGTTTTCGCCAATAAAAGTTTCGATTTTTCAAAATTTGAAAACCTGTATTATTTTGAGCCACAGAATTGAACTTATTCAGAACGACGGTCTCAATTTGTCCACCGACAATTTGACTCAAACTGGCTAACCAGAGCTACTGATTCCGTTAATGGAATACAAGATTTTTCTGAATTTTTAATAGTTGTAGATACAAACATATAATTGGTTTCTATGGATATTGAATAATTTTTTGATTAATGAATTTTCAAACAGATTTTTCGAGTTTAAAATAGATGTGAATGAAGAGTCACTCAGATCGTCAATCACATGTTTAATGGCGTCGTAATTGTCAGCATAAAATGTAGCTGCATCCAACCAGGTAAAAAAAAACACAATAAAAAAAATGTATTGTAAACGTATAAGTAGAATAGGTAGTAAGTGGACTGTATTTTAATTTTAAAAACTGCATCAGATAAAAATAGAATGAATTTTTTTGTGGAGACAATTTGGGGCAAGAAAAAATTGTTCAATGAATCTTCGACAAATCGTGCGATTGTTAAATTATTATCTTTTTAAATTTTTTTTGGAGTCAAAAGATAGGACCTGCTCCGATTTGTTTCCCCTGAAACACCTTTTAACGCATGTGCGATATATCTACCGCACGAATCGGTAGTTTCGTCTACTACAATATAGAAATAGTTTGAATTGACTTTGATACAAGTTAATGTTTGTTTATAAATTGAGTCGACACTTGCTTTACGTAAGTCAGGAATATTTAGTTTACAATATTTTCCTAATATCCTTCAGGTTGAGATTATTCAACTTGCTCAACGGTATGTTACTGGCAATCATTGCCTTGCACAAATCCTCATCAAACTCTTTTTGGTAACGTCTTTTTCTGGCTTCTGTTGTTGGAGGCCATTTCTTAAGTTTTGTTGCGATGATAATTTCTGCATATTGGAAATATGCTTTGCAGATTTCACGTGTTGATCCACAATGAATTTTTTGTCGGATAACTTTTCGTCAAGGTATACAAGTAATTGCTCATGTGAAGTACTTTACAAAAACTTTACTTTACTTTAAAAACGTTACAAAATTTCACAAGATATTTGATTTGTAAGGCAAGAGTACTAAAAGATAGTATTACATTTGTTGAAATGACAAGGATTCAAGAAGCCTGTAGTTATCTCTGTAATTATGGAGCTTTTTTGAAAATTTTACAAACAAGTTGACAAATCAAAACATTTTTCATGATTCCTGCCGTATTTACAGCGGTGAACAGAATGAAGGATATTTATATGCAATCGAATTTTAAAATTTTAATTTGAGGAATGATCGTTTTCAAGAGGTTTCCGAAATAAAAGTGACCAGGTATAGCATCAAATATTCTCAATCATGATGAGTTTGTCTATATCTCCAGCAGTAATATAATTTTTTGATATATGGAAGATACTCACGAACTTCTTGTACCTTTAGGTCATCATTCAAGCGAAACGACTCTTCACTTTATCAGTTGGCTCGATCGGGGCCACCCTCATGATGAGCGATGTTTGAATTGTGCAGTGTCATAGTTATAGTCATATGTATGTTGGGCATTGTTTTCGCACAAGTTCGATGTTCTTTCACACGCTCAGTCAAGAGTAAATAGAGGTGGGCCTACTTGAGACAACTCAATGGATTGTTTCACAGTTCGCCCTTACCTGTGTCACTTGATTTCTTGACCTTCTGGGGCAGGTCTCTTCGACAAGTGTATAAAAGATGCTGTCTACAGGAAGTGAACGACTATTTGTTATTTAATATTCAGTTCATGTTGTATAAATATGAGATTATATGATTCATTATAAAAAATACTAGTTAAGGTGTTTCAAAAATATACACCCAGCACTAATTTCTTGTGGTTATACGATGTACAGAATTGAACGAAAAAACGTACGTAATATTCATCAAGTTTTACATGAATACAATGTTTCAATGCACATGAAAATTATATTGATGCTTAGCACACATTGATTTCAATAAGAAGTTTTGATATAAATGACCAGTGGCTTGGATCGATGTCCTTAACATTGATTTCATGCTTGTTAAACCAATGAAAATATTATTCATTAACTAATGATTTGAATACACTATTTCATTCACCTAATATAAGTACTTACGTGAATTAATAATTTGTGGGCACTGGCTCGAAGCATCAATAGAAGGCCTTTATTGATATCCATTATTAATGCTTTTTGCTTTTTATTGATGCTCAGAGATTAGTGATCGAAATTATGTTATCGATGTTGAAATATCGATTATATATATATATATATATATATATATATATATATATATATATATATATATATATATATATATATATATATATATATAAAATTTAGGTAACGGAAATAATCGGTCTTGTGAAGTTTTTGAAAACAATTTATTCATTAAAATCCTGTATATTTCGACACTTATTTGTGACTTCTTCAGGAGAAAAAACAAGCTGCAAAGTAATGACTACAGTGATAAATTTCAATATGTATAAAATAAAATTACAATTAGAGATATTCTTACAATTATACATGTTGAAATTTATCACTGTAGTAATTACTTTGCAGCGTGTTTTTTCTCCTGAAGAAGACACAAATAATTGTCGAAATATAGAGAATTTTAATGAATAAAGGAGTTTTCAAACACGTCACAAGACCGATTATTCCCGTTACCTAAATTTTATTAAGTATCGCACGGTCGAGAAATTACCTTTTATCTATAAATATATATATTATATATATATATATATATATATATATATATATATATATATATATATATATATATATAAAAAACTTGAAAAGGATTTTACAAGTATTAAAATAGAAGATAGGAAACTTAGGGTATTAACATGAAATTTTGTGACAGCCGTTTACATATGTTTCAAGCTAATTGACTTCTTTGTGGCTTGTGATTGAATATCTCTGTTATTGATACATTGAGATATTGATTCAGTCTTCAAAACTGAGTCGAATTGAACTGAATTGAATTTGAACTTGAGACCAATGTACAAATAAGTGGAGAAGATTATTTGGCCTAACACCCGGAAGATACATAAATCTCGGGATATTATAGAAAAAATTTCAGAATACCATTTTTTGGATTGTAATTTATTTTGGAAGAGTACAACAGTCCATATATATATATATATATATATATATATATATATATATATATATATATATATATATATATATATATATATATATATATATATATATAAAGAAAGCGATAATATCGGGAAGCGGCCGTGACAAAGAAAAACTTATCTGTTTATAATCTCAATATTTCGTCAATTTTTTATTGACTTCTTCAGGAGAAAATCTACAAGCAAAATACATGAACAGTTAAAAAATCGTACAAAGAACAATAGTAATCTCTACTTACAAATAATTAAAGTCAGTCACTAAAAACTAATAAAATCAACATTCTTCATCCAATTTCGGAACAAGACTAATCAGACAAAACTGAACATCTAATGAAACGTTGAAACCACAGATGGAAAACGAACAAAAAAATTTGTATAAAGTATAAAAGCAAAAAATATATATATATATGAATGTAAATACTAAACTGTATAAATACTCTCTCCTCTAGTAGAATGTTTAAATCATTTTTAAAATATTACAATATATGCTACTTAGTTGACCCGTATCAGATTTGAAATTAATAGCATTTTTGTTTTTGTTTATGGTACATCTCAAGGAACAGTCTGCTCCTGTAATTATTTTCCTGTTCCAGAATCTTCACATTGTCGAAATCAAGAGGATGGCCGGTTTTCCTATAATGTTCTACTGCGGCACAAGAATTCTTACCTAGTCGGCAATCACTCTTGTGCTGTGTGAGTCGTTGTTTTAGCCACTGCGCAGTCTGTCCTATATAACAACCACTACATACCTGACACGGGATTTCATAAATGATGTTACTGTGGTAGAGTAAGGGTGTCTTATCTTTAATTTTAGAGAACAAATCAGAATTTTTCGTGACGTTGTATTTTGCAATTTTTATATGTGAAAATTCTCTGAAGCAAGTCACAATCTGTTCTGACAGTTTATCCACATAGGGAAGTTTTTTGAATTTAAATTCGATAGTGTTCTTTTCAGTTGGTGTGTCGAACTTATTTGAATTATATATTAACCTCTTGAGGATGTGCCTAGGGTAACCATTATTGACAAATATGTTGAAAAGAGCTTTTTAATTTTTGTTTCAGTAATGTGCTATGGCTTATGTGTGTAACTCTATTTCTCATGTTGATTACTGCATTGTTGTATTACCCTAGGCACATCCTCAAGAGGTTAATATATAATTCAAATAAGTTCGACACACCAACTGAAAAGAACACTATCGAATTTAAATTCAAAAAACTTCCCTATGTGGATAAACTGTCAGAACAGATTGTGACTTGCTTCAGAGAATTTTCACATATAAAAATTGCAAAATACAACGTCACGAAAAATTCTGATTTGTTCTCTAAAATTAAAGATAAGACACCCTTACTCTACCACAGTAACATCATTTATGAAATCCCGTGTCAGGTATGTAGTGGTTGTTATATAGGACAGACTTCGCAGTGGCTAAAACAACGACTCACACAGCACAAGAGTGATTGCCGACTAGGTAAGAATTCTTGTGCCGCAGTAGAACATTATAGGAAAACCGGCCATCCTCTTGATTTCGACAATGTGAAGATTCTGGAACAGGAAAATAATTACAGGAGCAGACTGTTCCTTGAGATGTACCACATAAACAAAAACAAAAATGCTATTAATTTCAAATCTGATACGGGTCAACTAAGTAGCATATATTGTAATATTTTAAAAATGATTTAAACATTCTACTAGAGGAGAGAGTATTTATACAGTTTAGTATTTACATTCATATATATATATATTTTTTGCTTTTATACTTTATACAAATTTTTTGTTCGTTTTCCATCTGTGGTTTCAACGTTTCATTAGATGTTCAGTTTTGTCTGATTAGTCTTGTTCCGAAATTGGATGAAGAATGTTGATTTTATTAGTTTTTAGTGACTGACTTTAATTATTTGTAAGTAGAGATTACTATTGTTCTTTGTACGATTTTTTAACTGTTCATGTATTTTGCTTGTAGATTTTCTCCTGAAGAAGTCAATAAAAAATTGACGAAATATTGAGATTATAAACAGATAAGTTTTTCTTTGTCACGGCCGCTTCCCGATATTATCGCTTTCTTTAACATATAGTACGGTCGACAGTAAAATTCTTTCTACTTAATGATGGGATTCTATCAAAATATCAACGAAACATATGGAGCACATGCTACAAGACTGCTAAAAAGGTGGACATCACTGAAGAAAAAACTTGCTAACAGTAAAAATCGACGCATATTCTTGTTGCGTTGCAGAACATCTGGCATAATTCCCAGGCACATTCAAGATAGTGTAATTAAGATTCATAAATTGTGTCTGACAGGTAACCATGTGTCTATTACTGATGAAATCAATAATTTTATCAAAAATATTAGTGTGAAAACGTTGTCCCTAGAAATAAAAATAACATGTAATACCATCTCAAAAATTAATAATAACATCAACGAAATTATAGGTAGGCTACATACTCTCATTCCTGATAATATAATGAGTGAATTTTCTCATAGACAAGATCATAGATATAACTTTATTTTGAATAAAATAAAACAATTGAATAGGGTGAAGTTTGACAAACTGAGTAACTTCAACGATAATCTCAGCAATCGAATTTTGTTTCATGACAATACAAAGTGGTTTAGTAACATTTCAACTGCTCACATTCCGGAAGACATATCTAATTTTCTCTCTCTGGTCCTAAATTTTCAGTACCCTATACTCGTAATAGTTTGAAAATGAATCGGTTTTTAGCCAACATTGAAGACATAATAGATGAAGTACCGCCAGATTCAAGAGATTTCATAAGATCTAGAGTTGCCAATATATTCACAAATTTTATTCATAACTCTCAATCAAAGAAGCCTTCATATTTGAACATACTATTCAATAAGACGAGACGTTTTTTAAAAGAACATCCAGAACTTTACGTCATTCAATCAGATAAAGGTGGATGTACAGTTGTGATGAACAGGGAAGATTACATTCACAAGACTGAAAATTTGTTGCGTGATGAATCTACATATGTAAAGTTGAAAAAGGACCCCACTACCAGTATTCAAACACAATACAACAAGTTAATTACAACACTGAAGGACAGTAATCAGATAACCAAACAAGATGCAAAACAATTAATTATTTATAATTCGTCATTTCCAAAGTTATATTGCTTACCCAAGATTCATAAGCCGAATGTGCCATTACGACCTATTGTTAGTTCCATCAATACTACTACGTACAATATTTCAAAATATTTGGCGAATATTTTGAAGTTGGCGTTTGGGGATGACACAAAATATAACATTAAGGACTCTTTCACTTTTACCAACATAATTTCAAATTTCTCATTACCACCCAATCATGTTTTGGTTTCTTTCGACGTTGTATCTTTATTCACGAACATTCCCTTAAATCTCACAATTGATATAATTGAGTTAGAATGGCCAAAAATACAAAAGTTCACCACCATATCAAAGACAAATTTCAGCCGATTAATTAACTTCATTTTTGGTAATACATATTTCAGCTTCAATGGTGAATTTTATAAACAGATTTTTGGTACATCTATGGGCTCTCCAATCAGTCCTATATTAGCTCAGATTGTTTTAGACCACCTACTTGATACGATGATTCCTGTGTTACCATTTAAAATTCCCTTTCTATATAAGTATGTAGACGACATCATTTGTGCTATACCATCAGAGAGTGTTCAAGCAACTTTGATTGCTTTCAATTCTTTTCACGCAAGCTTACAGTTCACAGTCGAATTAGAAAATAATCGAAGTGTTCAATTTTTGGACACCAGAGTTATAAGGACCGAAGAGGAAACGATAATTTTGGATTGGTATCAGAAAGACACAGCTTCTGGAAGATTCATAAATTATTTCTCATATCATCCAAAGAACCAGAAATACAATGCAGTAATCAACATGAGAAATAGAGTTACACACATAAGCCATAGCACATTACTGAAATAAAATTTAAAAGCTCTTTTCAACATATTTGTCAATAATGGTTACCCTAGGCACATCCTCAAGAGGTTAATATATAATTCAAATAAGTTCGACACACCAACTGAAAAGAACACTATCGAATTTAAATTCAAAAAACTTCCCTATGTGGATAAACTGTCAGAACAGATTGTGACTTGCTTCAGAGAATTTTCACATATAAAAATTGCAAAATACAACGTCACGAAAAATTCTGATTTGTTCTCTAAAATTAAAGATAAGACACCCTTACTCTACCACAGTAACATCATTTATGAAATCCCGTGTCAGGTATGTAGTGGTTGTTATATAGGACAGACTGCGCAGTGGCTAAAACAACGACTCACACAGCACAAGAGTGATTGCCGACTAGGTAAGAATTCTTGTGCCGCAGTAGAACATTATAGGAAAACCGGCCATCCTCTTGATTTCGACAATGTGAAGATTCTGGAACAGGAAAATAATTACAGGAGCAGACTGTTCCTTGAGATGTACCACATAAACAAAAACAAAAATGCTATTAATTTCAAATCTGATACGGGTCAACTAAGTAGCATATATTGTAATATTTTAAAAATGATTTAAACATTCTACTAGAGGAGAGAGTATTTATACAGTTTAGTATTTACATTCATATATATATATATATTTTTTGCTTTTATACTTTATACAAATTTTTTTGTTCGTTTTCCATCTGTGGTTTCAACGTTTCATTAGATGTTCAGTTTTGTCTGATTAGTCTTGTTCCGAAATTGGATGAAGAATGTTGATTTTATTAGTTTTTAGTGACTGACTTTAATTATTTGTAAGTAGAGATTACTATTGTTCTTTGTACGATTTTTTAACTGTTCATGTATTTTGCTTGTAGATTTTCTCCTGAAGAAGTCAATAAAAAATTGACGAAATATTGAGATTATAAACAGATAAGTTTTTCTTTGTCACGGCCGCTTCCCGATATTATCGCTTTCTTTAACATATAGTACGGTCGACAGTAAAATTCTTTCTATATATATATATATATATATATTATATACATATATTATGAATGATTCGTGGATCTTGAAACTATATATATATATATATATATATATATATATATATATATATATAGTTTCAAGATCCACGAATCATTCATAATAGTAAATACTGAGAGTCTTAATGGAAATATTTGATATAAAACTTTCAGGGATCTGTCTACACAAATGTAGTCAACGAGAACGAACCTATTACTTTCGAGAGTGAATATTAAGTGCGCTTCGAAAAAATTATTCATCTTGTTGAATGATTATAGTATACAATTGTTTCTTCATTATTATGAATCATTAGTCCGTATTCAATCAATCAATCAAAAATCGATGACTTTTAAAACGCCCACATGTCGTAGATCTGAATGAGGAGAACAACAATTTGTTAAAATTCACGTGAGCTCCCTCTATCCAAGAAATGACGAATAAACTCTCACTAGCGTTCTAGATTCCTACTCATGACTTCAAACTTAATATTCACTCTCGAGAGAGATGTCAAATGTTCTCGTTAATAACATTTGTGTACACAGCTCCCTGTGAGTTTTATTTTGATTATTTCGATTAAGAGCATCAGTATTTACTTTATATATATATATATATATATATATATATATATATATATATATATATATATATATATATATATATATATATATCGCCTCCGTGGCTCAAGGGACGCATAGATGCCCCGTTTTTTGAAATGATATAAAATTTTTACATTAATAATTTGAGCATTGCAAATGTCCCCAATTATCAAAAAACTTCTTCAAAAACCGCTCATCAGAATTGTGCCTTTTTGTCACATTGTCGTCGGCAAGTTTTCAGCAAGCTGTCTCGAAAGTATCTCTTCTTTTATAAGAGTAGTCCTTCATTGACAGTTGAAACTGCAATAGAAAACAGTTATCTGAAAGACAATTTGGCAGATGAATAAGTTTCTTCCTTCAAACTTAATATTCACTTTTTCACAGTTCGTTGTTAATTGGATAAATTAAAAGTGAATGCCACGGACATTGATGAAGAGTTTGTGAATATTAGGTACGGCTACCGAAATTTGTAGCTACAAATATGGATATCCGTTCGAAAAGTATCAGTCAAATTTATTGCATTTATAAGTTGGAAATAATTGACGCATCCTCATTGATTTGTAACTATATTAAGTTGCAAAAAAACAATCGAGTGGATTGATTGAAGAGTTTTTACAGAAACTCGCTAAAAGCAATAACCGACAAATTATATGAATGTCTGAAACACCTAGTTACATATTCCAGTTTTGTAAGCGGAGTTGATGTTTAAAGATAAAAATATGTCTAGAATTTTATCAATTTCCAAAATCTTCTTCTGCTGTATGAAAGCGACTTGTTCGTCTGATACATATAAAAATAACTAGTTGAAAATGTTTTACAAAAACCTTTCTTTTAGAGAACAATGTAAGAGTTTTCAACATTACAGGGTTCCGTTTTAAGGCAAAAAAAGAATGGCTGGGTTATGTGTATACATCCTATATATATATATATATATATATATATATATATATATATATATATATATATATATATATATATACATTCATTGCTCATTGTTTTATAACGAATATATCCCAATATTTAACGTGATAATCACCACAGGTATTATACCTTTGTGAGGACTAACAAAAATTTTTCTTGTTTTTGTTCATATCTAGTTGATACAACCAGGAGAAGCATGTTAATTTATTCTCTCAATTATATGCAAATTTCTGTTGAAATTTAGAATTTGTACTATAAAGTGTATATGAATATGAATAAAGATTATTATTATTATTTTTATTATTATTATTATTATTATTATTATTATTATTATTATTATTATTATTATTATTATTATTATTATTATTATTATTATTATTATTATTATTATTATTATTATTATTATTATTATTATCAATATTATTATTATTATTATTATTATTATTATAATTATTAGCAAAGATAATATTTGGAAAATGCCGTTTGCTCTCAAAATTTCCTTGCAAATTAACAAGCCGTGAGTTTTTCTATACTTAAAAATAACTTAAATATTAGGGTAAAAAGGGCCAATTATTATCATAAATGCTACCTACTCAGTGTATTCAGATATTATTAGTGTGTCATTCACTCTTGCTAACGATTTACGAAAGTCTGAGAGCGATCTATGTAGTTTCTAAATTGAAATTAATGATAGTGAACATAATAACATCTTATTTCAATCCTCTCGTTTTGACTAGTTTCTTTTCAGTAGATTTCTCGTTGATTAAATTTTCGAATTATGAAATTTCGCTCATTCCAAAAGAGTCAAAGTATAAAATTCTCAAAGGTGAATGATACAGATGAGATTTTGCGTGATTTACTTCAATCTGCATCGAATAAATCAAGTGATCTCGAAAGAGGATGATAGTATTAATCACTTACAAAATAGTCGTATTAATAACGCACAGTAGACATCGAACACATGGAAACACATCCGACATATCACGTTCGCCAAGATATCTTGTTACACTTGCTCAAAAAACTACCAGCAATCAGTGTATTTATTGACTGCATGCTATTCCTTATATGTACCGTGTTATATGATATATGTTGTAGTGCAATCATATTGTCAGCAAAAACTAGAAGTCACTTATCAGAAGCATTCCACGAAGGCATATCTGTCCGCGATGATATTTATATCAGCCGTACGGCATGAAGTTTGTCATACATGACAAGATTATCATAGAAATATGCCAATACGTCAAGTTAAGTATGCTAGGCTCTGTGGAAAAAGCTGCGCTGAAAACCGGATAGGCTCGTGCGTTAGATGCCGATCGATTCCTTTCTCACTACCTCAGCAACATACACAGCGCCTACTTATAACATATTTCCAATTTGTACAATTTAGGAATTATTTCTATGAAACACCAGACCGTTCAAAGATGGTGCTACCTACTTCATATGTACAACACTTCGTGGAATACTTTTAAATATGGGGAACGTTTACAAATAACGTAATAGCTTAATGGGAGTGGGTGACATGGGCAATCCCTTATGAAACCTGTCATGAGGGTAGGAGGAATCTTCAACATATTTACCTAAGGTTATCGGTTATGTTGAAAGGCTATTTTGCGTGCTGACATTCTGCGATTTTAAATTGTTTTGTATAACATATCGAATTCAAAGAACAGCGCGTAAAGCTCCGAATGAAGCTCGATGCTTTCTATACTAGTTACTACCAGTATTCGGCCGCACTGAAAACAAAACCAAAAGTCGGCGTCGCATGAACGCCATATACCGCGGAATCAAAGTATCCCAGGTGTCAACTTTATGTCAGAGTGGTTAACAAAGTGGTTAATCTAGTGGTATCTAGATTAATAATTTTTAATTTTTCGAGTTGTATTTTAAATTTTTATCAATAAACTACTCATAATAAACTATAATATATACATATAAAGAACTATAATACATACATATAGTAATTTACTTTTAATACAACGTCATTACGTTAGAACTCTTTGATGTGCATTAAATTATCCTCTCTATTTTTGATAGCCGATTTTTAAGTAATAAATAGGGTGAATATCTCCTAATCTTGTGTTTCATTCCATGGGGATAGGGAGGCAAATAAAATTGAAAAAACAGTCTTACGCAATTTGTAAACGTTCTCATATCGAATAATTAAAACACTTGGCTAACTAAAATTCACAAAATTTTTCATTGAAATTCAAAGAAAATTCAATTATATTGTATTCTTGAAAATGAGCCAATCGAAACATACTTTGCTGTTCGAATTAATTGGGACAAAGGATAAAAAACAATGTTTTCGTAAAATATCAATTGAGTAAATACATACAAAATAGCGTCAATTATTCATATTAATATAAAGTATGTCCTCCTTTCGCAGAAATAACTTTTTGAACTCGTTTAGGCATCGATTCCGCTAGCCTAGCGCAAATTTTCTTTAATTCTTCACCATGAAACCACACCTGAATTGCACTTAGAAACATTTTTTCTCTTGTAGTAAAATCCATATTTGCCAGTCGTTTCTTCAAAATATTCCATAAATTCCCAATGGGATTGAGATCAGGTGAATTCTTTGGCCAATCAAGTACTTTTATTTCATTTTCACGCATAAAGACTTGCACTTGTTTGGAATTGTGGCAGGCAGCAAGGTCGTGCTGAAATGTTCCATCACATATTTCCATATATTTCACTGAATTCATCATGCCTGTTATAGGAGCTAATCGTCCAGTGCCATTGGTTGTGAAAAAACTCCAAAACATTTGTTTTGAAGGATGTTTTACTGTTTGCTGGATGTGATCAAGCCACAAAGTTTCCCCTTCACTTCGTCTAACAACACTTGAATTGTACCTCTGAACAAACAGATGCGCCTCATCACTAAAAACCACCTTCTTCCAGTCGTCCACAGTCCACGCACGGTACTTTTTGAGCCATGCCAAACGTTTCTCTTTCATTTTCTGGGTGAGCAGTTGCTTTCTTCTTGGTCTTACATCCAACCTCCAGTTGGATGTAACGCGTGGGAGAGTTTGAGCCACCCTGGTACTCACATACTCACAACAGTAACTCAAACGAAGAACAGAAATCTTTGTCCCAATTAATTCGAACAGCATAGTAAAATGTGAAAATGGTGTATCCGTTGAAAACAAATGAATATCTCCAGTGTATTGTATAATTTCCCCAGTCTTATCAATCGATGCATCGTAATTTGTTTGGTGTTCAAATGCTGGTAACTGGTTAGATAATTAAGTTGGAAAAACAATTGATTTTTCATTGATGTCTGGCATTGGAAAACGTATATTATTTTCATTCAACTATTCTCACCATTCATGATTTCAATGAGATGCTTGCTATAGGTATTCAATAAAATTAATGCAGTGACAATATTTGATGCAAGTAAGCACCAGATGTCAAATTGAAATTCTTTATACCAAGACTTCCCTAACTCATTTGCACTGTAACGCCCTTGGGACTTGCCTATTTTTTTTTGCCTATCAACTCAGCCGCCAAAAATACTCACCAGTTCAAATACTTACTTCAAATAAATAATACTTTTTATTAGAGATAAGAACGAAATCAAAACATAAACATAACAGACATATTTATATAACTGGGTGTCTAAATGTCAAGCACGTAATCGCCATTCTGAGCATACTTTCTGAAATTGTGGCTCCAGTTTGGAAATTGTCACTTTTTTTCAATTTTCCACATTTATTTTCGACCTGTACTTGTCCTTTTTTACTGCAACTGTAGAAAAGCCTGTTCCACAAAAGTACGAAGTTGAGGATGGTAATGAAATCTTTAAAGCAGCAGTGTTGATTTCAGGATTCTAGAAAGAAACTGAGCTTCAAAATTCTAACAGTTTTTCATTGCCTTATTGAAGCTTTGGGTGAAATCACAGGAAAATTCTATCAGATGTTCTTCTTTCCTCCTTTTTGAAAGTCTCGATAGTGTTGATGACTGGAAAGGTGTTCTGACCCAGTAATATTGCTCAGGATCATCGGGAAACTTTTTTTTCAAAGTATTTAGTAAACTAAGAATTCGCACGCCGTTCACTAGACTCGGTCAAATAACACGTGACGCCTATGGAACTATAACGCGACGCACTAGAATCTAGAATCTCTTGAAGACGCTCTAGAATCACGTATAGATCCTTAAGAATGGTAGATCTCCAGAGAATAGAGGAAACAAAGAAATTTGATATTCAAGGGATTACATGCTGGAATGTGTTTTTCATTTTTTTTTGCTTACTTCAATCTCATTTCGGGTAATTGTTATCCATTCTCATTTTTGAGTTTTGATTCCTATATTTGTCAAATTTTGTTCCTTGAAGTAGGTATATTGTAGACATCACATCGTAACATTCTGTGCTATCATAACAAGAATTCTATGTATATGTATATATATATATATATATATATATATATATATATATATATATATATATATATATATATTGAAATTAATTTATTGCCTGTTTAATATATTTTATTTTGAAAGTTTTTAGCAATAACAGGCTTTTTTTGATATGAAAAAGTTTATTTTTGTTGACGCTTCATTGTTATATTAGAACTTTGTCAAAACTATTGAATAATTGAATTTATGAGTTACTATAGATATCAAATGTCAAACTTATTTTTTAGAAAAATCAAATTAGTTTTTTTGTATCTTCACTCATTGATTTTCATTATCAGAGGAATATTTCTGACTTAGCATTCGCTTCGGAAGTTTTAGTCTTCTTCACCATGAGGAAACCTCTGGAAAACTCATGGTAAGCCAGGTGTTCTAATAAGTGTGATTCATATTTACATATATATGATTACATATAGTTTTTTATATACTTATCCAGAATATGTATATTGTTGGTCTATGTGTGTGAAACTGAAGGTAGATCTGGAAAAAATGAGTTTTGAGATGTGATGTTTGGTGATTGTCGTGTGTTTATATTACGAGTGTTATTTGTGAGGTTTATTAAGTTATTGTAGATAGAATTAAGATGTTTAATGTCTGTTCTTTCATTTACTGTGTTTTCTAAATTTTTACGAATGTGTAACATTTCTAAAATTTCTCTACTTTTTTTGTCCCTTTCAGTTGCTAAAATTTTCGTATTTTTGTAATCAAAATCATGTTTTTCTGTTATTTTATGTTTATGTAAGGCTATGATTTGAGTTTTTGCGTATTTATGCGCTTTGATTCTTTCTTCGAGATTTTGTGCTGTTTGTCCGATATAGCTTTTATTGCTATTGTTACACGGAATATTATAAACTGTATGAGTTTTTCTCTGAGTTACAGTTAACTGTAGCTCAGAGTTACTTTTGAAAAAAACCAAAAATGTAGGAAAATTCTAAAAATGTTCCACATTGGAAAAATTTGGAAAACACAGACATGAAACATGAAAGAACAGACTTTCATTCTATTTACATCTCAATTCTATTTACAACGATTTGATAAACCTTACAAATAACACTCATAAAATAAATACTCAAGAATTACCAAACCTCATATGTCAAAACTCATTCTTTCCTGATCTACCATCAATTTAACACACCTAAACGAATTTCAATATACAAATTCTGTGATAATGCATATAAATATATATATATATATATATAATATATATGTACATATATATATATATATATATATATATATATATATATATATATATATATATATATATATATATATATATATATCACAATCATATATAAATCACCTTTGAATCGCCTGGCTTGCCATAAGTTTTTCAGAGGTTTCCTCACTGTGAAGAAGATTAAAACCTCCGAAGCGAATGCTAAGCCAGAAATATTCCTCTGAATACTCAATAAAAAAAGCCAATTTGATTTTTTCAGAAAAATAAGTTTGACGTTTTGATATCTATGGTAATCCATAAAATTCAATTATTCATTAGTTTTGACAAAGTTGTGATATACAACGAAAAGTCAACGGAAATAATACTTTTAACAATGAAAATAACCGCTTATTCCTAAAAATATTATATTTATATATATAGCATATATAATAAGAATGTATTATTATTTTTTATAGTGGAACTTGAGAATTGAAATTGCATTTCGAAACCTTTCGAACTCGACTGGTATTCGGAATCAGGTCTTCAGGTTTACGCCCCACTGCTTTTGACCGCTAAGATACCGAGGTTTACAATTTGAGATGCAACATCAAATTTATATCCTACAATTCTGTATTCGTCAAGCTTGTTGTTCGACACTCGGATTGTCGTCTTAGAAACTGAATCGGAAAGTGAGTTAAACACCTTCCCATCACCCATTCAAAAACAGTGGGGAGTAAACCTAAAGACCTGGGTTCGAATCCCAGTCGAGTTCGAAAACTTTTGAAATGCATTTTGAATTCTCAAGTTTCACTATAAAAAATAACAATACATCCTTAATGTCCGCACGTGGTTGGTTAACACGAAAAATTACTGTAGTATATATATATATATATATATATATATATATATATATATATATATATATATATATATATATATATATATATATATATATATATATATATATAGGTATGTAACTACTGTGTGTAAAAAGGTATCAAAATTCGGCCATGAATGAAAAAATTCACAATAAATAAAATAACATCTAAATATTTGTCAACCATTGAATTATCATTCAATAGGTAGCTCTTAGTGACGTGAGAAATTTATTGAAATGTTATGTCGATTGTTAATGTTGTCGAGTTGCACCGTGATAATATATCACCGCACACCCACCTCCATGAATTTGTGAAATATAATTCATATCTAATTGAATTTAAATATAATGTAAGTATAATGAACATCGCCCTCTGACAGGCAATCCCATGGTGAGTCACACCTGTAGGTGATATAGTTGTTTGGAGAGGAGGTGTGGGAAACAGAGGATGAAACAATTCAAATTATACTACCATGTCTAAAAATTGAGACAACACCGACAATATAATGTATCAGTGAGAAATTCATATATTCTAATGAATTGAGTCAGCTCTTGTTTATGAAGGAATTATTTTGAATGTGTAATTTAGGTAACACATATACTTATATCTTGTAACTTTGACTTACATGGACATGATATATGATCAATCAACTGGTTGGCTTCAAATAGATATCTGCGCAAATGCATGGTAAGTTCCTCTTCTAGTGAACGTCAACAGATACAAAACGAAACTTAACAATGCGCATTATAGTCTCTTCAGATTGATAGTAATGTCCAATAAGCCCAATCCTATCAAACCATAGATAATATGAAATAATAATAGATTTTGTTGAAGTGAGATAATCCATTACGCATTTCAAAAATCACAATCCAAACAACACTCTTGATTATGATTGCAATGCTGGATGTTTCTACCTATATACGTTAAGGAAATACAAACTGTAATATATTCTTTCAAGAAAAGCCACCAAAAGTGAATATCGCTGTGTTCCTTCATTTGAATACGTACAAATTTAATCCAAAAAGGTACCCCAAATGACAACGATATCTTCTTCGCACTTCAATTTTTCAGGAAATCTCCTAACCCAATTGAAGGAATCAATATTTCTTTTATTCTTGCATATCTGCATGAAACTGAAGAAATCAATCTTTCTTTTATTCTTGCATACTTGCATGAAACAAGTGAAAACAATCATCATGCAGATGATTGTATTCGAGTAGGGCCATGTTAATTGATAATTTTAAATTATAAATCTTCAAGTGAACTGTCAGAATAAATTGTGTCGAAGTTATTGGCATTTGTATTCGATTGTGACTCTAAAATGACATATGTTTAAGACAATTGAATAGTGACTCTCAACAGGACCTTAAAATTTCAAATTATAGAGATATTTCGAAAACACAAAATATTTTATGGCTGTAATGCATAAAATAACAATGAGCTCAATATTTTAGCTGATGTAGGTAGCAGCTGGTTGTAGTTGTGGTTCAGATCTCATTATGTTTACACGTTGTTCGCATTTCCAAAATTCTAGCTGTACTGGTTATCATTTGTTGAAAACCGAATAATTAACTACATTGAATACTTTATTATATTTATTAATTCCAAATCCACTGAAGAGGGGTTTATCGGGACCCCAATTTTTTTAACAAACCTTCATCTCGACTAATTCACGAAATGTATAAGATAATAACGTCTCAAAAAAAAACCGTATGGATACGACAAGATCAGGCTTAAGGCCAAACATTGTACCTATTTTGATACCGTCTATGTCAACAACAACTAATAAACAAACTAATACTCTCTGGGAATGTTTTAATGTAAATTGCTATATTGTTTTTTATATATTACGTGGTCTACGTAATATCTAGAAACCAATGATTGCCCTATTCACAGAAAAATCATATATGGAATGGATACATCTGGAGTGTTAGATGTTACATCTGTCTACCTTAGAACATCTTTTGATATGCTTTTTAAGAAAACTACCAGAAAATAGAATGTCAAACTCTTGATTTTGATTTTTTTCACTTTCGTATAAATTTGGACCCTCTCAATAACTGGAGAACGACCTTTTTCAGCTTTTTACTGGAAGTGTCAACTCTGAAAAATGTATCCGTCAAAAGAAAATTGCATATACAGCAAATACAGCGAAGTAGATACACTAGTGAAGTTATAGAGAGCGAACAGCCATTTTATTAATTGTTTTCGTTCACATTGGCCTATTTCATGCAAAAATTGATGCCACTTTCATATTTAGAAACGATACATCCAAGGTGTCACCTTAGAATATGTTTTGACAAGCTTTTTGAGAATACCTACCAGAAAATAGCACAACAAACCCGTAGGAACATTGATTTTTTTCACGTTCGTAGAAATATGAACCTTCACAATAACTGGAAAACTTTTTCTCAACTTGTTGAACGAAGTGTCGATTCTTCAAGATATATCTCTCAAAAGAAAATTGCATATAAAGCATATACAGCGAATAAAAACAGTAGTGGAATTATAGAGAGAAAACAGCCATTTGCATATTTTTTTCTGCTCACATTGCCTTATTTGAAGCCGAAACTGATGCCCCTCTCATATTTAGAAACGTTACATCCGAAGTGTCACTTTAGAATATCTTCTGATGAGCTTTTTAACAATATCTACCAGAAAATAGCGTGTCAAACTCGAAAGGTCAGTAATTTTTTCTCGTTCGTATAAATTGTAACCTACACAATAATTAGAAAACGACTTTTTCTCAACTTGTTGAACGAATTGCCGACTCTGAAAGATATATCTATCAAAAGAAAATTGCATATGCAGAATATCCAATTGCGAAATGCGAACACAAAAAGTTAAGTTTAATAGCATGCTGTCAGATAGCACGAAAGTGGTTGTAGGAGTACCTAAAGGAACTGTCTTAAGTCCGTTGTTGTTCTCCTTATATATAAGAGATATTGTCCCTCACGTGAAAAAATGTTCTATACGTTCATTCGCTGATGATACTATGCCTTATATATGTGGCAAAGATATTGAGAATATGACAGAGGTTATCAATAGAGACCTTTCTGCAATTGATGAATGGTTATGTGACAATAGCTCATCTCTGAATGTAAAAAATCTAATTTCATTGTTTTGGGTACAAGTAAAACCCTTAAAACCAATATAAATGAGGAAATAACTATTAAGATTAATGGACACAAAATTAGAAGAGTAGAAACAGTAAAATATTTAGGTTTTATGTTAGACGAAAAATTGTGTTTCAATGATCAAGTTGGTTTCATATCATCTGAAATCCCTAAAAAAATAAAATTTTTGAAACGAATAGGAAACGATCTGTCAACGTATGTGAAATTATTGTTGTTCAAATCAATAATCATGTCACATTTTGAATATTCTCCATATTGTTATTGGGTTTGACTAAAGAAAAAATTCAAAAATTACAAAAGCTACAGAATAGAGCGATGCGAACAATTTTAAAGTGCAATATGTATAACCCTGTTAAAATTATTCTGAACTCTTTGGAACTATTGTCTGCAAAACAAAGAATACTCTTCGCTTTATATATGTATATTCATACTTAAAATGAAAAATCAGTTGCTTCCATGTAATGTAATAAAAAATGTTACATATGTAAGCGATGTGCATGAGTATAATACTAAAAATATTGATAGTTTTTATATCCAAAGTTGTAAGCTCTTTACATTTAAAAATAGCATATGCTACGTATAACGGATTTATGCTTGGTCTTGGTCTTGCGTTAGTAAACATGGTCTTGCACAGTGAGTCTTGGTCTTGCTGCATGAGTCTTGCAAAGTCTTGCAGCCTTGCAAGTACCTAATGGATTTTACATTTTATTCAAAACTTCAATTTAAATTTTCGGTCAGTGTAACACTGTCGGAATTTATAGCTTGTGTAAACATAAATGTTGATGATAATAATGAAAATCGGAACAAAATTTCAATTTATATGATAAACACGGATGAAAATTTCTTTATTCGAAAGGATGTTAGTCGTTTTCCTCATATTTCTAATAAAAATAATAACACTTGAGTTCGATGAAAAAAAGCAGAAAATTTACCTAAAATCCATCATTATTCAGGACGCAATAGTGTATGCTATGCAGCCTTAGCATTTCGTATATATATATATATATATATATATATATATATATATATATAAGAGCTACAAGGTGAGATCCTTTGTATACAAATTCTGTACAAGTCGAGATCCGTTTGGTAAGGTGAGATCCGATTTCGGATCTCACCTTGTTTAACGTGTATATCGTCTTGGGTGTGGATAATTTGGCCCAATTAACCGATTTCCAGATTTTCGGTCGGATCTCGTCTTTCAGCCAAATATCACATTATATACAACTTTAGTTCACCAACCTTCCTATAGGGGGCCGATCTGCCATTGTATAAAAGTTTGATAAATAACGCAAAGTAGAGATCCAAAGGTTTGGCAACATGCACGTCTTGGACTGCTTGTCGTTATCTGTAATATGAAACTATCGCGTTGTACTGTATCTCGGCGTTACGTTTGGATTCGGTGTTTAGGTATGAAAACAAATGGATTTTGATGGTTTATCGAAAGTAATATATTATAATGTAAATATTATCGATTCATGAAGAAGAATATCTACTCGTTAGGGTTTCAGAACTTATTCATTCAGAATACATTTATTTGGACAGAATTAAAGTTCATTTTTATTTGAATTACTTTTGGATTTAAACTTTTTCTACGACTCCGAAAAATATGAATGAGGGGTCATTGGATTCGGAAGAGTATGTACATCATTAATTTCATTAGATCATTTCAGAGAAGAATCAAAAGGAAATAAAAATTCTTCTCGAAACAACTCATTTTACGAAACTGTTGGAACGAAATTCGTTATTTTTCCATTGAGATGAGAATAAGTTAGTAATGGTTAATACTAGTTAATACAAATATATTCAATAAAAAATATTACGTCAACTTCTATAAGATAATAAAAGTCCGGTAAGTAATAAGTGTGATTAATCTACTAATAGAATATAATAATAGTATATACTCTTCCGAATCCATTGTCCCCTCGTCATAGATGAATAAACAAATAATTAATGGTGTAGTGACTCTAAAACGCTTTCGGCTCTTTGGAGCTGGTGGGTTCTATTCCCATCATGATCTTGGGCCGTTTGGAAACGGCGTTAAGCTGCAGGTGCAACTTTCGCACAAGCAGAGAGTGCCTCTGAAATAATAACTAACATTCTTCAAAATTAAGTGAAATTGTTTTCATTGGTTTTGCATATGTTTCCTAACTATTTTTTCTTACATGAGCATGAGTATTACAAGTGCGAAAATGTTAAATGAAACTTTTACGCTTTTTTTCCTTTTTGGAGCTATTTTCGAAAAGTTTCCGAAAAAACTTCTTGTTGGAAAAATTCTTCCGATCACTTCGTTATAAATGATTTTCTTTGGTTGAAATCCAGATTGAATTTCGGATATTCAACCTGAGTAAATTATTCATGACAAGTGATAAATAACAATTTTCACATATCCTAAATCTCTTTTGAAAACCTTCAATTATAGAGACAGAAAACGGAAAAATTTCAATTTACTTCATGTTCAAGTAAAAAAAAACTCTTAATCTACTGATGCAGAATCGATAGAAAAACCGCGATAACAATTTTTGACTACGGAATATTGTCGGCTCATCTATTCATAAGATGCCTGAATATTTTCAAGTTTAATTTTTCTATGTTGAAGTAGTTTAACTACTTGATATTCAATTATAGCAAGTGTAGAGATAGCCAACCTTGCGCAATCCATAGATCCTATATTCGTCTGTATTTTTAACTCAAAGGGAAAAAATTGGAAGAAAGTCCTGAAGTTTATAGAGGCCCGGAAATATGTCTTTTTAAGTTTCATATGAAACAGTCCAAACTCCATATGTGGTGAACATTGAGAAATATATTGTTGTTTGGATAAGATATTTCCTTATTGTATACATTGATAAGCCATTATGGACTAAATACTTTATATTGGCGAGTATGAGTATATTACGCTAAAATATGAAATGCCTAGACGAGCTGTATCGAAATGCTAAAAATGTAGTGTTCTGCTTATGTTGCAGAACAAGAAGGTCGTATCAATTTCAAATTGAAGTAATTTATGTCTTGACATGTTAGAAGGTTAATATGTTTTCATGAATAAACGTTGAATTGGAATGCCTTTTCGATTATAACATAGATTCCTTATTCGACAACAAATTATACCGCCATATCGTGGTTTTTACATTTTTATGAGGTGTGTTATAGTAAAAAAATATCTCTTCAATATTTTACTTTTACTATATTGATAAGCACATGTGAGTTATCGCAAACATATCCCCCAATACAGCAGTGTGTAGTTATTGAATTGGAGAGAATGAACCCCAAACAAAATAGAAGCCACCAACAGAATACGTGTAAGATAAGTGTATCAGAGAATATGACTTTGAAATACAAACCAAGCATACAATATAAAATATAAAATGAAACTTTCCAGAAACAGTAGAATTCGGTAAAACAATCGATATTTGTCAACGATACATAATGCAAATATTTCTGAGTAGCATTTATAAACAAGGTGATTCAGTAAAGTATTCAGATCAATACAACCTAAATCTTTAATAGATTCTCATACAGTGTAAGTCGAAATGTGAATATTTTTGTATTCATTTTTTAGAGAATCTTGTTGCTCATGGAAGTTCTTGATGTTATACACGTGAAATGACATTAGTGCCGAAATTTAAAGCGCTCATTTTAAATATACATGTTCAGAACATATTTAGAATAATTGGCAATTCGAATATTCACGCTGAAATTATTTCATATTCCGCGAAACAATTACATATATAAGGAATTAGGTACTTATATAATTTTCCACAATTTATTTCTATAAGTGCAATAGTTGACATTTACCTCAGAAATAATGCAGAACAACGGGTCGAGTATTTCTTATTTGAACAGACAGAAGACACTCATTTGAAATATAGTTTTTTGTCGAATAGATGACAAAAATTTTAACCATAAGGTGCATAAAATCCTGACAAATAACGATAGCTGAAAGAAATAAATTTCCATTGTCTTTCATTTCCTGTTGTCTCTGATGTGGGAAGAAAAACATTTCGTGAAATGGCTAGCTATTATAGAATGCAAGATTTCCATATTCACGAAAAAATTTGCAGGTATCAGATGAACTGCTGTTTTCTTAAGATGTGTGAGCAGACATATATCATTAGATTGGTCAGAATCTAAATGTTTACTCTGCTAAAATGCAACAGCATAATACGGTAGGTCAATCGATATTTGTGAATCCATATCAAGTAATGGTGATATTTCAGAATAGTATTTATATATCAAATATCAGTTTAATTATCAGATCTGATAATACAACTTTCAGCTGACTAAGATTCTCTTACAGTGCGAGTCGAAAGATCAATATTCTTGTATTGATTTTTCAGAGCATTTTATTGCTCATGAAATGAAATAGCGTGAATTTCTGGAATTCTCAATGTTATACAGAAGATATCATGTTAGTATCAAACTTTTTGGTCCTTATTTCGAAAATACATTCATAACATATTTCGAGAAATTTCACATTTTGAATATTCACGCTCAAATGAAAATTGATCTGTCACAAAACACCTACATATAGGTAGGTATGAGGAATTATATCATATTCGACAATATAATATGATATAATTATTCATTCATGTTCTCATTGATTTGTCTGTTTAGGTGGATCTATATTCTTATTGATCTGTCTGTTTAGGTAGATATATGTTCTTATTGATCAACTGACCAGCTGGATGTATATTTCTATTGATCTGGCAATAAATGACGATGAAATAAGTGCAATAGTTGACCTCAAAAATAATACAGAACAACGTGTGAATTATTTCTTATATTGAAAACGTCTTCAAGACATACAGGTCTCTGTTAACAAATGTTTGAAATGTGGTTTTCTGTAGAAAGGATGATAAAAATTTCACCTATATGGTGCAAAAACTTCTGATAAGTAACAAAGCACGAAAGAAATATAGTTACCAATTTCGAATGTTCTTCATTTCCTGGCGCCCCTGATGTGGCAAGAAACAAACGTTTCGTAAAATGGCTATAGATTAAAGAATGCGTTGTTTTCAATAACTATTAAGTTTCGTGTACTTGCTGAAATTGTGTAAACAAATGTCTTTGAATGACGATAAGGTACTATGATAAATAGGTTCATGCATAATTTCACCGCTCAAATTTTGGAATTTCAAATACACTGAAATGATATCTAAATATTCTCCCTGGAATTAATTTTTCGCTCAGATCGCTATGATCGATTTCGAACCATTAAAAGATTTTCTTTAGGATTATTGTTTTCAATCGGTACAAGCAGAATGTTATAAATATAAAGACGAACTGTTGCAGCAAGTCCAAACAATTCTATCACACACAAATTAGCACTGTAGAGGAATATGACACACTTCGTATTTTATATTTATTCATTTATAATCATGACTATAATCACAATTTCACATTATTATATATTTGAATATAAACTTAAATTCGAACACTTGAACTTATAATTTACACTTTATTGACTACATAGCATGATGCGTTTCGTCGTTACAAACGACAAAAAAATGATTATTCTCTTAGTATCTGAAGGAGTCGTTTGTGACGACGAAACGCGTCATGCTATGTAGTCAATAAAGTAAATCATAAGCTCAAGTGTTTGAATTTAAGTTCATATTCAATTATAATGGATATACATCAGGTAAACGCCAATACTATTAAATATTATTATATACAATGTCCACTACATTATTATAGTGAACAATATAATTATAATTATGTAATATTTTTAAATTCATGAAATGGGATCAAATGTCGAGTGATTCCATTCAACAATCTGGAAAATAAATAATTAGAACAATTCTTTATTATCAAAAATTTATTAATGAGCATTATATTATATGTACATATATCATTATGAACTACTTATGTATCAATTACTATTGCTCATATAGATGAAGGCTTCAATTTGAGCCGAATACCTACCTGTTGTGAAACAAATGAGTTTTTGTTGAGCTTCTTTGCGATAATTTTTTTTTTCGCCTTTCTAAATTCAACCAATTTTCAGAATGTTCATTTTCACTTCTATTCCAAACCTTTCGATCGATTAAGTTCATTGAAATGCTTCATCCGCTCACATATTATTGATGTTTGTTTTGTTTCCTTATCTTGATTAACTACCGCTGACTGTTCCGAGGCTATGTTCATGTGTTGTATTCCTCGGAGTTTACTAAACATACGATATCTTTTCAGATTGATCATTTACCAAATCTCGTAATTAAATATTGAACCTCTCAAGAATTTTTCCTTATTCTTTCAACGTAATTCCTATTTCTATATTCATGAGTAGCCTGATAAATTATTGATACCGTTCCATAAATACGTATATAGAATGTGTGTATAAAAGCTACTTTTTTTTAGCATAGAATTAACATTCACGAAGATAATATTAATGTAATTTCCCAAATTATTTCCTTTTATGAATTAATTTCACTACCACTAGTCGTAATTTCTTCAGTTGATAATATTTTGTTTCAAATTTGCATTATGATATATTATATAGTGAGGCAAAATAAATTTCATTCATAAAAAAATGATAATACTTGATAAGATAAAAATTATAAAACTAATAATACTTTCTTCACATACATTACAAAATGCGTGAATGCACGAATTGTAGCATATGACTTCAAAATATAAAACAAGCATACAGTATGAAATATAATATGAAACTTTCCCGAAACAGTAGAATCCGGTTTAACAATCGATACTTGTCAACGATACATAATGCAAATATTTCTGAGTAGCATTTATAAACCAGGTGATTCAGAAAAGTATTCAGATCAATACAACTCAAATCTTTAGTATCAGAGAATATGACTTCAAAATATGAACCAAGCATACAATATGAAATATAATATGAACTTTCCAGAAACAGTAGAATCCGGTTAAAAAATCGATATTTGTCAACGACACATAAGGCAAATACGTCTGAGTAGAATTTATAAACCAGGTGATTCAGTAAAGTATTCAGATCAATACAAATTAAATCTTTGATATCAGAGAATATAATTTCAAAATATGAACCAAGCATACAATATAAAATATAATATGAAACTTTCCCGAAACAGTATAATCCTGTTTAACAATGGACATTTGTCAACGATACATAATGCAAATATTTCTGAGTAGCATTTATAAGTCAGGGGATTCAGAAAGGTATTCAGATCAATACAACTCAAATCTTTAACATCAGAGAATATAATTTCAAAATATGAACCAAGCATACAATATAAAATATAATATCAAACTTTCCCGAAACAGTATAATCCTGTTTAACAATCGATATTTGTCAACGATACATAATGCAAATATTACTGAGCAGCAAATGATTTAAATGATTATTTAAATATTCATAAAGATAAACCAGGTGATTCAGTAAAGTATTCAGATCAATACAACTTAAATCTTTAACAGATTCTCATACAGTGTGAGTCGAAATGCCAATATTTTTGATTTTCATTTTTCAGACAATGTTGTTGCTCATGGAAGGTCTTGATGTTATACACGAGAAATGATGTTAGAATCGAAATTTAGAGCCCTCATTTCGAAAATATATTGAGAACATATTCAGAATAATTGGATAATTCGAATATTCAAGCTGAAATTGATTCATATTACGCGAAACAATTACATATATAAGATAATTCTACAATTTATTTCTATAATTGCAATAGTTGACATTGACCTCAGAAATAATGCAGAACAACGGGTCAAGTATTTCTTATTTGAACAGAGACAGAAGACACTTATTTGAAATATAGTTTTCTGTCGAATAGATGACAAAAATTTTAACCATAAGGTGCATGCAATCCTGACAAGTATCGATAGCTAAAACAAATATATTTTTTGGTATGCCTGTTTTATATTAATCCTAAATTTCGATTGTCTTTCATTTCCTGTTGTCCCTGATGTGGGAAAAAACAAACATTTCGTGAAATGTCCAGAGATTATAGAATGCAAGATTTCCATATTCACCTAAAAATTTGTAGGTATAATATGAACTGCTCTTTTCTTAGGATGAAGGCTGAGCAGACATAATATCATTATATTAGTCAGAATCTAAATGTTAACTCTGCTAAAATGAAACAGCATAGGTAATACGGTAGGTCAATCGATATTTTTGAATCCATATCAAGTAATGCAAATATTTCGGAATAGTATTTATATATCATGTGATATCAGTTAAATGATCCGATCTGATAATACAACTTTCAGCTGACCAAGAATCTCTTACAGTTGAGTTGAAAGATCAATATTCATTTTTCACAGAATTCTATTGCTCATGAAATGAAATAGCTTAAATTTCTGAAATTCTCAATGTTAAACAGGGGATATGATAATATTATCAAACTTTTGTGTCCTTATTTCAAAAATACAGTCATGACATATTTCGAAAAATTTTACATTATGAATATTCACGCTTAAGTGAAAATTCGATTTATCTGCCAAAACACTTCTACATATTCTATGAGGAATTACAGCATATTCGACAATATAATATGATATGATCATTTATAAATATTTTCATTGATCTCCTGGCGCCCCTGATGTGTCAAGAAACAAACGTTTGGTGAAATGGCTATAGATTAAAGAATGCGTTGATATCAATAACTATTCAGTTTCGTGTACTTGCTGAAATTGTATAAACAAATGTCTTTGAATGACGATAAGGTACTATGATAAATAGGTTCATGCATAATTTCACCGCTCAAATTTTGGAATTTCAAATACCCTGAAATAATATCTAGATAGTCTCCCTGGAATTAATTTTTCGCTCAGATCGATAGGATCGATTTCGAAACATTGAAATAATCACGCAGTATATTTTTTCTTCTAAGAAAGAAAAACATTTCTTTAGGAGTTATTGTTTTTAATCGGTACAATCCCAGAATGTTATTAAATGCCCAGAATGTTAAAGAGGAACTGTCGCTGTCCAAACAATTCTATCATACCCAAATTAGCACTGTAGAGGAATATGAGACGCGAAATCATAATTTCACATTATTAAATATTTGAATATAAACTTAATCTCAAACACTTGAACTTATGATTTATACTTCATTGACTACATAGCATGATGCGTATCGTCGTTACAAACGACTTCTTCAGATCTGAAAAGCAAACGAAGTGTTATCAGATCTTATAAAGTGCACCAGTCATATGAAGGAAACGTACGTCTCGTAAGAAAAACTGAACCAAACGCTCACTTAATGTTTACTACCAATTCTTGCGGAATATTCTGATCGCGTTGTATCTATATGGATCCTGAAAAAATTCCTAAAGTATAATAGATGGGTAGGTTATTAATCGCGAACAGAAAATGAAAAAATTATTTTCTGGTTGTTCTAACCTGAGAAGTTATTCTATATAATATAATATATACTGTTTGTAATATTCATAACAAATAACATTTGTTCATTCATTCAAGTTATCTATATTATAACAGTCATCAGATATATTCAATTATTATAGCAGAAAATTCATTTTCATCATAATAAATTATTCATTTGCAGTCAACTATAATTTCGTAAAACTAATGCATTCTCAAGTGAACAGTTGATTTAGACGTGTTGAAATTCCATGTCAAAACTATCAATGAATTTGACACATTTCAAGAATTTCACATTATTATATATAATATCCACTACATTATTCCAGTGGACAATGTACTTATAAGTATGCAATATTTTGAAATTCCTGAAATGTGTTCAAATCTCGAGTGATTACATTCAACAGTATGAAAAATAATTGGAACAATTCTTTTATATCAAAAATTTATTAGTCAGCATTATATATAGGTATATATCATTATGAATTACTTCTGATCAATTACAATGGCTTATACAGATGAAGGCTTCAATTTGAGTTGAATACCTATTTTGAAACAAATGAGAGTGTTTTATTTATTGAATTTCTATGCGATAATTTTTTTGTTCTTTTTTAAAATTCAACCCATTTTCAGAAATTAAATTCTCACTTCTATTCCAAATCTCTGGATCGATTAAGTTCATTCAAATGCTTCATCTGCTCACATATCGTTTATGTTTGTTTCGTTTCCTTATCTCCAACTTGATTAATTACCGCTGACTGTTCGGAGGCTATGTTTATGTGCTGTATTCCACGAAGTTTACTAAACATACGATATCTTTTCAGAGTGATCACTTAACAAATTTCGTTATTGAATATTGAACTGCTCAAGAATTTTTCCTCGTTCTTCCAACCTAATTCCTGTTTATATATTCATGAGTAGCCTGATAAAATATTGATAACTTCTCATAAATAGGTATATAAAATGTGGTTTCCACTTTCATTTCAGCTGTTATTATAGAATGGTACTATTGAAGCGAATAATTCATTGATGAATTATGTTATCCATTTCAAATGGAAGCTGCAGTGTAAAAGAACTTCCTCCGAAATCTGTTAGTGAATGAACATTTTCATCTTGTTCAGTTTCTTTAGTGAATATATCATCATTTCTATGTTAATCTATCTTGTGTATTTTATACTTCTGTATTTATGTAAATCTGAATTATTTTCATTGGAGCAATTGCCCTCATTATTCTGTTTCTAAACCTTCATCAGGATAGTACATAATCTTCACAATGATCTCGCTCGAAAATTCAATTTCATACCCAAATTTTTTCTTCCTTTATTATTTTTTCCTTCAATTATTCAGTTCAATGCTCAACGTGATATACGAGAAACTTCAATGAATGAATATTCTCAATTTGCATATCCTGCAGAAATATTCGAGATATTCCTCAGTTTTTTCGACTTATAAACGAAATTCTGCATAAAAAGACAAGTTCGTTGTATTTCATTTTGTATGATATATGCCTATGCCCTCAAGAACAGAACTTGTGAGGAGAACAAGGATCAGAACGCACATCTTCTACCGAAAAAAAATTGTGAAATCCACGTTATGCACGATGCACAACGCGAAGTATCAGAAATTAAATGACTAAATCTTTCACTTTTTGATTTTCCATCAGAAATAATCACAGTAATTATAGATCATCTTGTTTTGAGTTGTAAACGAAATTCTGTATAAAGTGGCAACATCGCTGGATTTCGCCTTGTACAGCGTATCTATACAAATAGTATATCGGATCTCGTCTTACTTACATTTATCATGGATCTCTACTTACCTTCATACTTGGTGTATGAAAAAATTTCAATTTTTCTTACCCCTCGGTTGATATTATTGACCAGTACGCATCTTTAGACTATTTTGTGAAAACAATTCAAAGTCAAAGTGATTTCTACTGGTGGATCTCAGGTTGTCTATCATATGTACGGATCTCACCTTGTACTGAATACATGTATATATATATATATATATATATATATATATATAATAATACATCTATTCCCCACAGATACACATTCAATTACAAGAAATGAATAACAAATTCTCCACAAATAATAATAATTAAGAAAAATTTGAAGAAAAAGAACAAACAAAATAATATAAGCGAATATATGCAACGAAAATAAAATTAAAATAAATTCAAATATAAACAAAATTCGTATATACTGTAACCTTCACAATAACTGAAAAACGACTTTTGTTCAACTTTTCAAACGAAGTTCCGACTCTGAGAGATTTATCTATCAAAAGAAAAGTACATATACCGAATATACAGCGAAGTGAATACAATAAAGAAGTAGAAAAAGGGAAAGAATCCATTGAAAAATAAAAATTGTTGTGTATAATCAAATAATTTATATGAGTAGCTAGCCGTGTTGTATGAATGCAATCATCTCCTCAAAAATTTTTCAGTATGTTTTACTAGATATACATTTCTGGATACTATCACCAAACTATTACCAAAAGTTCAATATAACATTTATGAATGGTATAATGAAGCGTTATAATTTCGGTATGAGTTTCTCGTGTTTCTTCATGTAGGTACCTACTTGAGAATTATTTTCTCAATTTTCCAATTCCAATGCATCATTATGCAGGAGTCTATTAGAGAAAACAATTATTTGCACCGTGAAAGTGACTCAAAAGAGTCCGAGAAATCAAACATATCTCTGGCAGACTAACATGCGGAGCTTCTCCGATAATCGGTGAATGTTAGAACGTGAAATCGGTATCGAATCATCTGAGTTCGATATTATCACGCGAAACAATTCGACCCCGTGAAAGATGATTCCAATCCACAACGCCCGCAGCCAGAAAAAAAATAACTTAATTTGGATCTCGGTCCGAATTGTCTGGCACAGTAAAGCAATTAGCGAATATCGTGGAAATACGAATAGATCAAAAGACCGGGTAGAGAAAGATAAACCTAAAATTATTACGAGAGAAAAGCGAGCGAGGTGTTGCGGCTTATATTATAGAAAGTCACAAAGCTAGAATTTGCTTAATAACCTCGTTCGAATATGTTTTGATTGTGCATAACCGTCAGAGATTACTTGTACGTGTGCACGCTCGTATCTCCATATCTAGTAAAGCGTGATATGTATAACACAATCCAAAATAATTGGTTATAATAGTCCGACTCTAGATCGTGTGAACAGGCAATAGTTTGTATTGAAATATTCTCTCACGCACAAGCTCATAGAGCGCCGGGGATGTTCTTCTGAACTGGTGTTACTTCAAGTAAGCACAACCAAATGGGTTCAGTTTGGATTTGAGTAATTTAAAAGATGCAAAACAACGATTTGTGACTTACTTCGTTTCATATCACAAAACAAGGTTATTTATGTTTCAACTGTGATTGCAATTTTGGTCATATTTAACGTGAAAATTTTTTTCGGCTCAAAACAGGACTTTATATCGTTAAAAACACTTTTACTGCATAAACACTTGTATTGTTCTTTATTGAGAATGGTTGATGATCATGAATTGGTAATACAATTAAAAATATTTTTTTCAATAGTTATTTTTCTATTTATCAGACGAATAAATTTCAGGTAAAGGTTTTAGAGGAGAAAAACATTCTATGTTCTTTGTTCGATATTATATATTGATAGTATTATTTGATATTTTAAAAGTCGCTTCAACTATCAACATCGATTTCGTAACTGAAATATGTAACTGGGCTTTTTTAAACGTGTGAAACGTGTTCGTTATTCCATCCAGCCAGCTTCCACAGAGCATTTTCTATCAGTCCATTCAGTTGTTTTTAAATAAATGAAATATTTTATTTATAAATTATATATATTCATAAATAAAGGAAGATTCGTCACTCATTTCCGTGCCTTTATAACAATCAATATATGCCATTTTAAATCACTACGTCAATATGTTTTATAAAATTCGGTTGACGAACTTGTCAAAAATTCTCCATCACTGTCACTGTGTCATCCAATTCTTTATCACTGTCATAGATTTCCTATTCTTCCAATAAACTACTACTCGTAACTGTAAGAGAAAGGAAATGGTTTTTCTGTTTCTCATCCAAATTGTCTTTTAGTTTACTGATCTCTACTGCAGCTTTTATTGGTGATAAAGATTCTCTCTCAATAACAGCAGACAAAATTTCAATTTATCTCGGTTGTTACTTAGTTGGCTCGTATGAAAACATACTAACGACAATGAAAAAACAGTCACAATGCTGATCCGAGATCTTGAAAAAGTTTTTAGATTATTTTCAATGCTACATTTGTAGTTTAGTCGATAAAATGTTCACATCATTTGGAAAAAACGGAAAATTTATGCGTCCATGGGGCTATCTTCGGGGACAATGAGACACAACCGAAAAAGTTCGATATACCATTCAATACGAGAAGTCTAGTCACGTTAGTCAGACAATTTGAGTTGAAAATTGAATATACATCATAGTCCAATACGAAGGCTCAAAACTTCTCTTATTCAACACAGAAAACAATCATATGTCTTCGTTCTTCATAGTTTCCTTATGAATGACTTCTCATTATTACAAGAAAGTCAACACCTTCTTAGAGTAAAGCCAAGCTGATTTGTTCATAAATTTGTTCTTCCAGAAGAGACAGAATTAATTAACTTTGATAAATTGATTTTCTCCGACGATTCGATGAAACTAACATGGTGTTTCAAAAATATCATATACCTAAAGTTTGATGCTTATAATTAGTACAATTTTGTTTCTTTATGATATTTGTGAAAAGTCTCAGGAATATTTGATGAGAACTGAAGTAGTTTTTATTGCATTGATACCAGAAACTTTTGTTTATAACACAGAACAGTGCTATGAAAAAGTGACCTATATATATATATATATATATATATATATATATATATATATATATATATATATATATATATATATATATATATATATATATATATATATATCCTTGAAATTGATTTATTGCCTGTTTAAGATATTTTATTTTGAAAGTTTTTAGCAATAACAGGCTTTTAAAAAAAATAATAATAAGAATAACAATAATAATGAAAATAGCAATAACAGTTTTGACAAAGTTGTATTATAACAACGAAACGTCAACAAAAATAAACTTTTTCATATCAAAAAAAGCCTGTTATTGCTAAAAACTTTGAAAATAATAATATATATATATATATCCAATATATGTATATATATATATATATATATATATATATATATATATATATATATATATATATATAAATCAGCTTTGCAATTCTGGTTTGAAAACTCAGTTAGACAAACCATCAGCACTTCTTCAGCCATTCGAAGTATTACGAATCAAGAATATGTCTATAACTTACAAAGTAGGTTGAAAAGATAAATTTTCCAGATTTCTCTATATTCACTGGAAAATAGAAAACATTGTACTCGTATATTATATTATAGCAGTTCATTAATCCACCTTACAGATTACGAGTAACCGTTGCTGATTCAACTTGATCAATTGAAGATGAATTAACGCACTACTAGATATTTTTATAAATGAACTGTATGTCAGTATGAAAATGTGAACAACATTCTTGATATTCGTAATAAAATTATTTTTGTTCTTCAAATAGGATGAGAAACTAAGATCATGCTTTTTCATAAAGAACAATAGCATAACTCAAAAAAAATTAACACATTTGAATTTGAAGTTTAAACAAATGGTTTCAACGAATCACTCTTCAGAAATTTCTATTGCTCAGAAACAGATAACCTCGAATATGTACTTCAATTCGAAGCACTACAAGCTAATAGCACAGTAGGATTAGAAATTCCAAACGTATTCGACCAAGTTATTTTTATTGAATTGACGATATGTTATTTTCTGTTGAAAAAATAATCTGATTGAACACGATTTGACGGTGAAGTGATCTTAAACGCAGTCATTTTGACGTATTTATCGCACATTTTCATGAAGTTTTGACACATTTATTGTGCTTTTCGCTAGTTTCAAATAATAACTACTAATTGAACTAATTGAATCATCATCTATTTATCAAACTGAAACATGAACAAAATTTTTTCTATATAAGGTAGCAAAACTGGAAGCGTGTGCGAATCTGAATTCATTTCAACAACATTCCTTATGGAAATTATAGAAACATTCCTTACATTGTATCCATTCAATTGCTGCAATAATTGCAACTAAGAAAAAGGCAAAAGGACTGAATTCAGTTTCGAGTCTGATCTTCCATTCAGCCCAAGAACAACAATATTGGTTCAACCAAAAATATTGGTTTAATTTATATTCGAAATAATATACAACTTTATTTAAAAAGAAGAAAATTACCTCAGAAATATTGAACATTCGAGACAATTTCTCATGGTGAAGGACATTTGTGACAAAAAAAATATTCAAACATATGATACAAAAAATTGATTCATAAATTATTGTCTACATTCGAATCGTCCAAGTACTCTGCCACACTATAGTATGCCTTTGTTAAGAGCAGAGATTTAACTCTCCTCTCAAACGAATGAGCTTTCAGTACTTTCAAATTCGAGGGTAAATGGTTGAATATTTTAATATTCTGATAATAGAGGGAGTGCTCAAATTTAGCTGTTTTATGCATAGGAATAAGTAGCACATCACTGGTCCTTGTTGAATACCCATGATCATTATTCCATTTAATAAACCTATCTTCATTTTCTGTAACATATAACAAACATCTATAAATATATAAACACTGTAATGTGATTATGTAATTATTGATGAAGATAGGTTTACAAGATGTTCGTTGATGAATATTGAATATTAATCGAAGTATTCGCTTCTGTGTAATAAACACCCTATTTATTTCTGTAGAGCAGCTCCATAGCAGAATATTATAATTTAGATGACTATATACAAGACTGCAATACACATTCATAACACAGTTTCTAGGTACGATGTTCTTAATTCTAGAGATTGCAAAAAATGAGTTACCCAAATTTTTACATAAAACATTAGTGTGTAATATCCATCTCAAATTTCTGTCTATATGTTTTCCAAGAAATTTTGTTGTTTGGATATATATATAAATATCTATATTTCCAATGTTTTCAGCAATAACAAGCTTATTTTAATGCGAAAAACTTTATTATTGTTGACGTTTCGTTGTGTATCACAACTTTGTCTAAACTAATTCAACAATAATGAGTTTTGACAAAGTTATGATATATAACGAAACGTGAACAATTATGAAGATTTTCACATTAAAATAAGCCTGTTATTGCTGAAAACATTGGAAATAAACTAACTTAAACAGGAAATAAATCAATTTTGAAGAAATATATATATATATATATATATATATATATATATATATATATATATATATATATATATATATATATATATATATATATATATATATTTTCATTTGAGTTGAAATTCTGTTGAAATGAATTCAGATTCGCACACGCTTCCAGTTTTGCTACCTTCCATTCACGACAATTCGCCGAGATGCACGATTCGAGTTTTATGATTTTAACATATGTCATGATCCATTTTTTTCGCCAACGAAACGTTGCCGTAGCTACATAAGTAATAAAACTTCTTTCTCGTGTTTTACCATTTCATCTGTCTATTCGGAACCGGGAATGGTGAAAACTATGAGGATATATTGTGTTGATTATCTCATAACAGATAAAATATGTTTGTTTTCAGTGAATGGAATGAAGGGAGCATAAAACTGCGGAGACTGCCATTGGTGCTAATAGCTCCCTGAATGTTTTCCCTTTGATTCTTCCTTTAGTTGAGTTGAACTTGATAATGTAAATAAAAGTTATATTTCTTTTAGAATAAATCAATCGTTTGAGATATACCTGTGTAAAATCTTATAAATCAATTTAAAGTCTTTATTTCGTATACAATCTTAACACTGTCTATTTCTATTATTTTACAAATACATCTTATCTATATCTCTCTTATCTTGAAAAGGAATCTGTTCAATTCTGTCTGTTGAAATGAAGTTTCTCCCTTCCTCTTGAAAGATACCCATTCACAGATATAATTCTTTTTCTTCTTTACAGTAACTATATACAACGATAAGACAACTACATACAAATGATATGAGGATTCTTTTATCATTTTACACACATATATATATATATATATATATATATATATATATATATATATATATATATATATATATATATATATATATATATATATATATATATATATATGGAAAAACATGTGCGATAGACAGATTTCTTCACTTTCGGAACATAAAATTCAGAGTGCATCATTGTTATCTATCTCTGTTCTTATATTTCATCCTGTTCACGATTCGGATTTTATGTTATGCATTTTCTCGCATGATGACCATTATTACGAAAATTGCAAACACCTTTCCACCGATGCACCGTTGAAGTGATGAGACAAAATTATACCCTGCTCGCGTCTTGATACCGTTTTGGCATTTAGATACATATACCATTTTTCGCACGATATTTCATTCGCAGATCACAAATTGCCTTCGATAAAACGTTGTTTATTATTTATTTATACGATCTTTACACATTTCATCACATCTTCATGATGAAAAAATAAGCTTCAATTTGAGATTCCATATTGATTCTCTTTATGTATTAAATTTATTGTATGTAATTTAATGTATTAGAAATTTTTTTTTCAAGATTGCAGAATGAGTTGGAAAATCTTTAAGTTTGAATCAACTGAAAAATTAAAGTGAAATGTTTGAGTACCCAAAATGAGGAAGCATGAAATTAGCGTATTCATTATTTTCAATTTTCTGTATGTTCATTAGATTTTATTATTTTCGAAATTCCTTATCAATTCATCAGTGGATATTCATCAGGGTTAGGTATTGATAATCGTAAACACACTGATGTGATGATATACATGGACTTTTCTAAAGCGATTGACAGGCTTCAATACGGTATTCTATTGGATAAACTAGGCTCTTTCGGGCTTCAGACATTCCTCATCAAACTTTTCGAATCTCAATTGATAGGCAGGAAGCAACGCGTTTTCAGCTGTGGGTATACATCAATTGAATACTGTCCATCATCTGGAGTGCCCCAAGGTTCCGTACTTGGTCCTTTGCTTTTTACAATGTTCATAAATGAAATAATCAATGTCGTTGATGTTGAGGGTTTATTGTTCGCAGATGACTTTAAGATTTTTCATTATGTGTCCAGCATCGGTGACTGTGAACGCATTGCAAGAAACTTGCGTAATATTGTAAAGTGGTGTGATTTCAACAAATTGAACCTCAATATCTCCAAATGTCATGTTATGTCGTTCTATACAAAATATAATTTGATAAATTTCAACTTTGAAATTGGTGATAATATTTTGGGAAGATCTAATACATTCATTGACCTTGGCGTAACCTTCGATTCCCAACTAACTTTTGTGCCACATATCAATGCTACAGTAACCGCTGCCAGTAGAGTATATGGTTTCATTATTCGCGTTGGAAAGGAATACAGCAATATATCAACTCTGAAAACATCAAAAAATCTTATGAAAGCACAACTCTGTGTTGTGCTTTCATAAGATCTAAACTCGAATACGGATCAACTAGAATCCTGGTTATCAGTTACACATTGATCAACTGGAGTCTATACAAAGAAAGTTCCTGAAATTTTTGAGCTTAAGAATTGATGGAATATATTAACTATAGGCATACAACATGAAACGCTAACAAATCGTCATAATGTGGACACACTCAGTGCTCGAGGGAAATGCCATACAATAATCTTCTTGCATAAAATAGTTAACAATAAAGTGGAATGTCAGGAATTATTGCAAAAGCTTAATTTTATTGCAAAAGCTTAATGTTATTGTTCCAAGAGTTTCTTCCAGAAGCGCATTAACGTTCTACCTTCCAGCAGCTAGAACGAATGTTTTAAAATTTTGTCCATTGCACACGATGAGTGAACAATGTAATATTTTGGGAGCTAAGGTGGATATTTTCAACTGTTCTGTATTAACTGATATTAAGGCAAGTTTCGTTGATATACATTATCTCGGATAGAACTTTCATTTATTTCTATTCACGAACAGCATTCATATTAACTCATATAATTATGTGTGTATGAGTGTTAATATGTGAATGTATATGTTTTTAAGTTTATATATATATATATATATATATATATATATATATATATATATATATATATATATATATATATATATAAAATTATTCATTAAACATCTTCATCACATTGCGTTTCGGTCCATTTCTTGGGCCTTTTTGAAATAAAGTTTTTCAATATATTGTCATCAACTGAAAAAAGAAAATGACAGGCATGTATACAACATTACACGATCAAAAACTCACCATGCAAACAAAAACAATACTTATTACTATACTATGAAACAATATTCAAATGAAGAAAGGTTTCTAATAATTATTATAATTCTAATAGAGAATTATGTCAATTTTCACTCGATGCGCTGTCGTTCAGGTTCGGACAAACACTAATTTTCGTCTTTACTACATCTGTTTCTCCGGTGTCACTATGCGCATAGGATGTTGTTATAGATTTTACTAAGATCTTTTATGTCTACCTTGTCATTAATGGCATCCGGTCTTTTTTTATGTACATCATTTCATGATATCTCGTCTTTTCTTGTTATATTCAGATTTAAGGATTTTTGTTCTGGTGAAATCAAATTTATGGTTCAATGACTGTTCGTGTTTTCTTATTGCAGTGGTGTTCTTGTAATCATATTTGTGACCATTTAGATTGTTTTGTAGGTGTTGGCTGGTTTGTCCAATATACACTTCTGAGCAGACTTGACAAGGTATCTGATATACAGTGTGTGTCTTTTTTTTTGTCTGGTATGATGCTCTTAAGTTTACTGAAGACACATTGTAGCAAATTATGTCCTTTATGACATAATGTTATGTTGTATTTTTTGAAAAATTTATCTAGGTTTTCCCGATAGATTTGGAATATATGGCAAAGATAGAAATTGGTTATCAGTTGCATTTTTAGTTTCATTAGTTTCGTTGTTTATTTGATGTGTTAGGTTTTTTTTGCATCTTTGTTCAAAAATTGCATTAACTAGTTTTTTAGGGTATAAGTTACGATATAAAACTTGTTCAACCTTGTCAATTGCCTGTCGATTTACGGTCGATAATTTTACTCTTGTTATATATATATATATATATATATATATATATATATATATATATATATATATATATATATTTAGTATGATTGGTTGTTTCAGGTTAAATATATACAAAATTGTGTTCTCACTTATATTTATACGTTTCGAGAGCGTTTACTCTCTTCTTCAGCAGTTATAATCTTAGTTTAACGTTTATGGTTATATAAAATGGTCAAGAACATATAATGTTTTTCTCGTCAATCTATTTGTTTTAAGGATTTATACTTTTCTCGAAATTTCCCTAGGGAAATTCCTTAGGGAAATTTCGAGAAAAGTATAAATCCTTAAAACAAATAGATTGACGAGAAAAAACATTATATGTTCTTGACCATTTTATATAACCATAAACGTTAAACTAAGATTATAACTGCTGAAGAAGAGAGTAAACACTCTCGAAACGTATAAATATAAGTGAAACACAATTTTGTATATATTTAACCTGAAACAACCAATCATACTAAATCCGAATAAATAACAAATCAGGTAATCACCTTATTTCATAATATATATATATATATATATATATATATATATATATATATATATATATATATATATATATATATATATATATATATATATATATTCAAATACAATGCTTCTCAACTGAGCAAATAGAGTTTTATCGCAACCCAGATTAACATGACATGAATGGTTTCAGAATTCCCATAACTTCAGAATTGAAATATTCATTAGCCAACATGACGAGGGTATCCCTTCCAGCAGATATAATGTCACCTTTTTTCTTTTTGTCCTCGTAATGCTACAATTTCCTTTGGTTTATGGATTGTTACCACTCCAGTTTCATTGAAACTATATATTTATTGATGGTTTAAGTTGAATACCTACCATGACACCTGTGAGCTACCTGAAAAGTCTTGAACGTTGGTTTTATCGAGGGATGTTGTACGGCTTAGATTTTTGATCGAATCAGGTTTAGCTGATTCATATCACTCCATGAAAGGGTAAATTTTTTGCTTCAATTATATCAGCACACTGATATGCTAACTTTCTTACAATACAGTAATAATTAACAGCAATACAATGAAGTGAATGTTGGAGCAAGTGAACAAGTGTAGATGATAAACTACTCATCTACATATGTCGAAGCCACTGTGTCGGAGAAACAATATTGTTATGTTCAACTTAATTATAGTGGAAATCAAAAAACAACTTAGTTTTATTCAAATTATATACATATTTCTGTCTTATGATATTTGAGGATTGTAGTCGTTGCCTTTCGTTTGTTGGACGTGGCGTAACTGAAGAGTACCTTGAAGTACGAAACAAGTAGTCTTACGCTTCCAATAATTGTAGGCACCGACTTCAATTTACTTTCATCATTAATTTTAACATTTATCCCTAGAAGGATAATGGAGACATCACTTTGTTCATGTTTCATAGCCAGCTCTGCTATAATATTCTTTTCATTCAGTGCCATCAGTACAAAAACTATATATATATATATATATATATATATATATATATATATATATATATATATATATATATATATATATATATATATATATATATACAAGGACTATTGCCGTGGATTCTAAAGGACTGAATAAAATTGCTCTGGAGGTGCGTATTATTAGACAAAGGAAAGACTGGATGATTGAATTAAATGGACATTCCGTTTAGCCTTACTTGTGAATATAATGCTCGTAGTTTGACCTCAAAGATATATTATATACAACTAGTTGATATCATCCTGAAGAAGGATCCAATATAGGACCGAAATATTGATGTAAATCAACAAGTGTTGTCTTTAATCATCCAGGCTTACCTTTGCCGAGTAACCACCTTATATATATATATATATATATATATATATATATATATATAAATATATATATATATATATATATATATATATATATATATATATATATATATATATATATATATATATATATATATATATATATATATATATATATATATATATATATATATATATATATATATATATATATATATATATATATAATTAAGTTATTTTGGTATTTTATTCAATAGTCAATGACTCATGATGAATGTTTAAAACTGAAACAAGAATTTATTCAATAAATACAATATTAACTTAATTCTAAAATATAACAAACCTGAAACAAGAATCGAGAATTGAATGTCGATCGAATATTAATCTCAAGCTCTGCGTCCACAAAATAAACAAACATAATAGGAGGTTAAAATAATGTGTCGCGCCTTAAATGCTGTAAGACAGTTCACAGAATAATATAAGAATCACAGAATGAGTCCATATTTCAATTGAAGAACAAATGTATTTTATTTTCAGTTTGCTTAAAGAGTTCTCAGGTGACGCTGCAATTTCTCTTAGTTATTATGTATGTTTAATTAGCAATTGAGACCGCGGCGTTCGGCATGCACTCAAATTATGCATAAATATAATACAACCTGTAATTTGAGACGTGTAAATGTCATTAGTGAGCATGAGCCAATGATATATAGTTCTTCCCGTCCATTGGAATGTTTTTTGAGGGGTAACTCGGTGAAGCAGTACTACTGGATTGATTGAACGTGAATTCAAGAATATTTCAGTTAGTTCAAGTTTTCCAAAATTTCAAAAACGTTCATGATTGAAAATTGAGATCATCTTTGGAGACACTATATATATATATATATATATATATATATATATATATATATATATATATATATATATATATATATATATATCTTGAAAATTGATTTATAGCCTGTTTAGGATATTTTATTTTCTCAAAGTTTTTAACGTTCCAGGCTTTTTTTGATATGAAAAACTTTATTTTTTTTTTCAACAAAAATAAATTTTTCATATCAAAAAAAGCCTGTTATTGCTAAAAACTTTCGAAATAAAATAATAATATATATATTTATATATATATATATATATATATATATATATATATATATATATATATATATATATATATATATATATATATATATATATATATATATATATATATATATACACACCAAATTATGGAAATCTGATAGAATCGAAGAAAATTACATTTTTGCATAAAAAAGAATGGTAATCTAAGAAAGTATAAAATGCTGCATTAAAATTAATTTCAATGGCCGTGGTCAAATAATAAATAGTAATTCCGGTAAAAAATTATGTTTTACCTACTTGTCTTTACATAGACAATTATTGCAAAATTTTGATCAATATTATCTTACATGTTCCAAATTTGATGAAGATAAAACTACGAAACAACTTTCAAAAATCATATGAAGGACAATATTATAAAGAGAGAAATTGTATTTAGATTTTCGTATTTAAATCTGAGAATGATTCTCAGATTGTCAGGAGGAATATCTGATATTTGAATAGAAATGAACAAAATGAGCTAATTCTGAAAAAAATTTTCGAACCATCAAGAAATCGATATCATGAAATACAACTCTGTATGCAGTCTTATAACGAGTGTTTTTTTTAGAGGTATAGAACTTTGAGTTGGCATTTTTGTTGAAGATTGCGACCGATTTAACAGCTGAGAAGTGATTTATTCTCAGTTTGGTTTGACAATTAGTGCAATTTTATTTCGAAAATAATTTCCGATTTTCATAAGCGAAATTTTTTTAGCGATGAAGCGCACTTCAGGTTGAATGGATACGTCAACAAACAAAACTTCCGCATTTGGAGTGAAAATAATCCTCAAGTGTATGTCAAAACACCGTTACATCCAGAAAAACTGACAGTTTGGTGCGCTTTATGGATGGTTGGTGGAATCATTGGTCTGTACCTCTTAAAAAACGATGATGGCCAGAACGTTACAGTCGATGGTGATCAGTATAGAGCCATGATTACTAACTTTTTCATTCCTGAATTGACCAACCATGATGTCCAGGAGCTGTGGTTTCAACAAGACGGCGTAAAATATCACACAGCTCGTGTCACAATCGATTTATTGAAAGACACATTTGGTGACCGCCTAATTTCACGTTTTGGACCTGGGAATTGGCCTCCAAGATCTTGTGATTTAACACCGCTAGACTACTTTATGTGGGGCAATGTAAAGTCATTGGTCTATGCGGATAAGCCACAAACGCTTGACCATTTGGAAGACAATGTTTGCCGAGTTATCGCCGATATGCGGCCACAAATGTTGAAAAAGTAGTGGTGATCATATGCCAGAAGTCATATCTGAAATATAATGGCACAAGATTATCTTTCGAATAAAAAAAAATTCTTGTCAATCGGATGATCTATCGTTGTTTTATTAAAATTTAAAGTTCAATACCTCTAAAAAAAACCCCTTTATTTAATGTGGATAATGTTCTAGTAAGTGTAATGTTAGAGACTAAAAATGATATTGTTTGTTAGTACTTTACTATCAAATATTGATAAAACCCCATATATATATATATATATATATATATATATATATATATATATATATATATATATCTTGAAATTGATTTATTGCCTGTTTGAGGTATTTATTTTGAAATCTTTCAGTTTACTATATTATATATATATATATATATATATATATATATATATATATATATATATATATATATCAGTTCCTTTTTCCTTTTTGCAAGTAATTATATCAATGTCATCAAATAATTTGTAGAACATTGTTTTTGTTTATGGATATTGTATACTGCAAAAGAATAAATTATTATAATTATTATTATTATATAATAGAGACTGAGTTTTGCATTGAACCAAAGATTGAAATGAAATATGCACAAATAAAGTGTGAGTTATATGTAAAAACTTTTCAAATATCCAGTGATGCATCTCGTAAATATCCATAATTGCTCGTACTTTACCGTTGCCATGTATATGTCGGCTAGTATTGTTTCTTTCTGCGTTTCGATGTCTGCAACTGAACTGACATTTGAATAACTCATTGGTTTTTGTACGAGTCCACCGCATTCATATAACCACCAACACATAATATAACCTATTAAAATATTCCGCAAAGATATTAAGGTTCATTCATATATAGATCCAGCCTATGCGAGCTGAGTGTAGAAGATGTTGCTCACTGAAAAATGGTTTTTTATATGCAGACTTTTATTGTATTGTATTCAAATAGAATAGTTTCGTTTGTACCAAGAAGAAGCTCAATATATAATTAATATTCAGACTAGAAGTACACCTAAGTTAATGACTGAGTTTGGTTTGATTTATTTTCCAATAAGTAAAATTCTCTACTTTGTATCTTTTAATCTAACCTGTCATAACAGAAGTTCGTGATTGTGTTTTGATTTCACTTCTTTCCCATCAAGTGAATTTTTGTGTTCTATATCCTATGCCGTTGATTACATTCCGTTCATTACATTCATTATGCCGTTCAATTACATTAATTCGAAAAATTCAAATTAACTAAAAGAATGTTATAGTAGAGTTAGATATGTGAACATGTACAATGAGATGTCTCCATTATCGTTCGACGGATAAATGTTACAGAAATATTGATATCGATGCCACACCTGATGGCAGTGCGAGACATATGTTTCGTTCTGCAAGGAACTCGTCAGTCGCCCTACGTCCATCGAAGTTATCGCTTTCAATCTCCAAGAATCTTCTTGTGACCCCAAGTGAACTATCGTAGAGTAATGAATACACCACAATTCCATCTATAGGAATCATTAGAAAACATTTCTCAGATTGCAGATACACCAAGCATCGAACTTTCACATATCTTCTATACCCGTAGGTATCTACTAAATTGTCCAAATTGTAAGCAATATCTATTTGACAAATATCATCTATTCTATTCTATTTCACATATCTAGCTCTACTATAACATTCTTTCAGTTAATTTGAATTTTTCGAGTGAATGTTCTAGTGTTCATTTTCTTAAATATTTCATTCATTGCCACAAGCACAAAAACTTCATTTCCTTATATATATATATATATATATATATATATATATATATATATATATATATATATATATATATATATATATATATATATATATATATATTATTTTGAAAGTTTTTAGCAATAACAGGCTTTTTTTGATATGAAAAAGTTTATTTTTGTTGACGTTTCGTTGTTATATTACAACTCTGTCAAAACTAATGAATAATTGAATTTATGAGTTACTATAGATATCAAATGTCAAAATTATTTTTTAGAAAAATCAAATTAGTTTTTTTGTATCTTCACTTATTGATTTTCATTATCAGAGGAATATTTTTGGCTTAGCATTCGCTTCGGAAGTTTTAGTCTTCTTCACCATGAGGAAACCTATGAAAAACTCATGGTAAGTGTTCTAATAAATGTGATTCATATTTACATATATATAATTATATATAGTTTTTTATATACTTATCCAGAATATGCATATTGTTGGTTTATGTGTGTGAAATTGAAGGTAGATCTGGAAAAAAAGAGTTTTGAGATGTGATGTTTGGTGATTGTCGTGTGTTTATATTACGAGTGTTATTTGTTAGGTTTATTAAGTTTATTTTTATTATTTATTTTATTTTTATTTTTATCTACAACAACTTTATAAACCTAACAAATAACACTCGTAATATAAACACACGACAATCACCAAACATCACATCTCAAAACTCTTTTTTTCCAGATCTAACTTCAATTTCACACACATAAACCAACAATATACATATTCTGGATAAGTATATTAAAAACTATATGTTATTATATATATATGTAAATATGAATCACATTTATTAGAACACCTGGCTTACCATGAGTTTTTCAGAGGTTTCCTCATGGTGAAGAAGACTAAAACTTCCGAAGCGAATGCTAAGCCAGAAATATTCCTCTGATAATGAAAATCAATAAGTGAAGATACAAAAAAACTAATTCGATTTTTCTAAAAAATAAGTTTGACATTTGTTATCTATAGTACCTCATAAATTCAATTATTCATTAGTTTTGACAAAGTTGTAATATAACAACGAAACGTCAACAAAAATAAACTTTTTCATATCAAAAAAAGCCTGTTATTGCTAAAAACTTTCAAAATAAAATATCTCAAACAGGCAATAATTCAATTTCAAGAAATATATATATATATATATATATATATATATATATATATATATATATATATATATATATATATATATATATATATATATATATATATATATATATTCTTTTATTGATCAACTGCCAACTGCATTGGGTATCATGGTACTCCTTCTGGTATGCACCAGTGACGATTTCGAAAGTCAGTAACTTCTGCTCAATAAGAAAAAAAAGAGCAAGACAAACATTCCTCTTTTGCACAACAGATAGCAAAAAAACTGTCATGAGGAAAATAAGGCGATAGAAAATTTTAAGTTGTGAGTTCAATGCTGAAAAATAATAAGAATGTGTAATAGGTGAAAAACACGATCGCCTGCCTCGAATCAGAATTATAGAAATAAATTTGTCCTTCTCGGGACATTTAAAACAATTTTTGACGTGCTAGGAATAAAAAACTGCAGTAATGGTAGAAATATTGGAATTATTTCTATTATTGGAACTTTCGAACTATCGTAAATGAATGAGATACAGGCTCCTTGGGCATGCCAGACGATTCTTCCGACTTTTGACTGATGATCAGATTGTAAGTCTTGTCACAGACTCAGAGCAATGTAAGCTTAAGAAAGTTGAGCATTTGAATATCGAATTACTTCAACAAAACAAAGTAACACTATTCTGTGGTGGTGGTTGCATCATAATGAATACCAAGAAATGATTTTCTACGGGCAAGACCATTTTAGCGTTATGTCGTTTCGACTGCTTTGGCCTCAACAAGTCACTAACGATGAAACGTTTGGAGAGATACTGCTTTTGTAACGGTGAGAAAATATCGGCAAATGAACTGAATACAATTTGCCTATCCTATTTACCAGATCATTTTTCAACCACGTATAGTGTAGGCACTATACACCTAAATATTGTAGAGAAATTCAATACATTTGTGTCTGTTAAATTGTGTGGAAAGCAGAAAATTTCAATGTGTCAATTATGCTTTCAGGCTGTTTCTTTATCCGTAAGTGATTAGATACATTTTAGTAAAGTAAGCATAGACTCAATGTTTCAACAGAAGAATTTTCACAATTATCATAGAACAAAATCTGCTTTTCTGTTCACTCGTTTTTGAGAATAATGATCAGATAGTCCAAATAGCTTCAGGTTTCATCTACTGATGTTTAGGTTCTTGGCTGAATCTTCTGCTCTTAAATTGAATATATGAGGTCTGTTCAAAAAAATTTTTTACTACATTTGATTACCGAAAGTTTTTTTGGTTATGTTGTACACGTACGTTTCTCATATGTTGACATTATTAGCGTTTTCGGATCAGTAGTTTGTTTTGGACAACTGAAAAATCACGTTTTTGTGTGTTCTTCGATTTTTCACCTTCGAAAAAGATAGATCAAAGAAAATATATTAAATTTTGCGTTGGAAAAGGTATAATCTGCTCCAACGCACTTTAAGTATCGACAGTAGCTTCTGGAGAGTCAACTTTGTCTCTGAAAAGTATTTACAGGTGGTAAAAGCGCTTCACAGAAAGACGAAAAGATGTTGATAACGATGAGTTGCAACCACGTCAACAAACTAAGAAAATATAGAAACAGTGAAGGAAATCGTCGAATCACTATTAGGGAAGTTGCAGAGGATGTTGTCATATCAATCGGCTCATACCATTCAATTTTCCCGGATGGTTTGGGCATGAAACGCGTGGTAGCAAAGTTTGTTCCGAAGTTGCTAAATTTCGAGCAAAAGTAACGTCGCATTAATATCGCTCAGGAGTTATTGAATGACGTCAACGACTATCCAACATTGCTAAAAAGGTCATATCTGGTGACAAAAGGTGCGTATATGGTTATGACGCCGAAAACAAGATCCAATCGTTCTAATAGGAGCGGCCAGAGAAGCCAGACCGAAAAAAGCACTATAAGTTCGATCAAAAGTTAAGATTTTGCTCACTGTTTTCTTCGATCGTGGCACACAATGGCGTTGTGCACCATGAGTTCTAGCTGACAGGTCGTATAGTTGATAAGGAACACTATAACGAAGTCATGCAACGTTGTCGTGAAGCAATACAGCTCAAACGATCGGAATTGTGTGAAAACAAATCATAAATTCCGCCTCACGATAATGCACCAGCCCACACATCAATACTTCATCGTGATATTTGCCCAAAACAACAACGTAATCATGAATAAACCACCGTGTTCACCAGATTTGGCTCCCTGCGACCTTTTCTTATTGATGATTTTTCAATTGATGAGATGAACTTGGAATCGAAGAACGAGCTGATGCCATACCAAAAACGCGTTTCAGAAATGCTTCGAGGATTGGAAGAAGCACTGGCATAAGTGCATTCATTATATCTGATGGGGATTACTTTGAAAGAGACTTGATGGATATTGATGAATGAATAAATACTGTGAAAAAAATTCAAAATTCAACTTTTTTTTTGAAGAAATCCTCGTTTTTCAGTACGAAAACACAGACGATTGGAAAAATTATAAATATTTCCCAGTGGGACAATAACTGCAGTTCAGAGTTTTTAGAATTAGTACGTATAGGAAAAAATTTTATATCCAAAATATTTCATTCTTTTACTTTGATAAATTTCGCTTTACCATTCATAAACTGCGAAATAAATGAAATAACATTATAAGTTCCTACTGTTTGTGTGGAATATTATAATTTCAGAAGCATTTTTATCAATTTGCACTGTTATGTGCGAAGAAAATTTTCAATTATAATCTTGTGCAACTGCATTTGGTAATTACAAAAACGCACAATATACAGCAATAGAATGATAACGATTGATTCCGCAAACATAGAACGATATTTGAATATAATAATCGAAGGATTTTGTGTAAAATCATAAGCAAAATTTCAACATCAAGCATTCTTATGTGCGTCATTCAAAAGATACTTTATAGAAAATCGCTGTTGAGATAAAAAGTCCAGTTATGAACTTAGAGTTTAATGACAATGCACGTAATGTGGATGTGCTTGTAAAGCGACGCGAAATTGCGAAATAAACTCATTTTAACTGCTCCCTGTTTTTAATTATCTATTATTATGCATTACCTGCATATATTGTCTTGTGCTTCTACTTATACTTCTTTATTAGTAAAACACGTATAATAACTTCGAGGAAGAATCGTTTATGGTATTACAAGAATTGTTCAACATTGTAGTTCGTGTATCTTCTCTCCTTTCTAATAAATTCAAGTATAATGAAAAATTATTTACTCGAGAAATTACGAAATAACTCGTTTCAGTCGTCGTTTGCAGTTTGCATTGTATTTGAAAATCAAATTTGGATATATATCTGAACAAAGCCAAATTACTTTCTGTGAGAGATTTAGAGACACATGGATAAAAATTATATTATGACAAATCTGTTTGTTATGAAAAATTGACATATTCAGAAAATAGCAGAAAAGTGAGTTCCTCAGAAACATACATATGAAACATCATATATAAATATGATTTTTGACAGTTTATATAAATTTTTTTTCAGTTTTTTCAGCTGTAAGAGGCTTTATTATATGAAAAAACTTTATTTTCGTAAACGTTTCGGTGTTTATTACATTAACAAAACCAATGTATAATTGAATTCAATGAATTAATATGGACCATTTTCATATTCAACTCTGTATGAGTGACTTGTGAATCTTGAAACTAGCTATACTTTTGCACGCCAGGGTGGGATCTGGAGCGATTAGGCATTGGACCATTATCACACATTGCGGACAGTTTTCTGTAGTGCTCGAATGAAATGTCTACGAAGCCTTTCACTCGCAATACTGTTGCATGAGTAGCAATCTAGAACGCTAGGGAGAGTTTATACGTCTTTTGTTCGATAGAGGAGCTGACGGGAATTTTCACTGAGAACTGTTTCCCTCATTCTGGTATAGGACCTATGGGCGTTTTGAAAGTCATCGATTCTTGATTGTCAGATTAAATATGGACTGATGATTCATAATAATGATAAAATGCTCTTAATATTCACTCTCGAAAGTGATGAGTCCGTTTTCGTTGACAACATTTTTGTAGACAGCTCCCCGAGAATATTATTTGAAATATTTTGATATTTCGGTTAAGAGTCTCAGTATTTACTAGAATGAATGAATTGTAAATCTTGAAACTATATAATTATATATATATATATATATATATATATATATATATATATATATATATATATATATATATATATATATATATATATATATATATATATATATATATATATATATATATATATATATATATATATATATATATATATATATATATATATATATATATATATATATATATATATATATATATATATATATATATATATATATATATATATATATATATTATTATTATTATTTCGATTGTTCCCCATGAGGAGAGCGACTGAACTTGAATTCGCAATCATTAGGAATCTTCCGTTCATCTGTCCACTTTACTCCAGGTTGACGAATTACTTTTTGCTCAAACTTTATATGTGCGATTTTATAGCGGCATTCGGTGCGATCTTCGAGATTTTTTATATTGATCTGTTGTAGATCCTCTTGGACCTCTTTTAGCCACTCTGTTCCGCATTTACTATTTATAATTATATTGAGTAGTTTCTTCGGTATTCTGGACTGTTTCATTCTGTAGACATGTGCATAGAACTTTGCTCGTCGTTTTCTGATTTCTTCCGTTATCGTATTTGTCTTTTGATACAATTCGTTTTGAGGTCTTTTCATCCAAATACCGTTTCTATTGATTGGCCCGTAAATCTTTCTGAGAATTTTTCGTTCTTGTTTTTCTATTTCTCTAATTCTTGAATGGCCGCCAATAACCATTGTTTCAGCTGCGTAGATTGCTTCTGGAAGAATCGTTGTGTTATAATGCCTCAATTTGGCGCCTCTCGAAATGCACTTTTTGTTATAGTGAGCCCATGTTAGTTTGTAGGCCCTTTGGAGCTTGGTTATTCTCTGTTCATTAGCGATTCGGTTTAAACCTGAGGACTGTATAACTTCCCCGAGGTATTTAAAATGGCCTACTTGCAAAATTTCACCATGTTTTGTCATAAGAGAGATTTACTTTTTGGTTTTCTTTCCATGTATTTGGTTTTATCATAAGAAATTTGTAACCCGGTTTTCTGCGCAATTTCATGTAGTTTTTCCACGGCGCGAATGGCTTCAGTTCTGTTGTCTGTGATGATAGCAATATCGTCTGCAAAGGCGAGACATTTGACATTTATTCTATTTTCTTTTTTGATACCCACTTGTATGCCCTTCACGTGAAGTTCCCATTCCCTAATGATCTTTTCTAAAACAATATTGAAAAGAATTGGCGAAAGTCCGTCCCCCTGCCGCACACCGGTTTTGATTTCAAAGGGATCTGATATTTCGCCCATAAATTTAACCTTGGAAGTTGTACCTGTAAGTGTCATCGATTCCAAATTCTTTCATGATTTCGAAAAGGGTTTCGCGGTCTACCGAATCATATGCTTTTTTGAAGTCAATGAATGTGATCACTGTATTTCTACATTTCCTCATCTGTAATATCGTCTTCAAAGTCCAGATCTGTTCAGCACATGATCGGCCTTTTCTGAATCCAATATATATATATATATATATATATATATATATATATATATATATATATATATATATATATATATATATATATATATATATATATATATATATATATATATATATATATATATATATATATATATATATATATATATATATATATATATATATATATATATATATATATATATGCGCATGACCCGCATTTCGAAGAGCGATTTCTTCCTGAGATGCTGAAATAACACTAGTGCAAGTTTACAGATTCTTAAACCTATTCGTGAGTGCCAAGATATAGCATAACAAATAATGAAAAAAAATTCGTGGATTTAAAATTAAATTAATTTAATTTAATTAAATCAACATTAATTTTCATACCTAGTTTATCCTCCTGACTCGCCCTTTGGATTCTATTAATGAAAATAAAAAAGGGCTATTATCAACACCTAGTTTGATATTTAGTGAAAGTTCTGATTTTCAAGACTCTAGAAAATTTTTGTTGTATTTTTTTCCTTCATTCAATATTTTAAACTCTGAAATAAATGTGTAACTCTCCCCTTTCAAGTTGTTGGCATAATGATAATGAATTTTCTTCCTTTCAAAATTCTTCGTTCACGTTCGCATATTCAAATTTCGGAGTTTCTGAAAATTCAACCCATAGGTAGACATTTTAGAAGGTTTGAAACTTTGAAGGTCTGATTCAACTTCAACTGGTTATTAATTCTGATTGGTTGACTGTGATGTGCCAGTTTTTTCTTCTCAATTCTTTGATTTACAGGTCCTCATTTTCCAGTTTAAATTTGATTTATATAATTTATGATACCATTTCTATCATAACATTTCATTGAGATGAATCCTCAGGTTTATATTTTATCGATGAAGTAAAGTCGTTTTCTTGTTTATATATGAAGACGAATTGATTGCCTTCTGAACTAATATCTTCTTAATTCCTTTATCGTCTGTTAGCTGCTTCATGCTTCCTTGATCTTTTTTGTGTTTGTCTCTAATATGTGTTTCGCTAACTATAAAATTCAGAAAAAATACACTGAGGTGAGACCCAATTGATATGTTCATGGTACATTATCAAATAAAATACAATTAAGAAAAATGAAGATTTTCCCATGTTATTTCTAACTTTATTCAACTTTGACATCATACTTCATTTGATCTATATTCCTCCGCTGAAAAATGATATCAGAAAAAAAGGCTCATTACAATTTTGTATGCCTACGAATGACGAAGTTTATAAATCGAATGTATTCCTCTAACAAGTGGTGGAGGAGCCGGACAAATGTTTATCAATATTTCAGTTAACTGATTTTAGTCTCAACTAGTTTCTAAAAACTCCAGGTTCAAAGTGGATTGATGATGAACACCAAATATGGTCATTTTCCATGCAGTTATACATATATATATATATATATATATATATATATATATATATATATATATATATATATATATTTCATACAGTGCCATAAGCACAAAAAAATTTCATTTCCTTATATATATATATATATATATATATATATATATATATATATATATATATATATCATCGAAAGTTTTAAGCAATAACAGTCTTTTTTTGATATGAAAAAGTTCATTTTTGTTGACGTTTCGTTGTTATATTAAAACTTTGTCAAAACTAATGAATAATTGAATTTATGAGTTACTATAGATATCAAATGTCAAACTTATTTTTTAGAAAACTCAAATAAGTTTTTTTGTATCTTCACTCATTGATTTTCATTACCAGAGGAATATTTCTGGCTTAACATTCGCTTCAGAAATTTTAGTCTTCTTCACCATGAGGAAACCTCTGAAAAACTCATGATAAGCTTACCATGGTGAAGAAGACTAAAACTTCCGAAGCGAATGCTAAGCCAGAAATATTCCTCTGATAATGAAAACCAATTATGACAACGAAACGTCAACAAAAATAAACTTTTTTATATCAAAAAAAGCCTGTTATTGCTGAAAACTTTCGAAATAAAATATCTTAAACAGGAAATAAATCCATTTCAAAAAAAAAATAATATATATATATATATATATATATATATATATATATATATATATATAATTGTTGTGGGTTATAGGCAAATAAGAGGCCTCTATGAATAGATTTTATCCAATTTGTCTGCCTGGTCTATATTTCGACTGTGTCTACAGTCTGCATAAGGACTCTGAAAGAGATGTTTATACAATTATACTGATAATAATTATGATTGACAATCATAATGTTTATACAACATTGATGTATAAACATAGATGTTTATACAACATTGTATGAACATCTCTTTCAGAGTCCTGATGAAGACTGTAGACACAGTCAAATATAGACCAGGTGACAAATTGGATAAAATTTATTCATAGAGGCCTTTATATTTAAATTAGAACGAATATATATATACTCTTGCAGAGGTGTATTTAGAACAAATAAACTGTAAACACTAAATGGACTATTTATATACTATTTATATATAAATGTTTATCATTTGTATATAAACATCAAAATTACTATAAGAACTATAAAAGATGTAACAATACGAGGAAAATGGAACCATTCTTGTATGCTAGACATAATTTAGGTTTAATAGAAAATAGTGCAGTGTGTACCTCAATGAAATTATTTGATGTACTTCCGAGAAGATTCCAGAAGATACCGGATTTCCGAAGTTTTGTGAAATCGATTCACGACCTAATTGTAGTATGTGAGACATTTAACACAAGAGTTGCAACCGGGTTTATCACGAATGTTGCAACCGAGGAAAACGTAGAGTTAATTAATGTTTTTCGTTGACGTATTTTTGTGTTTTGTTTTTGCGATTAGTTTTTTGCGATTAATCTTGCGATATATTTTAATGATCATTTCGCATTAGGATAGCGTCAGAACTTGAATTCGGAATTAGTAGGTCTTCTGCTTCTGCTTTTTTGTCTTCCAAAACCGCTTCATCCTCTCAGTATGCTCTTTCTTCCGTTCATCCCTGCATTTTATTTCAGATCATTTCTGCTCGAACTTCACATTTTTTATATTGGTTTTTTGTAGATTCTTTCGGACCCCTTTGAACCACTCTGTGCTCTTTGTTATCATATCGTGTAGTTTCTTCGGTGTTCTGGATTGTTTCATCCTGTAGACATAAATATTTATTCGTCGTTTTCTGAATATTTCTGTTATTTTATTTTCTTTTGATAAAGTTCGTTCCGTGTTCAAGTTAAAGTTTCAATTCAAATGTTGTTTCTACTGATTGTCCAGTGACTCTTTCTAACAATTTTTCATGTTTGTTTTTCAATTTCTTCAATTCTTGAATGACCGTCAATAACCATTGCTTCAGCTGCGTAAATTGCTCCTGGAAGTATCGTATGTCACCTTGTAGGCCCTTTCGATGTTGGTAATTCTTTATTCATTAGCGCTTTCGGTTTGAACTTGAGGACTATAATTTCTTCGAAGTATTTACAATGGTTGGCTTGTATAATTTAACCATGTTTTGTGATAAGAGGACGTTGACTTTTTGGTTTTCTTTCCATGTATTTGGTTTTATTATAAGAGATCTTCAATCTGATTTTTTAGCATTATTTCGTACATTTTTTACGGTGGAAATCGCTTCAATTCTGTTGTTCTGATAATAGCAATATCCTTTGTGGAAGTGAGATATGGGACATTTATCCGATTTTCTTTTTTGATGCCTACTTGTTTTCTCTTTATATGAGGTTCCATATTACTCGTGATCTTTTCTAAAAAATGTTAACCATTGGTCAAAGTCCGTCTCTCTTCACACAGCGGCTTTGGTTTCAAACGATTTGATACTTCACCCTTGAATTTTACTTTAATTTTTCATGAAATACATTTTCAACAAAATATAAAATATAAAGTAATTCACTTTTAAAGGAATCAGTTTTTTTTTGTTCTACCGATAAAATTGCCTTATATAATATTCAATTCCACTGAAAATCGCAGCAACAGTGATCCAATATGAAAAGGTTTTTGTAATATTGCGACCCAAAATATAGCAGATATTCCACGAAATACCAACAGTCAACTAAGATGAATATGGTTCCGAGATCTGATACCGTTTTAAAAATGTGTTTCTTGTTATTTCTAGCTATCTAATTTATCGTATGTTTGTCCTTTGGCGACTGGCTGTGGTCCGAACATGGCCGCTAATGTGCAGACAATGTAGCCGAGTTCTAACACGAGCAGTTGTCAACCACGCGGACGTTGAAATTCGTTACTATCAGGCCTCTCTCATCTTTCAGATATTCATGCGGGCACAACTGATTACTTCTATTAGATCGTTGACATAAATCATAGATTTCAGAGCGAGATTGGCCATTGAACAATATTACACTCATCAAGTCAAAGCGACTAATGTGTCCATTTTGAGATTATAAAATAGGGTGAAGCTGAACAATTTCGAAACCAATTAATAACATTCACACGTTATGGGTGTTTTAATTATAGAGTTTGACACAATTATATGAACCTAATTATTTATTACAAGAAAATTGAAAAAAAATCTTAAAAAACGACTCAAAACTTTCAAGTGCCGTTGTTTTAATTTTCTCCCCGCATTGAATATTATTCATATATTGTTTAAATTCTCGGCTTAAAGCATTCTTGAAGCATAAATAGCCGGAATCTCAAGTGAAGTAGTTTGCTATATCTCCCAATCCGGAGAGTACAATGCCGTAGCCTGAAATGTGTCGACTTCCTTATGAGGACTATCAGTTTGTCTTGGTTTTCTTGTTCTTCAATCTCTAGGTCTTACAACTTGAACTTGGCTACGGCGTTCTGAGGAGCACCAATAAGCTCAAACACGTGTGAAAGGCTGCTAAAAATTGGGGGATATGCCGACACTTTTATTTGAATTTTTGATTCGGGGAAAAATTTGAACAAAAGTGAACATTGTCGGCATATCCTGTAATATATGTTCACATATATGTGTTTTAGAGAGTTGTATTTATATTTTTAGCAACAACAGGCTTTCTCTTTAGCAGGCTGTTTTGAATGGAAAAAGCTTTTTTTTTTGACTTTTGCTGTATGTCACAACTTTGTCGGAACTAATCAAACTTGTGATAAACAACAAAGAGCCGTTAACAAAAATGAAGCATTTTACATTGAAAATAGCCTATCATTGCTAAAAATAATAAATATATATAATATACATTTATATATATATATATATATATATATATATATATATATATATATATATATATATATATATATATATATATATATATATATATATATATATATATATATATATATATATATATATATATATATATATATGAAAAGTATTCTCTTGACTGGAATTGTTATAAATCTTAGTTTTAGAAAAAACAACTAAAGGTATTTTTTCTGAGGTTGCAGTCAATTGAACAAACGGCCAAATTAAGTCGAAAAACCCCATATCTGTGATTATGAAAAGTAGTCTCTTGACTGGAATTGTTATAAATCTTAGTTTCGACATTCGAAAGCTCGACAAATTAACAGAGAGTTTTTCCTTACACTAGAATTAAGATTTTTTTTGTCTAATCTTTCATTTACTGTGTCTTCCAACTTTTTACGAATGTGTAACATTTCTAAAATATCTCTACATTTTTTGTCTTTTTGAGTTGCTTATATCTTTATATTGTTTTAATTAAAATCGTGTTTTCCAATTATTCTAAGTTCATTTAAGGCTGTTATTTGAGTTTTTGCATATTTATCTGATCTAATTCTTTCTTTATATTTTGCGACGTTTGTCCTATATAGCATTTACTGCAATTGTTACATGGTATATTATAAACAGTATGAGTTCTTCCGAGTTATTATTTCACTTGTGTATATTTCCTTTGATTTGATTTTGGGCAGTATGAGCTATTATCAAATTATAAGGCTCTATTATTTTTGCAGTGTTTGTACTAAATCTTGGAATATATGGTAAAGCAATGTAATTATTTTCGTTGGATCTGCTTTTTTTTTACTGTTAAGTAGTATATAATTTACGAATTCTGTTTCTCATTATTTTGGTTATCAAATTTAATGGGTAATTATTTTTCAGGAAATGTGTACGCACTTCTTCAAGTGTTTCATGTCTTTTTTTCTTCATTTCATAGGGTTGCCTCATGGTGAAGAAGACTAAAACTACCGAAACGAATCTAAACCGAAAATATTCCTCTGAATACTAAAAATGGATATGTGAAAATACAAAAAAGCCAATTCGATTTAAAAAAAAAGTTTGACGTTTTGATATCTATAGCAATTCATAAAATTCAATTATTCATTAGTTTAGACAAAGTTTTAACCTTAAAATAAGCCTGTTATTGCTAATAACATTGAAAATTTTATATATTTATTTATATATATATATATATATATATATATATATATATATATATATATATATATATATATATATATATATATAATATATATATATATATATATATATATATATATATATATATATATATATATATATATATATATATATATAATATATATATATATATATATATATATATATATATATATATATATATATATATATATATATATATATAAACTCAATACTTATTGTCAATTATACGTGTTGAAACAATAAAAAAACCATGTACCTAAGCATTGACAAACAGAGAACAGATAACCAAAATATTGAATTTTAAGTTTTTATTGTAGATGATTGTTATTGAACCAGGTTAAATGACGATATACCTCAAATTTGATATATTTATACTGCTAAGGAAGGAGGATAACCCTCCAAAATGTCCAAAATGTCCAAATGTCTTAAATGTGTTTTCTTTTTATTGCTTCAACACTAGTAATCTCCTAAAAATGTTCAGTTTATATTATAGAAAAAACATTTATCATCTATATTATGTTTTAGTTTGTTGATCATCCACGGTTTTTTTTCAAATTTGTGGCAATAATCTGTAGAAATAGCTTTATTATATGTAAAATCCTCATTCTATTTCACGTTTCGTCGTTGATTACAACTATGTCAAAACTAATGAATTAATAAATGAGTTTTGGCAAAGATGTGAAGATGTGATCAACGACAGAACGTGAACTAAAATGAAGTTTTTCCATATAATAAAAACGGAATATATATGTAGATGTTCCAGAAAATATCTTCTCTATAATTCAGTACGTGCCGTCTCTGATCCATTAGCACATTTGTTTTTCTCTATTTTACGACTATTCATTCCTCGGAATCAAGAGTGTAGTTACGGAATTATTCCTCGATTGACACCAGTATGTAGCGTACCGAAGTAGAGTCATAAAAGGCGGTGACTTTATGGCGGATTGTATGCATATGAGCTCCCGCTTGTTTGTCAGAACATTGGAGCGGCTCCACTGTACTCGGTGCCTTTTGCTCTCCTGTAAAAGTACCGTTCCTATTCAGCTTAAGAAACCTGCCATTTCCTGATGCGTCGTACGTTTCGATCATTCGACTAGTATTGGCTATTTCAGATAAAAACGTCAGAGTTTTCAGATTACATTTTCATGAATTCGAAAGGATTGTCTAGAAATATTCGACAGGCAATGAAACTTTTATAAGGAAAATACAATTGCAAATTCAGCAGAAAAGTCACTAATTCATTGAAATTTTTGACGAAAAATCAGCTAAGTAAGAATGAGAATTTTTTCGAAGTGTTGCAATAATTTTTTTCAGAAAATTTCATTAAGAAAATTGGAAGTTATATTTAACAAAATGAATGAATTCATTTGAGTTTTATATTGAAGTTGATATCGTTGACAATTGAAACTTGATCAACACGTCGAATAATTTCAATATCAAGTGGAATAATTTGAAGAATATATATTTATATTAGTTGTGAATTGAAAAATTGGTTGTATTTTGGAAATTATTTGAAAAAATATTTGCTCCTGTATATAAATAAATATTTTATACATTTCCAAATATTTCCTTTTTTTGTTCATTCCATTTTATATTGATGTAATGCTTTTAATTCAAGGAAGTTGATTAATAATAAAATCGTTCATTACGTAATGATATAAATCAAAAATCGATAACTACAAAGAACAAAAGCATTGATGTCATTCAGATAGGATTTCGTCGTTCAAAATATTTTCGAAGTCATAATACGCGAAGGATCTATAAATCTAAGACGAATCTACGCATACATTATTATTATATCGTATCCTCAGAATCTTACTTGAGACAACACCAGAACTAAAGTCATTTTTAGAAGATATTCCCATGAGATACAGATCGGTATGCGGTTCGTTATACACCTGAAGTATAGTGATAAGAACAATAATAGATTTAGCGGTTTCTCAAATGCATAGAAATAATTATAAGCGCGATCTGTGAGATGCGCGTTAGATCAATCGGGAAGTGGACAAGCGTGAGTTACCGTGTACAGGATTTTTACACCGTGATGCGACCTGCGTATTCCGTATGGAGAGGAGGGCACTGCCAATGCACCATCTTAAATTGTCAATGAGGAAAATCTTTCGAATCTCTAGACGTTAGCATTCGCGAAGATGTGTAACTATATCTTTATTTATAAGTCACGAAGCCGAGGCGATCTCTGACATCTGATTGAGAAATCTTTTCACTAATATACGACGCAATGTTATATAGTTTGATTAATATGTCTTATGCGATCGGATACTTGAGGAATTCTACCAGTAAATCTACGTCGTTCGTATGGAATATTTCTGGTACGGGAAGAATGTAGTTAGAAACCATAAATATTTGGATGGAATGCTATGGCGGTAATAGTCTTCACAGAACCAACACAGACTCTATTTCATTTTAGTGACAAGTTATACTTAAAATTTTAACCGCATTTTCGGGAATGAATTTTTGAGATCGGGGAGTATTTTAAATATTTCGAGTGGGTATCACATTGTCTATTGAACTATTGAAGAAAATAACACACTAAAATACCATTGAAAACGTGAAAAATAAGATTTTTCATTAGAATGGGACACTGTAGTAGAAAAATCTAAGAACAGGAAATCAACTTTATGAATTTATATGTACATAAAAATTTTTTTGTTCTTTGATTTGAGGAAATAAATCAATGTTTTGAAATGGTAGTGGATGATGTAGATCATTTTTAGGTAAATAATAACCTATTTAGATAAATAATTCTAAATATCTGTTTTGTACCACCAATTTGTATGTTGTTTTTATTTACAAGTAATTTGGACTCTTGCTTCATAAATTTTACTTTCGTAAAATTCAACACTAATTTTGAAATTTTGTTTAGATAAAATAAAATTGTTATATTTGTTCTAATGGTTATGATATTCAATATATTTATAAAATAACATTCAAATAATAAAACCACTAATTTCATGACATTCCACTACTTTAATCAACTTACACCACATAAAATTCGATTATGTAAACACTTGTACCCGAAACAAATATTTCGCTGCAGCGAAAAAATATTGTTTTGCTAAGTATTTTTCAGATTTCAATAAATTTCAATCATGTATAAAACTACATAGCCCATTTTGGAAAAACAATATTGCTATTGTAAATATTGTATATATATATATATATATATATATATATATATATATATATATATATTTTTATTAATATTTTTAATAACAGGCTTCTTTTAATATGAAAGACCTTCTATTTTCGTTGACGTTTCGTTAGATATCACAACTTTGTCAAAACTAATGGTTTAAACATTTGTTTTGACAAAGTTTTATCAAAGTTAACGAAAATGAAGATTTCATATTAAAAGAAGCCTGTTATTGCTGAAAAAATTCGAAAATAAACTATCATAAATATATATATATATATATATATATATATATATATATATATATATATTATATATATATATATTTATTAGTTTATTATATAATTTTTATTCATTCTGAAATTTCTAATCGGAATGGAAAATCATCACTGCCATGCATCCATACAATCGAGTTCAGATGTTATTTCCAAACGCAACAAAGTCATACATCTTCAAAAGGCAGGATGAAGCAGGTGAAACATCCAGTTTTACTGATTTGATGTTCCTCTCACGAAGGAAAATGATGAACTATTTCAAGTGTGGTAGATTACATTTGCCACAAACTTTAGTGCGTACTTTCATCCGAAAGTTCCTATGACTATGACTTATCGCTTTGTTTCGCACCCTAGTAGGCCAAATGTGCAAGAACTTTCAAGCTATTGGTTTAAAAGCCAACAAGCTAGTCAACACACCAATGACGAATTTCATGCGCGGTTGTATAAAAAAGGACATAAATCGGGAAACTAGAACCAATTTCAGAGACCCAATATTGATTCTTGTTTAATTTCCACTTGTGTATATCTTTTGTATAAATATCTGTTTAACAGTTCTCATTATTAATTTGTTCACCTATGAAGTATTCATCAGGCTAGAACTCCGTTCAGAAAAACAGACTAATAAGTTGAATTAAATATCAATGTCGTGAAGTGTCTCCACTTCATATTAGTGGTAAAATGTGGAAGATCTTGCATATCAGTTTTGGGTGATCCATTGTTTTGTGCTACACTTTATTTCTTTATTATAAAGAAATTTTTTAGATTACATATCCATGTGCTGTATATATATATATATATATATATATATATATATATATATATATATATATATATATATATATATATATATAATGAAATTTTTTGTACTTATGGCACTGAATGAAATATTCAAGAAAATGAACACTAGAACATTCATTCGAAAAATTCGAATTAAGCAAGAGAAATTTATTGTAGAGTTAGATACGTGAACGTGTACGATAATTAATTTTATTGATATTGAAGGATAATGGAGACATCACATCGTACACGTTCACGTATATAGCTCTACTATAACATTCTCTTGATTAATTTGAATTTTTTCAATGAGTGTTCTAGTGTTCATTTTCTTATATATATATATATATATATATATATATATATATATATATATATATATATATATATATATATATATATATATATATATATATATATATATATATAAATATATATATATATATATATATATATATATATATATATATATATATATATATAATAATATATTACCTAAAATTTGAGTTTATGCAGTGAAGACAACCTAACGTGTGTTTTTGTGTGTGAACAATATCACCTTGCAACACAATGAAAAAATTTTAATATTTTGATTTTCCTTCGAGTGATATGATGATTTTCATTTTGATATATTTTTATTTTTTTTCACTGGAAAACATATTTTTAGTGTTTTACCTATGGCAATTACTTCATTTGATATTAATATTCACTTCAAAAACGACATTGAAATCATTCTTTATTTCATTTATATTTTTTTAATGATATTATAAATAATAAGAATCTAATATTATATAATATATATAAAAAGTATTTAATATATAAATAATAACTAATTTGAATAAATGATTTCGCATATTCCGTCCACTCTAACGGACGAAATTGAAAAGAGGTAAAAGTGAAACTAAAAATTATTAGGGTCGCTATAAACCGCATAAAACAACAGGGGCACTGATATGTGTATCAAAGACGATAAACTTGTGAAGAATGCAGTGGTTAACTTTAATTTTTGTTTTATAGTTGAGAGCGTTATAGTCCACCTAGCTCATTTCAATCTTTCATTGGCGTCCCGCTGAGTATGCGCCTTATGAGTTTTCGTTTTATATTACTGTCCTGCTTACAGGAGGACCGTATATCACAAACTGGTTGTGTTAGTGGTCGGCTCACCTGAACCGGAGATGGTCCAAATACCTGCGACGTAAATCCAGAAATAATTACTACAAATTTTCAATAATTCATCCGACCTTGTCACGCTCGAATTTCTTGTTAGGTTTTTTGAATACGAAGGCGCAGGTGGGCACCTGTTACGGTTGCTGAAATTGAAATTATATTGTGTCGCTTTTCGTAATATGAGTTATTGATAATTGTGAGCGGATACAGGGCGTAGAACGTTAAAAATTATTCTGATTATAAATAACGTCATTTAATCACATTTACAGCATTCTATTGTATAAGTTTTTTTTTATTTAATTTCATCAGTGGAATTCGGAGTACCTGAAAAACTCACAAAAATTATGCATATTCAGTGGATTTGTCAAATAGATTATGTATATTCCGTTATTCTGTGATAACACTCGTGTTCAATTGTCGTTTTCAATCATCCAAATCTATTTGGGGTATTCTGCTCTATTTTCACAATGTAATAACGGGTGTTTTTTTTAGAGGTATAGAACTTCAAGTTGGCATTACTGTTGAAGATGACGACCGATTTAACAGCTGAGATGTGATTTATTCTCAGTTTGGTTTGGCAATTCATCGTAAATAGACTCACGCTTGAAGAACGCTTGAAAATAGTGGAATTTTACAAAAAACGAGATTTTAGCTGATGCAGAAGCGCACTTCTGGTTGAATGGCTACGTCAACAAACAAAACTGCCGCATTTAGATAGAAGAATATCCTCAAGTGTATGTCAAAACACCGTTACATTCAGAAAAACTGATAGTTTGGTGCGCTTTATGGGCTGGTGGAATCATTGGTCCTTACTTCTTCAAAAACGATGATGGCCAGAACGTTACAGTCAATGGTGATCGGTATAGAGCCATGGTTACTAAATTTTTCAATTCCTGAATTGAACAACCATGATGCCCAGGAGCTGTGGTTTCAACAAGACGGCGCAACATGTCACACAGCTCGTGCCACAATGTATTTATTGAACGACAAGTTTGATGACCGCCTAATTTCACGTTTTGGACCTGGGAATTGGCCTCCAAGATCTTGTGATTTAACACCGCTAGACTACTTTCTATGCGGCTATAAAGTCATTGGTCTATGCGGATAAACCACAAACGCTTGACCATTTGGAAGACAATATTCGTCGTGTTATTGCCGATATACGGCCACAAATGTTGGAAAAAGTCATCGAAAATTGGACGTCCAAATTGGACCACATCCGAGCCAGCCGTGGCGGTTATATGCCAGAAGTCATATTCAAAATGTAATGCCATCAGATTATCTTTCGAATAAAAAAAATTTTGTCAATCGAATGATTCATCGTTGATTTATTACAATTTAAAGTTCTATACCTGTAAAAAAAACACCCCCTATATATTCCTAAATTTTTACGGAAATACGCACTAAAATTTTAACACCGAATTCTTTCATCCAATTTCGGTAGACAAGACCTTGTTTCTTCGACAGAGGGTGAGTTGTGACTATTAATACTCGTCTTTTGTAGAGCGCGGGAGTGCATTCAGTAGGATAATAGAAACCCGATTGTTTGGATACATGTCACTGATGATTCTCAGAGTAGGTTGAAACAGCGCTAAATGGTATTTCCGACGACTTTAATGTTCCTTGAAATGCATTCGACATTCACTCTTGAAAGTTGATAGTTTGCGTTTTCACGACTGAGAGTTTTATTTGAGTTAGTTTGATATTTCGTTGAAGAAAATCTCAGAATGAAAAAAAGAGCTCTCTCAATAAAACAGCAGGGTTTTGAGATTGTGGACATTCATTAAATGTCAATAATCTCCACTCAAAGCTTCAAAATTCGAAGTGGAAACTGAAAATAAGAAAGGAAGCCTCTGTTAAGAAAAACAGGTTTTTCGCATCGTCTGCAGGAACAATCTGGATTGAAAAATTTGATCTTGCCTTGGCTAGATAACTTTAAACTTTTACATTATATCGCCCCAAGATTATGAAAAAATCACATTTGACGCAACACATTCAGCAAAAAAAAACGTAATCGATTTAAATATTCATTGGTATAGTCTGTCAAAAGAACTACTTTCTATACTTCTGTTTACTTTTCTCTAAAGAGTGAAGTCAAATTTGAGTTGTACAAGATTTGTTTTTGTGTTGAAGCTTGTGAAAAACATGTGCTTTCTTTCGGCTTCTGCATGAAATCAATGGATTGGAATATTTTGTGTCGTTGATAGTTTGATATCGTTTGGTATCCAGCACCTGGGGTGCTGGTTCTCAGTAATAATTATTGACTTCTGATGATGACTGTACCGATAATTTTCATCCTGGTTCTAAATGTATATATCGGGAGTAATATCATGAGGAATATTTTTCAAGATTGAAACAAAACTTCAGTTTGCTTTGATCTTCATTCTTTTTCATTTATTTATTGCTGATGAATAACAGAAAGGCAGAGACCGGAATGTAATGTGAATTGAAATATTCACGAAATATTCATTGAGTTCAAAAGAAATAAGGTCTCCACATGTTTCGATCGAGTTATGTACTCCTCATGACGATTGAACTCGAAACGTTGCGACTGTTCATTTCAGTTGAACACAATCGTGTTGCAACAATTTCTATAATGAAACTATTGAAAAAATGAATCAATTTGTTCATCAATTTGAATTGATGAGTTAAATAATACACAATGAGCTTTCCCCAGAACATGATTTGAATATGGGCATAAAGATCCGCAGCCGGGACTCTCAGGTCCCGGGACTCAGGTCATAACTTTTTGATCAGTATAAATACACATGCTGAATCGAATAAAACATTCACCTGATTTATAGTCAATCTCAAATTTTATGACTGTTATAAAACGTGATCTTTCGTAAAAAATTTTAGGAGGTCGTATTTTTTTATGAGTTTTCACAAAGTGTCTACGGAAATTTATGAGAACACCCTATTGAATATGAGAAAAAGCGATTCGAGTTCAACTCGAGTAGAATTTAAGATTTTGAACCGATGACATCATCCACACTTTTGTTTCTAAGATATACCAAATCAGAGTTGGACTATAAGATTTTATTCGCATTTATTTTAAAATCTGGAACTTCGATTTTAGAATAACTTCGTTTTGGTACACATGTTCCGATATACAGGGCGATCAAACGTTGATACCACCATATTAGATATTTTGCAAAAATTATTATGCGACTGTAACCATCTTACCTCTTGGTGAGGATTATTGTAACTTTTTGGAAATAATGGTTCTTGAAATTCTGAATGACTCACCATTCGCTACTAGGAGTGTGCGTTTGAAATTTGTTGCTCGTGATTTTTTTAAGGAACATACGGCATCTGAAGGGTCGGGTTAGGATATTTATTTTATTTTGGGAGTCTCAGAAGTTTTTCACACTATATCATCATTCTAATCAACAGAGTTTCTTGGAATATTCGCTGACAGAAATTTGAGATGGACATCACACATTTATGTTTTATGTAAAAAGTTGAGTAACTCTACTTTTTGCAATCTCTTGAATTAAGAACATCGTACCTAGAAACTGTGTTATGAATGTGTATTACAGTCTTATATATAGTCATCTAAATTACAATATTCTGCTGTGGGGCTGCTCTACAGAAATAAATAGGGTGTTTATTACTCAGCAGCGAAAACTTCGATTAATATTCAATATTCATCAACGAACATCTTGTAAACCTATCTTCATTAATAATTACATACTCACCTTACCGTGTTTATATATTTTTAGATGTTTGTTATATGTTGAAGAAAATGAAGATGAGTTTGTTAAATTGAATAGTAAGCATGAGTATTTAACAAGGAACAGTGATGTGTTACTTATTCCTATGCATAAAACAGCTACATTTGAGCACTCTCTCTATTATTAGAGTATCAAAATCTTCAACCATTTACCATCGATTTTGAAAGTACTGAAAGCTCATTTGTTTAAAAGGCAACTATAGTGTGGCAAAGTTCTTCGATGATTCGAATGTAGGCAATAATGTTTGAATCAATTTGTTGTATAATATGTTTGTATATTTCTTTACCACAAATATCCTTCAATATGTGAAATTGTCTCAAATGTTCAATATTTCTGAGGTAATTTTTTCTTTTCTCTTCAGATGAAGTTGTATATTATTGTGAATATAAATTTAACCAATATTTCTGTTTGAAAAAATTTTTTGGTTCGAGGGCTGAATGTAAGATCAGTCTCAAAACTGAATCAAGTCCTTTTGAGAGTATTCTTCTTAGTTGTAATTATTGTATCAATTGAATGAATGTAATTTTAAATGTAATGTTTTTGATTATATTATAGTGAAAAAGTTAGATAATTTGCGAAATGTGATAATTGCTAGGTGTAATACAAATAAAAACAAACCTGAAGCCTTAATTGGAATGGTTCGGCATTCTACAAAAATATTGCATGTTACTGTTCAGACTTGGGTCCAGTTTTGTATTCTTCTAAATAATTTCGAACTTTTTTTCATGAATGATCAATATGAATATGTTTCTGATAATAAGATGTTATCATTTTTACGAATTTTGTTAGTTATGTATTAACACTCTTTATGGAAAGGATGAATTAACTAGTGTCAGTTTCGTGAAAATTTTTGCCTATCAATTTTGATTATTCGAAAAATTGTTCAAGAATTTCATAAATGCTTATTCATATACTTCTTCAACATTGAAGAAGTTGATAATAACACGCAGAAACTGCCAAAATGGAATCATGAGTAAAGTTGATTAATTATTTGCATCCTCTTGGTAAAACATTGTTAAATATATTTTATATATATTTAACAATTTATATTTATATATATATATATATATATATATATATTTTTATATATATATAAACCAAGAGATTAATTTTCTTGATTTATTGAATTTTTCGAATGAACGTTCTAGTGTTCATTTTGTTAAATATTTCATTCAGTGCCATAAGCACAAAAAATTTCATTTCCTTATATATATTTATATATATATATATATATATATATATATATATATATATATATATATATATATATATATATATATATATATATATATTTGTATGTTATTTAAGAGTCTGTAGTATACTATTTATAATAATTTTTAAGGGTTTATTGACTCAATATTTTACAGTGGTACTCTTTTCTCTCTACCAAGCTTTCGCAATTTACTTTATTGCTTCTCCAGGGTTCTAAAATTTATAAAAAACCTTAATTAATATCTACAAACGCAATATACAATGTTTGCTTACATGAGAGTTGAGGTTATAATCATTAAACTATTAAACGCAATTTTCAAACTATCTAAAATTTATAATTCAGTCTCAATATTCAATTTCAATATATTATTTTAGGTTAAATGCATATTCTTGTCACGTATCATCTGATCCCAGTTGTTCTTTTCTGCGTTCTGTTGTTCTTTTCTTGTTTCTTTTCTTTCTCCATATCCAGTAACATATATAGCTACTTACTGGATATGGAGAAAGAATAAAGTAAATTGCGAAAGCTTGGTAAAGAGAAAAGAGTTCCACTGTAAAATATTGAGTCAATAAACCCTTAAGAATTATTATATATATATATATATATATATATATATATATATATATATATATATATATATATATATATATATATATATATATTTACTTCGTATCTTTACTGACCACTCTTATTATACATTTGGATATTTTTTTTCCTAGGTTAGGGTCAATTTATAACAATTATTACATTAATATTTAACTTTATTTACGCGTTTCGACTACTACTTTTCGACTATATATATATATATATATATATATATATATATATATATATACATATATATATATATACATATATATATATACATACATATATATATATATATATATATATATATATATATATATATATATATATATATATATATATAAGTGTAAAAATTGTTGGGTTATCGGCAATTTGGGCTATTAAATTAATCCAAGACTAATCGTCAGTAATTCTATATTTCGAACTAAGGTTCAGTTCTTCTTCAGGAATGCTGGAATCGTATAACAAGATGTTAAGTAATTATAAATGATAGTGAAAAATACCTACATCTGACATAAGTGGTTAAACTGACAAAAACAATACAGAAGTCATTCAATAATCGATTACAAATGCAGGAAAGTTATTTTAAGAATAAGTATGTAGATAATAATGTAAACATGAAAAATATAATAAAGTGACGTTTCTTATGACATAGAACATTATTTGAATTGACGCATAGGTTACGAGTGTTTTCTGTAACTGTTGACAGGACGTCTAAACGTTGGTCTCAGCTATTTTTTCGAATTTAACCATTCTCATCCAACGAGAGTAAGTAGCTATATATGGAACTAAGATTCTCAATGTCTGCTCTTTTGTTGATGTTGTTGGGTATGTTACTGATATAACACATCTCCAAGAACATTCTTTTATTGTGATTTGTCTCTACTGAGAGAATTTTTGGCTGGTTAAGGTCAAAGTTGTGGTTTAAAGAAGACGCATGGCTGGCAAGTGCGCATCTTCTCGGCTGCAGACGGATGTCGCTGCTGTGAATCGCCATTCTCCTTTTTAACGATTGGGTCGTCTGACCGATGTACACGGAATGGCAGTCTTTACAATTCACTAGATACACACAATCAGAGATGGACAAAGTTGAAATCTTGTCTTTTAATCTACTGAAGAGTCTATAAACAGAAAATGGGTTATATCTGGCCAATTTTATATTTGGAACATCACTGAGGGCGTGAATTAGTCTTTGTGTCAACCCCCGGATATAGGGCAGCACAACATACCTCGTGGAATTGGTGTTTTGAGAGATATCATCACCCACAGAAACATTATCCAACGGCCTGGTTTGAGTAATCGTTGGAAGATGCTGAAAACACTTCGTCAAGAAGGATCTGGAGTAGCCATTTTCCAAGAAAATATTGAAGAGTCTATTTTCAGCAGACTTTAGATATTGAGGATGACAAATTGTTCTAACCCTGTGTATCATTCTCTTTATTAGGTTGATTTTGATTCCCCAATTATGGTTGGACTTAGTATGGATGTATCGACTAGATGCTGTTGTCTTCTGAAACCAATCCAGTTTGATAATGTTTTCGTTAGATCTTATCACCTTCGTATCTAAAAAGGGAACGAAATTATCATTTTCTTCTTCCACCGTGAAGGTAATATGTTCATCGGAGGAGTTGAAATCGTAAGGATCTCCTCCGTGCCATAGTGAGGTATTGAAAGGATGAGATCATCAACATACTGGTATATGAAGGGTAATTGATATGATAAAAGGGGAATACAATTTTTTAATAATGCCGACATAGTGATGGAAGCCAAGATAGGACTCAACTTGCTACCCATTGGACATCCAAAAATCTGGGAGTATGTAGTTACTTGAAAGACAAAATAGTTTGAGTTGAACAGAAATCTCATCACAATGCAAAACATATCAAAGTCCATGCTGGTTACACTGCTGATCCCATCCCATTCCTCTTCTATAATCTTTAGAACATTGTCGATGGAGATATTGGTGAAGAGGTTGACGACATCTAATGGAATGACTTTGTAACCATCCGGCAGTTGAAAGTTGTTAATTCTTTCACTGAATTGAAAGGAGTCTTTTATGGCATAGATATGATAGTCGGAGAATGCTGCTGATAGCATCGTTGCCATGTATTCACTGAGATCAGAAGTAGCCGAACCAACAGTGAAGACAATGGGTCTGAGAGGTGCATCTACTTTATGAATCTTTGGTTGCCCATAAATTCTGGGCGGTTGGGCTTTATAAGTTGTCATCTTTTTTGCTGTGATATTGTCAATAATGTTTTTGTCTTTTAGTTGTTTGATAATTTGATTATTTTTGTTTTGGACCTGCATCGTTGGGTCTTTTGTCAGTATTGTATAGACCTTAGCTGGCCAAACCCAGGCCCGCGGGCCACATAGTGGCCCGCCAAGGCATTTGAATTTGCCCGCCAGCACTTTGCGCCAAGGCATTTGAATTTGCCCGCCAGCACTTCGCGCCAAGGCATTTGAATTTTCCCGCTAGCACTTCGGTAGCGCGGCGTGCGATAGCACTGCTTCCACTTGATTGGTCAGCCGAGCGCAACCGATCCGCGTCGTTCGGGTATTGTCGCTACTTCGCCCGCACCCCGCACGCATATCGGTCCCGTCCTCCAATAGCCAGACAAACGGACGGTTAGCGATCATCTTAGTACCGTAATCAATCTTACTTGAATGCAAGTATATTGAATTACTAATTCGTTTTGTGACAATTCGTTTAATAAATTAGAAAGAATACTACCAAAACTTTGCATCTTCTCTGCAGGTAAGTGTAATATTTGCATGTGTTACAATTAGTTTGTTTGTTTGTCTGTAAATACTTTCCTGCACAGCAGGCGGCGCGGCGGTCTTATTGCCCAAGATGTAGGATTTGTACCTACGAATCTTAATTAGATATTTATTGATATTGTGGAGCGGTGCCTGTCCAAATTAATAGTTTTATTTTACTTAGGTACTTACCTTCATTTCATAAAACTACATGTACATTTACATGTAGTTTTACATGTACATTTACATGTAGTTTTACATGTACATTTTATTGTTTTAGTATGGCCCTCAGCAAACCTAGTACGAGTACATCAAGAATAAAGGATAACCCTCGGACGTTTCATGAAGAATGGGAAACAAAATACCTTTTCACCGAAAGCAAAGCCCGCAAACCTGTGTGTCTCATTTGCTCAGCAACAGTAGCTGTTGCTAAAAAATATAATTTAGAGCGGCATTTTAAGCAAAACCATACAAAATTCGACAAAGAGTATCCAGTGGGGTCAGCTGTAAGGACTGATTTCATAAATAAAAAGAAGAAAGAACTATTTTCACAGCAAAATATTTTTGTAAAACGACACGAAGAACTGGAAGCCATGGTCAAAACATCGTATGAAATATCTTTATTATTGGCTAAGAAGAAAAAGCCGTTTTCTGATGGGGAAATTATCAAACAGAGTTTGTCCATTTTTGCACAGAACTGCAATGATCAAAAGGTTGAAGCCATGGCAGCTAGTATTTCACTGTCGCGCAACACAGTAATGAGGCGAGTAGAAGATATGTCAACAGACATTAACAGTCAAATTGCAGAGTTTGTAACTAAATGTAGATATTATTCACTTGCATTGGACGAAACCTGCGATTTAACTGGTATGGCGCAATTAGCTGTTTTTGTACGCTGTATTGATGACAATTTTAATATATTTCAAGATATATTGGACCTCTGTCAATTGGAAACTACAACCACAGGAAAAGATATATTCATGAAACTGAAAGATTGCATTGAGGGTAAGAGCCTAAACTGGGATAAATGCAATTCAGTTTGCACTGATGGAGCACCTGCGATGATGGGGAAAACCAATGGCGCTGTAGCTTTGCTGCAAAATTACATAGGTCGACAATTGTTTTCTTATCATTGTATTATACATCAAGAAGCTTTGTGCGCTAAAGACATGACTTTCGAGGACGTGATTGACCCAGTAGTACGCTGCATTAATTTCATACGTGCCAGAGCACTTAACCGACGAGAATTCAGAACGTTGTTTGAAGAAGAAATAAAAGAATACGGCGAATTACATCTTTATTGCGCTGTTCGCTGGTTATCTAAAGGCGAAATGTTGAAACATTTTTATGATTTGAGGGAACATGTTCTGGAATTTCTGAAAGAAAAACAAGCATTGCCAGCAGAGAGAGCTCTGCTTGAAAATTCATTATGGCTGTGCGATCTTGCATTTTTAGTTGATACATTGAAGCACCTTAATGTCCTGAACCTTAAACTGCAAGGAAAAAATTGTTCTCTTCCAACAATGTTCAACTTGATCAATGGTTTCAAAGGGAAGTTGGACTTGTTCGCAGCAAACTTAGAGAGAAATAAAGTCGACCATTTTTCCACACTTGCAAGTTTAAAAGAAGAATTAGAGATCACTGCCCTTGATATTCCTAAATACCTATCAAAAATAAAATGTTTAAAAGAGTCTTTTGAAAACAGATTCCAGGATTTTGAATCGGACAAGAGAAATATTCAGCTGTTTATAAATCCATTTGCTATCAGTTCTACTGACTTGGTTGATTATCCAGCAAACATACAGCTCGAAGTAACAGATCTTCAAAACCACACTGCCCTGAAACAAATTTTCTATGAAAATGTATCTTCAGAGCAGCTAACAGAAAGTTTTGCAAGTTTTGGAAAAACGTTTCCAGTGAAGATTTCCCAACATTGCGCGACCTTGCTATGCAAATTTTAAGCAGGTTTGGTTCCACCTATGTGTGTGAGAAAACATTTTCAACTCTATCATACATCAAAAATAAATATCGCACATCTCTCACTGCAAAACACATTTCGGATTTGATTGTACTATCAACATCAGACTTAAAACCAAATATCGACAAATTACTATCACAAAAACCTCTTCACAGCTCTCATTAAATAGAAATAATGTTGTTATTATGTATGTTACTTAATTTCATTTACAAATAAAGTAAATTAAACCAAATTTTTAATGTACGTTTTGTGTATATTAATACCTTATGAATATGGTATTTGGCCCGGCGGCACCACAGTCTATGAAATTTTGCCCACCTTGAAAAACTATTGGCCAGCCTTGGTATAGACTGACAAAAGACCCAACGTTTACAGAAAACACTCGTAACCTATGCGTCAATTCAAATAATGTTCTATGTCATAAGAAACGTCACTTTATTATATTTTTCATGTTTACATTATTATCTACATACTTGTTCTTAAAATAACTTTCCTGCATTTGTAATCGATTATTGAATGACTTTTGTATTGTTTTTTGTCAGTTTAACCACTTATGTCAGATGTAGGTATTTTTCACTATCATTTATAATTACTTAACATCTTGTTATACGATTCCAGCATTCCTGAAGAAGAACTGAACCTTAGTTCGAAATATAGAATTACTGACGATTAGTCTTGGATTAATTTAATAGCCCAAATTGCCGATAACCCAACAATTTTTACACTTATATTCGTAACCACGGCAACACTCCTCAGTTGATATATATATATATATATATATATATATATATTTTTTATTTTGAAAGTTTTTAGCATTAACAGGCTTTTTTAATATGAAAAAGTTTATTTCTGTTGACGTTTCGTTGTTATATTACAACTTTGTCAAAACTAATAAATCAATTTCAAGAAATATATATATATATATATATATATATATATATATATATATATATAGGTATATATATATAAAGTGTTTTTTAAGAGTTAAGTTTTTCAGCTTTGCGGCACTGGTTGGTAATGGCATAACGTCATCTGTCAAAGTGAAAAGTTTTCAGTAAACTCTGGCATTTCATAATGAAAAGACTTACAAACGAGCAACGACTGCAAGTTGTTGAAATTTACTTTCAAAATTCGTGCTCTGTGAAAAATGTGTATCGTTTGTTACGACCATATTATGTTCGTCATAATCGACCTGGTGAATCAACAATTCGAGCTGTTATCAACAAATTTCGCACCAAGTTTTCTTTTGTTGTTTCAACCATTGTCTCGCATGTGTACAGTGCGTACTGAAGAGAATATTGGACCTGTAGCGTAGTGTTAATGAGGATCTTGACATGTCCACAACCACATGGAAAATTTTACGTGTTGATTTGCGTTTGAAAGCCTATAAAATTCAACTTCTACATGAATTAAAGCTGAATGACCTACCACAACGTCTGACAAATATCATAATAATAATATCATAATAATATTAGTAATATCATAATATGCCCCTGAAATACGGGAATAAACGCGAGCGTACGACTCCTAGTGATATTTGAAAATATCGTATGATGATATTTGTCAAATGGACATTGCAATTTAGTAGATACCTACGGGTATAGAAGATATGTGAAATTTCGATGCTTGGTGTGTCTGTAATCTGAGAGAATGTTTTCTTCTAATTTCTTTAGATGGAATTGTAGAGTATTCATTACTCTACGATCTTCCGATTGAAGTCACAAGAAGATGCTTGGAGGTTGAAATCGTTGCCTCACTTAGATGGACGTGATGCGACTGACGAGTTCCTTGCAGAACGAAACATATATGTCTCGCACTTTCATCAGGTGTGGCATCGATTTCAATATTTCTCTAACATTTATCCCTTGAAGGATAATGGAGACATCACATCGTACACGTTCACATATCTCGCTCTACTATAATATTCTTTTGATTAATTTCAATTTTTCGAATGAATGTTTTAGTGTTCATTTTCTTATATATATATATATATATATATATATATATATATATATATATATATATATATATATATATATATATATATACACATTTATATATTCAAATACCTATTGAAAATGAAGCGAGTGCTTTGATGGGTAGCATCTGTTGAAATTCCACAATATCATACCCGAAATTATTGCGTGATTGTTGAAATTCTATCGCAGATTGCTGAAGACGAAATTTGAGATAATTATGTTTTCCAATTTGAAAAGGACAAAATTAACACTTGCTGCACGCCATAATCAAAAATACACAGCAGTCAATTGTTTGGTTTTTAATCATTGTCGATGACTTGTAATTTCGCGAATAATATATTCCCGACTCGGCCCATATCTTGCAACAGGTAATCGAAATTGTATTATGTACCACGATATTAAGCTCCGACAACACTAACGGGCATACAATTTATTTCTTAATTGGGAGAGGTGCAGTTGTTAGCGTAGTTTTACACTTGATATATTATGCCTTAATAACACATTCCGGGCACATTTGCATCGGCTTATTAACTGAGGTATTACTTACATGCTCTGCTTTTGATCGACTTATTTTTGCGAGTGCATTAATTTCGTTGCGAGCACTAGAACTTAACCGATAAGTAGGGTACTTATCAGTCCCGATTTCACGGCCAGAAATTGCAAGTTTTCGATATTCGAAAAGTCTGCCCTCGAAAAACCATGAATTCTGGTAAAACCTCAACTGATGATTATGTCGAATACCAAAAAATATTTTCTCTCGGTTCACAATGTATTATAATTGTCATAATTCTATAAGTACTATATATATATATATATATATATATAAATATATATATATATATATATATATATATATATATATATATATATATAATATGAACAGTAAAACATTCATTCGAAAAATTCAAATCGACCAAAAGAATGTTATAACGGTTTTTTTAGAGGTATAGAACTTTAAGTTGGCATTATTGTTGAAAATGGCGACCGATTTAACAGCTGGGAAGTGATTTATTCTCAGTTTGGTTTGGCAATTCGTCATGGATAGAATCACACCTGAACAACGCTTGCAAATAGTGCAATTTTATTTCGAAAATAATGGTTCTGTGCGGAATACTTATCGCTCGAATTTTTGATTTTGTTTACCAATGAAGCGCACTTCTGGTTGAATGTCTACATCAAGAAACAAAACTGGCGCATTTGGAGTGAAGATAATCCTCAATTGTATGTCAAAACACCGTTATATCCAGAAAAACGGACTGTTTGGTGCGCTTTATGGGCTGGTGGAACCATTGGTGGAACTTCTTCAAAAACGATGATGACCAGAACGTTACAGTCAATGGTGATTGCTATAGAGCCAAGATTACTGACTTTTTCATTCCTGAATTGAACAACCATGATGTCCAGGAGCTGTGGTTCCAACAAGACGGCGCATCATGTCACACAGCTTTGCCACAATCGATTTATTGAAAGACACGTTTGGTGACCGCCTCATTTCACGTTTTGGGCCTGTGAATTGGCCTCCAAGATCTTGTGATTTAACACCGCTAGAGTACTTTCTGTGGGGCTATGTAAAGTCATTGGTCTATGCGGATAAGCCACGAACGCTTGACCATTTGGGAGACAATATTCGCCGTGTTATTGCTGATATACGGCCATAAATGTTGAAAAAAGTCATCAAAAATTGCACATCCAAATTGGACTACATCCGAGCCAGCCGTGGCGGTCATATGCCAGAAATCATATTTGAAATGTAGTGCCACAAAAGTATTTTTCGAATAACAAAACATTATTGTCAATCGAATGATCCATCGTTGTTTTATTGCATTTTAAAGTTCTATACCCCTAAAAAAAACACCCTTTAGTAGAGCGAGATATGTGAACGTGTACGATGTGATGTCTTCATTATCCATCAAGGATTTCGATGGACGTGGTGCGACTGACGAGTCCCTTGCAGAACGAAACATATATGTCTCGCACTTCCATCAGGTGTGGCATCGATTTCAATATTTCTCTAACATCTATTCCTTGAAGGATAATGAAGATATCACATCGTACACGTTCACATATCTAGCTCTACTATAACATTCTCTTGGTTAATTTTAATTTTTTAAATGAATATTCCAGTGTTCATTTTCTTAAATATTTCATTCAGTGCCATCAGCACGAAAATTCATGAAAATGGAAACATGTATAGGTATTCACACACATATGTTAATACATATACGTACAGTTCATTACAGTGAATTTATAACATTCACAATATATGTACAGTTCTTGGCAATAGCCCCTCAACAGAATATCGAACAACCACTAGAACTTCTATTCGAAATATTTTAATATCAATCAGAAGAGTCAGAACAGAGTTGGCTAGGCGGATATGTACTGTATGAAGTTCCTGCATCCCTTCAGGCATAAATTTCAGAGCATAATGAAATCGATGCCACACTTGATGGAAACATCTTCATTAGTTTCTGAGATTGAATCCTCGCTCAAATATTGGGGACACATAATTAAATATAAAATTAAATTAAACATTAGGCTTAATGTTTCCGGATTATATTCAACAGTAGGTATTAATTCGTCAACATGTTTTGAGCGAGAGCTCATCTTCAAGACAGTCTTGCAGATGAGCTCACGCTCGAAACATAATAATAATGTATTTATTAGCAGAATTGCTACATCATATTACAAAATATAGTAATAACAAGTTAATTAAAAATTAAAATAATGAAAAGTAAAATACTGTGAATTAAGTAAAGTATCAATATATGTAAATAACATACTATAGTAGAAAAACAAAAACGTTATACTTAGCACCTAACTAATATTACATGATAAACATCAATTAGAGTACTAGAAGAAACAAGGCCCAATTGAATTAGAGTGACTTTAAACTGTATAGCATCTCGTTGAGATGAACGTTCTCAAAAGTCTTTTAAATACTTTTAAACTTTCACAGTTTTTTATATGGGCAGGAAGTCCATTAAATTCAATTAAACCTTCATACAAAATAGATTTTAGCTTTTGTGTGGTGTTACATTTTTCAAGGATAAAGTTTGTTTTGAATCTCGTATTATAAGTTTGTACATCTTCAAATAATCGAACTCTATCACTAATGTAGGTTGGTAACATATTTCTTCTCAATTTAAAAATGAACACTTGTACATTAAACTCAACTCTTTGGCTAAGAGATAATATATTCAACACATTAAGCATGGATTTGACAGGTGTATATCTATAATATTTTAATATAGATCTCATAGTCCTATTTTGTATTTTTGCTAATCGACTTATTTGATTTGGGGAGAATTAAACAATAAGGAACAACAGAATTGTAAATGAGGAAGTGTAATGGCTTTATAGAGTGACAACTTTGTACTCATAGACAAATATTTGCCGATTCGTGATAAAAATCCTACTTTTTTCGAAAATTTTCTCGTTATATAATCTGCGTGTGCGTTGAAGTTTAAGTTCGAATACAAAATTATACCCAAGTATTTGATATGTTCATCGGGAACAATAGCTTCTCCGTTTACAGAAATACATATATTATCAACCTGCACATTTATCATTCGTGATTTCTTGGCAGATATACTAAATTTTGATTTTTCCTGCATTCAAACTTAATCTATTATCACACAGCCACGCGAATAATTTGTTCATTTCAATGTTCATATCCGATATCATTTGATGTAAATCTTCCCCCCATGTTGACTATTTGCCATTCTTAAATGTAATCGTGAAATATCAAGCTAAGTGTTTAAATTAATTTAATCTTCATTAATATACGATTTTCAATCCATGAAGGCTGAAATGACGTGCGATTAATGTAGGCGACTAGTCAGTTCTGGTCCAGATCATCTTATTCAAATTATATTCCTTTAAAACACTGTTAATAGTAGCAATCTACCCTCTCGGAATACAAATTACACTTATATTATTAAAGCAGACTCTTTTATCTGGTACTGCTCGGAAAGTGTGTGTGGTCCCAGACGCCAGGCGTACCTACTTGTAAAAAAAAACGTAACACCTAATACCATTCCTTCAGTGCTTTTTGCAATGGTCCGGTGGTATTTTAATTGTCCTAGAATTAATTAGGCAATATATTACATGCTAACTATTCCGTCTTTGTGGACGTTGTCGACTTAGTGAAACTAGAATGACGTTTTTTGAGTTGATCTATTAGAATTAAGTGTTTTCCACTAAACGAGAATTAGTCATCCAAATGCATGGAGGGAAGGTCTCTACGAAATCCTGTCGTCAATTGTGATCCGAGTTTAACCCCAGTTGTTTTTGTGGATGCGTAGTTTCATGCCACTAATACATAATATATATATATATATATATATTTTTTGAAAGTTTTTAGCATTAACAGGCTTTTTTAATATGAAAAAGTTTATTTTTGTTGACGTTTCGTTGTTATATTACAACTTTGTCAAAACTAATGAATAATTGAATTTATGAGTATATATATATATATATATATATATATATATATATATATATATATATATATATATATATATATATATATATATATATATATATATATATATATCTTGAAATTGATTTATTGCCTGTTTAAGATATTTTATTCTGAAAGTTTTTAGCAATAACAGGCTTTTTTTGATATGAAAAAGTTGATTTTTGTTGACGTTTCGTTGTTATATTACAACTTTGTCAAAACTAATGAATAATTGAATTTATGAGTTACTATAGATATCAAATGTCAAATTTATTTTTTAGAAAAATCAAATTAGTTTTTTTGTATCTTCACTCATTGATTCTCATTATCAGAGGAATATTTCTGGCTTAGCATTCGCTTCGGAAGTTTTAGTCTTCTTCAAAAAAAAAAAAAAAAAAAAAAAAAAAAATCCTGTTATTGCTGAAAACTCTCAAAATAATATATATATATATATATATATATATATATATATATATATATATATATATATATATATATATATATATATATATATATATATATATATATATATATATATATATATATATATATATATATATATATATATATATATATATATATATATATATATATATATATATATATATATATATATATATATATATATATATATATATATATATATATATATATATATATATATATATATATATATATATATATATTGAATGTTTCTAGCAATAACAGGCTTCTTTCAATATGAAAAACTTTATTTTCGTTGACGTTTCGTTGTATATCACAACTTTGTCAAAACTGATGAATAATTGAAATTTATGAATTACTATAGACATCAAAATGTCAAACTTATTTTTTAGAAAAATCAGAATAGATTTTTTGTATTTTTACATATTGATTTTTAGTATCAGAGGAATACTTCTGGCTGATTCTATAAGCCAGAAATATTCCTTTATAGGAATTATATAGAATAGAAATATTCCTTCATAAGATTATATATATTCTTATATATTCGCTTCGGAAGTTTTAGTTTTCTTCATCATGAGGAAACCTCTGAAAAACTCATTGTAAGCCATGTGATTCTAATAAGTGTGATTTATATATACATATTTATATATATATATATATAGTTCTAATAAGTGTGATTTATATATACATATTTATAATTATATATAGTTCTCATATACTTATCCAGAATTTGGTGATTGTTGTGTATTCATTTTATGAGTGTTATTTGTAAGGTTCATTACATTGTTGTAATTAGAATTAAGAAGTTTAATGTATGTTCTTTCACTTACTGTGTTTTCCAAATTTTTACGAATGTGTAACATTTCTACAATTTCTCTACATTTTTTGTTTTTTTCAATTGATAATATCTTTGTTTTAAAAGACTAAAACTTCCGAAGTGAATGCTAAGCCAGAAATATTTCTCAGATACTGAAGAAATGTGAAAATGTGTGTTATTTTCACTTTATAATTGAAATGAGAGCCATCAAGTTTTGGTTTTATTGAAGTATTTGAATTTTTGATATATGTGATCTCTCGATGCAAAATAATTGACTAAACATCTATAGAGGGATATGGAGCACCCATAACCTAAAAAGATAATAAAAAAAATTTTTCCTGTTTAATATAAAATGCTATAGTAAAAACAATGTGAGAAAACTTTTCAAATTAGATCTCAGGTAAATTATCGATGTTTCACTTTCAATTCTTGAGAAATTTCGATTCGAACGAATCGAAACACTTTTTCAACTGACTCAGAATGACAATCTCATTCCAGATTTATCAGAATGCATTGCAGTAGACTGAATCGTAAAATTCCTAGAATATAGAGATATTACAATAAATGCATTCATCTTCTCTTCATGGTGTTAGGCAGATGGATGATATTAACCGTTTTTGGTTACCTAAGCTCTCCCAAAAACATTTAAATGTTCCGAACTTCAACTGTATAATGAAAAAATTTGCAGTTTATATACAGATATTCTGCATCAACTCAAATTCTTTTATTTTGCTAATGATAATCAGAACGAGTAAAATGAACCACAATTATGATGTGAATTTATTTGAACGCATAACACCAGCAAACGCTCATGAATACTAAACATTCATTCCTAGAATGAGGAGAAAACTTTGTATTGTTCGAACAAGAATTGAAACATCTGTGTCAATTCATCTTTATATGTCACTCCATTCAGGCAATGAATTTGGAATTGCAGATGTCAAATCAGAAGATGTTAGAGAAAGATATGGGAGTGGTAGAGAGCAGGTCACTGATAGGTGAAAGTGTACGAAAGAGAGGATTATCGGTGTAGATATTGAACGGATATGAACGCAAAAAATGTACAATTGTTTTGTTAGGATTTGATAATTTTCATGAATATTAAAATATTGTTTTTCGTGATGTGATTCAAGCTTGGGAAATACGGAAATAGCTGACGTACTTTCATTTTTATCAATGAAACATGATTAATATTCATGAGTAATTTAAAACGCACTAGAATTATGAATTTTACCATTCATTGACAAATTTTATAACACAAATTTGTCAAAAATGGTCTTAAATTCAAACACTTGAATTTATGATTTACACTTTATTGACTACATAGCATGACGCGTTTCGTCGTTAGAAACGACTTCTTCAGATGCTACAGAACAATCTATTCTGTTCTGGATTATTCTGTTAGCATCTGAAGAAGTCGTTTGTAACGACGAAACGCGTCATGCTATGTAGTCAATAAAGTGTAAATCATAATTTCAGGTGTTTGAATTGAAGTTTATATTCAATTATAATGAATTTACATCAAGTAAAAGCCAACACTATTGAATAAAAAAAATGGCAGAGTTGGGTAGAAATTTTTTTTAGAATTATTGACATGTAATAGGTAAACTTATTTTCGGATTGATAAAATTACAGAACTCCTATCTTTTATATCTATTTCTGTGTTATATCTAATTCATATAAACTGATTGAATATTTATAATACTATGATTCCAAAATTTCATCACTTGAAATTCTGGAGTCATCAAATTTGTTTAAATACTACATTCATAATATTAGTGTATATATATATATATATATATATATATATATATATATATATATATTGCCTGTTTGAGGTATTTATTTTGAAAGTTTTTAGCATTAACAGGCTTTTTTAATATGAAAAAGTTAATTTTTGTTGACGTTTCGTTGTTATATTACAACTTCGTCAAAACTAATGAATAATTCTTAAAAATAATTATTCATTAGTTTTGACAAAGTTAATGCTGAAAACTTTCAAAATATATATATATATATATATATATATATATATATATATATATATATATATATATATATATATATGTATATATTAATATATATACATATATATATATATATATATATATATATATATATATATATATATATATATATATATATATATATATATATATATATATATATATATATATATATATATATATATATATATATATATATATATATATATATATATATATATATATATATATATATATATATATATATATATATATATATATATATGTAAATAATATTTGATGCGGAAAAAAATTTAAATTAAAATGAAAATTATCGGCATATCCCGCAGATTGGTAGCAGCCGTTGACACTTGCTTCGATCTTATTGGTTCTCCTGGGAACGGCGTAGCCAATTTCTAGTTGAACGAACCTGGAGGTGGAAACACAAAAAGAAAAACCAAGAAACAAAAACAACCACTGAAGAAAGTCGCAACATTTCAGGCTACCGCGTTTGTTCTCTCCGGATTGGAGGATTTGAAAACTGCTTTGCCCGTGGGGTGACTATTTATCCTTCGAGGATGCTCTACGCCGAGACGTTGAAAAATATGTGAATAATATTTGATGCGAAAGAAAATATAAATTAAAATGAAAATTACTCCGCTAAATATGACGATAATTTTCATTTTAATTTAAATTTTCTTTCGCATCAAATATTATTTACATATGTTTCAACGTCTCGGCGTTTATCCTTGAAGGATAAATAGTCACCTCACGACAAAGCAGTTTTCAAATCTAACAATCCGGAGACAACAAACGCGGTAGACTGAAATGTTGCGACTTCCTTCATAGGTTGTTTTTGTTTCTTGGTTTTTCTTTTAGTGTTTCCACCCTAGCTTAGTACAACTGGAACTTGGCTACGCCGTTCTGAGGAGATCAGATAAGATCGAAACACGTGTCAAAGGCTGCTACCAATCTGCGGGATATGCCGATAATTTAAATTTAAATTTATATATATATATATATATATATATATATATATATATATATATATATATATATATATATATTTTAGAAAAAGATACTCACGGTATAAACCTGCACTTGTAACAGTCGTTGACATATGTTTCGAGCTATTGTCTCTTCTCAGAATTACTAGTGGAAGTGTTTATACCGTGAGTTTCCTTTTCTATTCATATAATATAGCTGCTCAAATCTTTTTGAATTATATATATATATATATATATATATATATATATATATATATATATATATACATACATATATATATATATATATATATATATATATATATATATATATATATATATATATATATATATATATATATATATATATATATATATATATATATATATACATGAAATATTTGGTAGTACTGATCGACAATAAATTAAGTTTCAACCTTCACTCACAATCAATAAAAAAAACAATAAAAAAAGCAAAATATTTCAAATTAATAACGTATAGAAACAGAGGAATAAGTATTGAAGGTACAGTTAAAATAGTATCATATGTGGACCATATATACTAGAATATGCACACAAAATCTATGCAAACTGCAAAAAGTCGTTGCTTAAAAATATGGAGGTAGCAGAGAGATCAGCTCTGCGTACCATTACAAGAATAAGACTTTCACTGAAGAGACTACACAACCCCTCTAATGCCCTGCTGTATTCAAATACAAACATAGAATAAAAAAAAGCCTTCAGAAACTTAACTGAAAGTTTCATACAAGACTGAAAAAACTGGGGGATATCCCACCGATTCCCATAATACCTACAACAGGAACTATGTACGAAAAAATTCTCGACTGAGACGATACTTGAAGCACTAATCATGTTATAAACTAATTAATTAAAATAAAAATAACACTCTATATTAAATAGGCTGAAGTACCCAAGGTCAATAGCCTTTTCCATGACTTTTTCATATAATAGAGAACTAATATTATCATTAACATTAGAAAATGTTTAGAGTCTGAAAAAAAGTTGAATCGAAAAATGAAGAAAATCACGTTTAGTATGATAACAGAATTAAACCCAACTCAATACAAGATGGAGAACCACTACTCATCCACTGTAATGGTTTCGCTTATTATTTGAGATGTATTTCAGAAAACTTCTATTTGAATAAATGGTATACACAACTTAAAGTTCATGTTTCATCATGAAGCTATTCTTTCCAGATACTAAAAACATGAGTATTTCGCGTTATCCCGTTCTATCATGTTGATCTTCCATAAAAGAATGAATAAAATGTTACGACTAGAATTTTTTCATTGCTCTAAATGGTGGACAATTGAATCTGAAGACATAGTCAAATTCATATCAAATTATTTCTATTTGTTGGAATAATGAAATAATATCGATTGGTATCCCAAATTGCCACTTCGCATACAGAATTTACTAATTTTTCTGTTGCATTAGAGTATACTGCTGAGAGTTTCTCCATAATTTTCTCTAATAATCATGAGTATTCAACAAGGAACAGGGATGTGCTACTTATTCCTCTGCATAAAACAGCTAAATTTGAGCACTCTCTATATTGTCAGAGAATTAAAATTTTCAACCATTTACCATCGTATTTGAAAGTACTTAAGGCTCATTTGTTTAAGAGGAGAGTTAAATCTCTGCTCTTAACAAAGGCATACCTACTATAGTGTGGCAGAGTACTTCGATGATTCGGATGTAGGCAATAATGTATGAATCAATTTTTTGTATCATATGTTTGAATATTTTTTTTAACACAAATGTTCTTCACCATGTGAAACTGTCTCAACTGCTTATTATCTCTGAGGAATTTTTTTTTCTTTTCAATCAAAGTTGTATATTATTGTAAATCTGAATTTAACCAAGATTTTTGTTTAAACCAATATTTTTGCTCGACGGCTGAGTGGAGGATCAGACTCCAAACTGAATTCGGTCCTTTTGAGAGCATTTTTTTTATTTTTAATTATTGTATCAATTGAAATGAATGTAATTTTACAATGTGAGGAATGTTTCTCAATAAATTTATCTTATTATTTTTATTATCAGTGGAGATGAAATCGCTCAGTTTGAGAAATTAGGCACTATATTGCGATTACAGAGATTTATCAATTTTTGGCATAAAACCCGTAGCCATAAGCATGAAGAGGATCATGCATGTTTTGCTGTTACGTGGCATGCGCTGCTCTAAGCGGACTATCCTAAGTAATGGGCTCCCAGTGGGACATTCTCTATGCTCGTGGGAACTGACCGGTAGCTTCAATTTTGCCACCCATCTATTGTTCTAGTATTGAACCTTCTCTCAGTGTTTTATTTCAATTTGCTTGTTATGTACTTGTCAAATAATATGAATTGAAATCTATGCCAACTGTGTACCCTTTTCTAAAGAAGAACTAATTAGTATTAGGCAGATAGTGGATATATTTTTGAATAATCGCCAAATGACTTGTAGAAATTTTTTAATATCAGAAGGAAATCACTTCATTTCAATGAAGCATTTCTATAGATACAATGCAATTATCAATCTACTGGAGCGACTTCACTTTCAACTTTCGTTTAACTTTAGACGCCGGCGCCGCATTTGAAATTTGAAATGAATAAACGTTTGAAATAGTACTTTCTGTATCATAGAAATCAAATATCGAGTAGTATTCGAGCATAGGTGACAGAATATTGCAGTATCAATAGAAATAAACAATGTTTAATTCTTCTCAAGGTGATGCTTCGAAGCTGCGAAATTGATTCTTTCATAGTCATATTTCATGCATTTTACATTATTTTGTAAAATTTCAACCAAGCATCGAAATTTCACATATCTTCTATACCCGTAGGTATCTACTAAATTGCAATGTCTATTTGACGAATATCATCTTACGATGTTTTCAAATGTCAATTTCTTGTTAATAGACATTGCAATTTGGTAAATACCTACAGGTATAGAAGATAGGTGAAATTTCGATGCTTGGTGTGTCTGTAATCTGAGACGTGTTTTCTACTGATTTCTATAGATGAAATTGTGGATTATTCATTACTCTACGATCTTCCACTTGGAGTCACAAGAAGATGCTTGGAGGTTGAAATCGTTGACCCACTTCGATGGACGTGGTGCGACTGACGAGTTCCTTGAAGAACGAAACATATATGTCTCGAACTTCCATCTGGTGTGGCATCGATTTCAATATTTCTCTAACATTTATCCCTTAAAGGATAATGGAGACATCACATCGTACACGCTCACATATCTAGCTCTTCTATAACATTTTTTTGATCAATTTCAATTTTTCGAATGAATGTTCTAGTGTTCATTTTCTTATAAATATATGTATGTATATATACTAGTAAATACTGAGACTTTCAATCGAAATATCGAAATATTTCAAATAAAACTCTCAGGGAGCTGTCTACACAAATGTTGTTAACGAGAACAAACTCATCACTTTCGAGAGTGAATATTGAGAGCGTTTCAAAAAATTCATCGATCTTGTTGAATGATAATAGGATACAATTGTTTCATCATTATTATGAATCATCAGTCCACTAGCTACACTTTTGCCCGCCTGGGCGTGATCTGGAGCGATTAGGCATGGGATCCTTCGTACACATTTCAGACAATTTTTCTGTTGTGTTCGAATGAAATATCTACAAAGCCTTCCACTCGCACTCTTGTTGTCATGAGTAGGAATCTTGAACGCTAAGGAGTGTTTATACGTCCTTTCGCCGATAGAGGGAGCCTACGTGAGTATTTCACTCTCTAGAACTTCTCTTAATTTGGTATAGGACCTATAATCGTTTTGAAAGTCATCGATTCTTGATTGATAGATTAAATATTGACTGATGATTCATAATAATGATGAAACAATTGTATCCTATTATCATTCAACAAGATCGATGAATTTTTCGAAACGCTCTTAATATTCACTCTCGAAAGTGATGGGTTCGTTCTCGTTGACAACATTTGTGTAGACAGCTCCCTGAGAGTTTTATTTGAAATATTTCGATATTTTGATTAAGAGTCTCAGTATTTACTAGTATTGAATTACCTGTGAATCTCTGAACTATATATATATATATATATATATATATATATATATATATATATATATATATATATATATATATATATATATATATATATATATATATATATATATATATATATATATATATATATATATATATATATATATATATATATATATATATATATATATAAATGTATATAAATGAAGCAGTATAGAGATATTCATGTAAGAAAGTGTAAATGGATCCATTCATATAACCGAAACGTTGCTGTCTTTGAGTTGACATCTACATAATTCATTATTGCGTGTTATCTTATATCCATGTATAAATCATAGTTATCCAAAGCAGCAAAGGCTTCACACCTCGCTCACATGTTGTTCGTTTTACAATCTGAAACACGCTAATGTACTTCATCGTTTGAAAAAATAACAGCATGACCAGATATCTTCACACTTCTACGTATGTTGTGCATACTAGGCAATTTGTATGAAATTTTTATGAATGATGAAAGCACTCGAGGTAGTATTATGGCAACATGAACATTATATTAGACTATTAATGATGGATTTCTTGGGAGATCTATAATAAATGATACATTATAAATAAATATTAAAGTTTCATTTCAATATATGAATTGAAAAGGAATACTGAAAAATTGTTTACATTCCAATGAGATGAAGAAATATCTGGAATTCAACATCAATGATAATTTTCAGTTGAAAATTTCGACCATCATAGATTCTTACGAATAAAACTGAATTTTTCCAATTGAAAATATCGAAAAATAATATTTCAGAAAACGTTTTGATATCAGAAGAACTGAAAATTTTAAAAATGCAAATTTTGTCGGTTTTTCTCTACAGACGATCGATAAATTGAAACAAATTCAATGTCTTCATACGGCAAATGAAAATGAAATTCAGTTTTCAGTTGAAATATGGACTGGAAAAGAAACTTTGAAGAAAAGACTTGAAAAGATAATAGCGAAATGTATCCCTGGTAAACGGTCGCTACAAATTAAAGCTTTGTGAATATTTTGAAATGAAGAATTTTCATCAAATGATAGTACCTACTGTCATACTTAATAATTATGGTGAATTCGCAATGAATTCTCTTCAATAATCTGAACATATTACGTGCATATTTGAGGAGTTTAAACAGGAGTTATGACTGAAAGTTTCGTATGTGTTTCCGTCGTGTCTTTCAATCTGGTAGGACTCGGATAGAACCAGTAAAAATAATTTAATTGATTACATCGTGTATTTTTGAGTTGAATCATATTCGAAATTGTAAAATTCTTTGTGATCGTAAGTTTCGTTTTGAAATATTTCTATGTTCCACTAACAATTATGGAGAGAATTCACAATAATTTCAATGAGAGGTGGCTGAATATTTCATTGAAATTTTTTCATATTTTGAGTGATTTGCAGATATTCTTTGCAGAATATCATTGAAATTGTCAAGAACGAAACGAATGAGTGATTTTTTAAGCGTAGTTTTTTTTTCGGATCGAATAAAACACTCAATTTGCATCATATATTCGAAATTTCCATTGAAGTTCATAACTTGACCTTTGCCATTTACATTTTGAAGATATTTTCATGATTTAAGATTATTTAACTTCAAACTGCGAAAGTTTTGGGAAGCGTCTTATTTGCATTAGTATACCAGCTCAACTAATGGCGGGATTGTTGGACCACTATCTACTTTTAACAGATATTGAAGGTCTATATTGAAGGTGGCCGTGAATGAGTACTTAGATCACTCACTTCCGTAGTGCTGGTTTCCCTTAAGGTACGTTTCCATTCCTACAAGTCGCGGGGACTTGTGCCGGGCACAGGTCCCCGGCACATGTCGCACGGTTTTGTTTTACTGTTTCCATTTCCTAGAAATGTTGCAAAAATACTCAGTCCCTGTTCGACACTGTGCTTGAGCAGGTGCGTTTATTGTGTAGGTACAAACATGGAAAACGTCGTAGCTGCCTCTGCCTTTGTGGTTATTGCGGGTGCATACTGTGAACTCAAGAAAAAAAGGCGTAAACGTCCAAGGTGGTGGGTCAGAAGTTTTTTAGCGAAACGTGATTCAGAAGGAGCCTACAATTCCCTGATGAGAGACTTACGTCTTCAAAGTGGGTTTGACAATTTTGTTCGAATGACGGCAGCAGATTTTGAGTTGTTATTAAATCTGATTGGTCCCGAGATTACCAAAACTAGGTCATGTCGACTTCCAATATCTCCGGGAGAAATGTTGGCTGCCACCCTACGATACTTGGCAACAGGGGATAGCTACAGTTCAATCATTTACCTACACCGGATCTCAAAAGCGTCAATTTCAAGATTTATACCCGTAGTGTGCAAGGCTATCGTTTCATCATTAAAAGACTATATAGTAACACCACTTAGGCACGTAGACGTCACTGGCACCTGCCCCACTCTTTTTGCTTTTCTCAATCTTCGTTTTTTCCCTCAGATACTGCGAACGAATATTATGAAGTTTCTTTTCTATTTCATCACTTTTTGATCCTAATGCCTCACTTATTCGTTGCAGGGCATCAACACGGCTGTTTGAGTTTTTGTGATGTGCACTTCGAACATTCCACAAAACAGACTCCTGTTCAAACAGTTCGATCAGTTTGGTAGTACGGCATTTGGTCCACTCCATTACAGTGACGTACAAATTAACAGGGAATAACTACACAACACAAAACACACACGATCCACGCGAGACACACGTTGGAATCTGAGGCAGAGAGGTTAGATTTTGCTGTCAGAAGGATGTAAACAGTGGTCTGCGCATGCGCAAGTCCCAGGCACAACTCGCAGGCCGTTTCCATTATCCGGGCACAAGTCACGGGCACATGTTTTGTCGCGCAGTCGGCTGCGACATTTTTGTCCCGGGCACTTGTGCCGCGACGTGTGCCAGACCGTTTCCATTCTGCAACTTGTGCCGGGCACATGTGCCGCGACATGTCGCAGAGAGTTTTGTTGAAATGGAAACGGGGCTTTAGACTAATTTGAAATTGTGGATGTTTCTCAGCACCTATCACATAATTCATTATATATATATATATATATATATATATATATATATATATATATATATATATATATATATATATATATATATATATATATATATATATATATATATGACATCGTTGCATATGCGAAGACATATCCTTCTGAAATACCACCGCACTGAAATCAAAATATTTGTGTCATAAAAGATAACACTAAAGTATATGTGTGAAAAGTCAAGAGAAGCCACAAGTGGAAATATATCTTTTTTGCTCTGTGACAAATTAGTCAGATAAGTGTCTCCGTTTGGAAGTAGACGTTACAACCTTTTTCCTTATGTGGTACCGGTGATACTTACAGTAGCACTATTCAATATGTAATAATATTATTGAAGAGATATATCGTTCTTCAACTGTGGCGTATACTTTTTATTATCGTTGGTGTTGAAACGGCAAAATTAACAACCAGGAACTACGCTGATTTATGGAAAAGTCTTCTGCTACTTTCAGATGAAGATAATTGTAACACCCGATCGGTTTTACAAAATCTTATTGTGCAATAACACACATAATGTATGCCTGTTTCATAGATAACAATGTTTAGCTAAATGGAGGTGAAAGGTTCGAAGATGACCTGTGAGAAGTTTAGCGGCCTCTTTCATCTTATCTCTATCAGATGGTTATTTTCTTCACTAACAGCCGATTGCAGGACCGTATTCATGCCTTGATTATCCTTTTATTTTACATTAAATTGAAGGCAACGGTATGTTTGAAGATAAGAATTCAAGTAATATAAGTTTCACATAAATGTTCACATAGATGACGTTTAAAGTCCCTTTTTTCATTTATGGCAAATAAATAATTTTTCAAAACAATACCACGTTATTTAATCTTATGTACTCGTATATCTGGATATTTCTTGCATTAAACGAAAGGCAATGATATATATATATATATATATATATATATATATATATATATATATATATATATATATATATATATATATATATATATATATATATTTATACATAATATATATATATGAATGAGTATTTAATGTTAATAATATTGTTGCCAATAATAGGCAATTTTTGTGGAATTTCGTTTGGTGCATGAACTTCTCGTTCAATTCTTCGACAGTCTCTTACGAAAGCAATGCCATACTCATAAAATATGGGCTCTATATTGTGAACAAGGCCCATTTCCCCCAGAGTGTTTGATAGTGTATCAAATTTCACAAAGTGATGATATTCAGTTCACTGAAGTGTTCTACTATTCCAGGAAAAGTAAACTTCATCTTGGAAAGTTTTATTTCTTGAAGAAAAATCTATTGTATAGTTTTAATCAACTCTCCTGACTTTTCCGTTCTTTGAGTTATCCCTACTTTCCACTCAGTGAGTGTTTGCTATCCAATCTTCCAAGTCTCATAGCCATCATTCAATAGAAATATTTGTTCCATTGATACTTGCACCTTCAGTTAGAGCGGCAGATAAGCTTTATCTGGCAGTTAGCAAATTTTTGCGTCTTTTTAGCTTCAGTTGAAGTAAACGTTCTGTACTTTACGGACAGTTAAGACTAAATTTTCAATTTGTCTTTCAGTCAGGTACCCAGAAGTTTAACCGAATATGAAAAGACAGGACCACTGCAGAATAACGATGAAATTACATTGGAATGGAATTGCAGATGCTTTCAGCATAGAGTGAGTGATGTTGGTAACTTTTATACACTTTATTGTGCACAGAATATGTATATAATCTGAGCTTTCTTAATTTCTGATTTTGATTATCATTTTCAGCCGATTTGATCACAGAGACATGTCGATGAGAAAAATTCATTAACATATTTCTATTACAGCAATAATAATAATGATAATCATAACATAGGTATGTCGCCATTGATCTAGAAACCACAGAAATATATTTCTTTAATAGCATGTTTCTAAGAAACGTATGCGAGAAAATTATTGTTGCTGAAAGGATTACTGATATCATCAGACAATAATACAAAATCAACCACATCTAATCACCATTGATTGAAATTTTCAGAATATATAATTGCAATAAAACGCATTTTCCGATTTGAAATGCGTTGTTCTCGAGTTTCTGTATCAATTAATGGCAGTAACGTACGAAATTACTTAGAGGTACTCTAATAATCACGATCGTAACTATTCAGTCACTTCGAAGAAATGCCACATTCCAGAGAAATAACTATTCGTTTGGACGTTTATTGAGAATTGGAGCAGAAAACCACATCGTGATTCAGGGCATTCCATGTAATTAAATGGGGCCATTTAGAAACATGATAGCCTTCCAGTGTAGGAATAGTTTTTATGAGGACCCGATTAGATCACAGTTGAATGTAAGTTTGTTTTATTGGATATTATTCTATCCGACTGCTTATTTATATTTATTTTGATCGAAATGACCTTTTTCCAAGGAAATTTGTACTGGAATTTAATCAGGTGTTTATTCACACAACTATATAATTAACAAAAGCTGAAACCAACTGACTTCCACTAACTAGTTAAGCCCATACTTCAAGAAAATCCAGTGTCATATTATATATATATATATATATATATATATATATATATATATATATATATATATATATATATATATATATATATATATATATATATATATATATATATATATATATAAATATGTATATATATATATATATATATATATATATATATATATATATGTATATATATATATATATATATATATTTATATATATATATATATATATATATATATATATATATATATATATATATATATATATTATAAAATTAATTTATTGCCTGTTTAAGATATTTCATTTTCAATGTTTTTTGTAATAACTCGCTCTTTTCAATGTTAAAAACTATATTTTTATTGAAGTTTCGTTGTATATAACAACTTTGTCAAAACAAAAAATAAAAAAACAAGTTTAAAACTTTTTAAAAAGTTTTTTTTTCAAATGAAGTTTTTAACATTGAAAATCGCGTGTGATTGCTATATATATTAAATAACATATATATAATAATAATATATATAGTAAATATTATACATAGGTATTTTGATAGGGAATCTTGGCAAAGACAGGGGAGGACTTCGTTCTGCAGTGGACAGACAGGGGTCGATCATAATGATTATGATATATATATATATATATATATATATATATATATATATATATATATATATATATATATATATATATATATATATATATATATATATATATATATATATATATATATATATATATATCATAATATAATTATATATCTATATATATATATATATATATATACATATATATAACATATATATGGAATGATTGGCTACTGACCAACAAATTTACACCCCGAAATGTATATAATAACACGAGTGAGAATTGAACGAATTCATACAGTTGAAAATAGATGCAAAAATGAAAATAAAAATGAAACTATGCTGGTTTCGCAAACAGATGATCACTTTACTATCGAAGCTCAAGTTTGAGAGAAGTAATGAAAAATTAAAAATATTGAAAAAAAATTAAAGATACAATTGAGATACAAGTTAACTACTGGAATCAATTTAACAATGGTGAAATATTCATATTCATTTGACTTTCAGTGAATTATTGAACTTCTTCTGTTATTGATTTCCAGGGGTTAATTTCATTCCCTCTTAGCACAATGTTTTAAATTTATTCCCCACAATCACTGCCAGTTTATACCTACACCAGAATATATAACACAAGTTAACTTATAGATGACTCACTTAGATAAAGTTTTAACTTTCGTAATCTTTTTTTCCTCTTTTTTGAGTATATAAAAGAGGAAATATCAGTTTTCTGTATATTATGTAAAATATTTTTCGATTTATGCATTCAAATCATATTATCGAGAAACTATTCGAATCTTGAATATTCGAAATTTGGCCGAGAAATTACGAATCAAATTTTGATCAAAGGGAACATAAAAATTATATGAATGAAACTGAAGATTTCGTCATCTTCATTGATAATACTACGTGATAAAAAATCATTATGGACAAGTACTGTACACATTACTTTTCAAATTTGCTATCAAACAATAATTGAACAATTGTTTCAGTTATAAAGATACATTAAATTCTTTCCAATAATTTATATTATGATAAAACTTCAGTTTAGACTCATTTATATCAATAAACCACAAACATCAAATATATTAGTGATTCTATTAAATGGACTTTCAGAAGTGAGTTTAGTCATTTTCGAGTTGTTTTTTTTTTGTGAATTTCTCAAAAATATTCTCATTGAATAACATTTTATTTATCAGTCAGCAATTTTTGTATAGAATATTCGACACATATTATAATAATAATCAATTTCATAATTTATTATTGTTCATTATTGAATTACAATACATCAATTTTGGTGTAATTGATTGAATGAATTGAATCCTTAGAAAAATATAAGTACTTTTTTCAATTAGTATCAACACAATTATAAAAGAGTAAAATGAAGGCAAGCAGAAATAACAGTTCCTATGGTTTTCTATGGATATTAGTTCAAAAAATTTCTGCACAATTGAACATAATAGATTGGTAGATGAAGAGATATGACGATTTTACTTCTCTCTTTGGATGCAACACAATAGTTCCAAATGTGTATTATGGGTTGCGCACTAACCTGAGAATTACTCAGAGGCTAAGGTAAGTTCAACGTTAAGTGAAGAACGAAACTCAAATGGTTCGAATAACACTGATGCGATTAACATGAAGATAACTACGCACCATGAAAATCTGAATCAGTTCTACAAAATGAAGTAGATGAAGTATATTTTTAATTCACAGGCTGACTGTAGAATTAAACTGTTATACCTCAAATAATTGAAGAAAGTAATTATGAACGGGTTGATGGAAAATTGCCATGATTCCCATGAAAAGTGTAATTATGTAATTATATACCCACTTCACACTTTCATGCATTGTGGAAGTATTTCACCATAATGCTACATTCTGCAGCATCAACTTCAATCCAAAAAAAGGTCAACGAATATTTTTTATTCTAAGTAGTAGAAATAAAACTATGGCATGGCTTATTCATCGAACTAGGTATAATAATAATAATAATAATATTACCGGTTATTCAAATTCGTATAAACTTCGCAGTATCTCTGATATGTAACTGAAATTTGCAAAAATGAATAGCAATACAAATTTCTCTTAGTTTTATAAACTCGATATGAACAAAGACAGAAAATTTTGTAGAACACTGACAAAGGTATAATACCTGCGGTGAAAGATTTTTTTCAAGAACCGTTTTCTAATAATACAATAAATAATATCCTCTCTAGTAATTGAAACTGTATTGCCATATTTATCCAATTCTACTAAGCTGTACCTATACTGAAGAATACAGTACTAGGTACTTAACTACAATTATCTGATGCATTCAACTATAAACCTAATTTTCCATTTATGTTCATTTTTAATTATTATTTAATTTTTATTGAATTTTTATTGAAGTAGACCTTCCTTCCTGAGATATCTATTTCTTTAAGGCTTTCTTAATTTTTACGATATTGACCATCTCTTTCAAATATATAGGCAATTCGTTGTGAATTTATTTTTCAACCTTTGGAACTTCCAGAGAAAGGTGACTTCATCTGGTAATAAACCCATCTGCAATTCCTTTCGAGTCTTTTGTATTTTTGTTTATATGTTTTATAAGAGTGTAACAATATATCTGATGTAGGTCCCACATTTCCGCTAACTTAAACAATTGGTACGTTGAGTAAAGTATATTCTTTTTGTACATTACTTTAGGTAACTACTCAGACTAACCAGACCTCTGAGCTTCAATATTAACTTATTAATAAGTGCATCCCATTTCAATCTTGAATCTAGAATAAAACCCAAGTATTTGGACACGAAAGAACAATTAATTTCAATATTGTTGCCAGCGGAAACCAGAAGTGGTGACTTCTGCATGACACGGACTATTTTTAAAGTTTTTCAAAAGTCACTTCTTGGAATATTATGGAATGTTGAATCTTACATTTTGGTCCTTACGTGAAAATCTTGAGAACTGACTATAGGTATAGGTATATAGATAGATATTTACGGAAAAAAGTACAGAAGGTCTTCCCCAAAATATCTGCGCGGTCCACCAGTCGACCGCGATCGACCATTTGCCCACAATTGTCTAAGAATGATACACAGAACAGAAATGTGAAAAATTCACCAAAACTAAATGGAGACCAGCAGAAAACCTACATCATCTGAAGAATGAAGCTTCTGGAGAAATTTTCAGAGTGGAATGAATTTTCTCCAATGCACAATTCGCACAAGTTTTTTATGTAAGTACATGTCAGTTTCTATTCAAAATGGAAAAAAAAATGTTTTCATTAATCTAAAACGTGTGTCCGAAACTTTGGATGCACAAAAATTCCTTGAAATATTTTCAAGCTGTGGGATTGTGGCAAGAGTCCTCAAAAAGCTCAGTAATCATTTGAGGAATCATTAAGTATCAACACCCTTAAATTAACGATATTATGTCAGAGGAAGTTGAAGTTGTGTATGGGGTTCATCAAGGTGGGGTGTTGAAGCCCTTGCTCTTCAATCTGTGCACAAATAATCTAAATAATTATCTTACGAAGATCTCATCAATAGCGCAAATAAAACCTCGGGAAAATATCGGGAACATGAAGTGCGAGTGGGAGGCACTGGCACATGAACGTCGTGAAGATTATTCCAATCATCTAAGGGTCTACTAGTGTGATTCCAAAACATTGCCTGAAGACGCTATTATTGTTATTGGTTTTTTTGAATATTTCAAATAATAATCATTGATTCTCAGATTCCAGATTTCCTCCACATTTTGGTGTCGAGTTATAGGTAGGTACTATATTTTGAATATGAGTAGTCTCATCACAAATGATTTGCAAAGTTGTAAAATGCAAAGCAATGTTTTCATTGATAACATAAATCCTAGGTGATTGAGATGCTGAACGTTCTATTTGATGTTGAACTTACAATTTTACTACCTTAACGTGGCAGATCATGTGGAATTGAAGAAAAGAAGAATGTCTTGTGCTTTAATTCGGGAAAACAAACCTAATTTCACCACCTAATACGGCTGAACTATTTTTTTATAATGGATATTTTGAAACTCTGTGAAAATATTCATTATTTTTGAATACCTATAATGACATTTCAGAAGGTTTGAGGAAAGGTTATCTATTTTGATTTTTCAATTTGTATTGTGCTTTTAAATACTCACTTCTCAGTATATAATATAAACGTACTTATATTCGAGGTTGGGTAATGATATTCAAACTTAGGATTCAGATCACGAAATATGGAATCTCTTGAGGTTTATTCATTTGTATGTGTTTTTTCAGTAGATACTGTTCCTCTCAATATGAGGTGACAAGAGTGACTAGTAGGCACTCTTCAACTTAACGAAGTGACTGGTAAGATATGTAGGCATATAAAACTGTACTACCTAACCCCAAAACAACAATAATATGTTTGAACATATAAATTTTCAAAGAACATTTCACATAATTTCAGGTGAAATAATCTCTTAAGTATATGGAAATTTTGCGATTCTAAGAGCCCTTTCATCTCAATTATTTATAATGTCTGGAATATCCAAAATCGTTATTCAACCATATTCACTTGATGAAGATATTCATTGAGTCAAAGAACATTTGACTGCATGATCATATTTCACAGAAAATATGAAAGGAAGCTATTATGATACTCCGCTGATTCTGCGGTATAGCGAAATAAGAGGAGGAATGATCACTGAGCCTTTATCAGGAATCTGCGATTATTTGCCCGTATAGCTTACACATTCATGCGCATATACATCTAATTATTCTGTAAATCACTCTGCAGCTACTAAAAATGCGGGTGGACAGTGTTTAACAAATAACCGCAGTTAATCTTATACAGATTAAGGATTTTAGAATTTATGTGCTTGCACAGGATTGTATTGAATTCACAAGAAGTTATTTAAATTATGGAACACTAGAACTTTAGATTAAAATCAAACTGAAATTCTAACTGTTATTAGTTCTTTGAAGCATATTATGTCTTATTCTAAATGTTTACTGGCTATTAGTTAATTGTTCTCGTGAAGCTTCGACATTAACATTTTGGAGTAATTTTTGCCATAAAGTTACTTTTTGCTTCTTACATAAAAACAATTGTTTCAAGTTCTTACAAAACATTAGCTTTTATAATCAGAAATTCCAAATGTCTCAATATGTATCTACCATGCTTCTTCACAATAGTTTAATATGATCAAAAATAAAATATGATAGTGTCGTATGGAATTCTGGAGGATTTCAAGATTTCCTATGTCTTACATAGGAAATCTTGAATGAGTTCAGAGTTTTTTGAAATAATTATGGTTTTGCTCTGACGGGTGCATCCAGAACAAGGCATGAGTTGCCCAGGAAACACGAAAGTTTTTAAATCACCTCAGGCTGGCACTAATGTTCTGTCTTTTCACCACTTCACAAAATTTGTGGTAATCAGGCGGACTCTTGTTTGATTGTTCGTTAGACATAGGATTTAGTTTTCAGTCTTTTAGATATTATATTCGCGATATTATATATATGTGAGCAATCGTTTATTTGTGTTGGCTCACATAAGTACATGGTTCATATGTATTGTTTGTTAATTTTTGGGTCTGTTTTGTATTTTGATTTCAAATAAATTTCAAATTTTATTGTATTGTTACTACCCAGTAACTCGAAACTCTTTCTTAATAAATAAATGTCGAGGCTCAAACTTTTCTCAATAAATAAATGAATTAATGAAATTCTAGAAATTGTATTGCATTGTAAGAAATTATTATTCGCCTCATTCAATTCCAAACTCTTCGAATCTATAAGGCTATCACTAACCGTAGATTCAAAATTTTCATTTCGATGTCAGCCCACATTTTCCTCTTGATAATGTCTTCCGATAGAGCCACTTGACGAGATCAAATAAGTTGAAGGTGCTACTGTGACCATACCAGCATTCATCGTTTTTCAATAAAATAACCACAAGGAATTACAATAAAATATATTTTATGTTCCATTACATTTCTTAGTGCCACTGTTACATCCTGCAAACCACAAGGAACGTATCCATCAAAACGCAGCTATTTTCTAGTGAAAATTCAGATCAGTTGCATACTTATCATATGGTGTTAAACAACACGTGTTTGCTAAAGTTGCTGAAAGAATGAATCCTGTTAAATTTATCCAACAATCTTGAATTTTAGCTGGAGTTTCGGTAAACATCCTGGATATTTCTTCTGTAACAGTATTTTTATATTGTCATTATAAGTTTTCTTCCTGATATAATACCATTCTTCTCCACTACAGCAATTATAAGAATAGTAATAATGAATATTCTATATCCAAAAATTAAACACAAGATAGATTTTAACATCGAGGAGTTATTTCACATTGAAGGAGGTTTTGGGCATCTTTTTTCTTCAAATAAACAAACGAACCTTGAAATTTCTGAACTGCCTTTTTTTCCATGATTTTTCTCCATATTAACTTTTAGTTTTGAAGAGGAGAACATTGCGTACTATATCATTTTGAGCGTCCTTTTCATTAGCTAATTCAATATCGCTCTCAAAATTTAATATCATGAAGAGATTCAGAAGGATTTCAGAGATAGTACAGCAGATTTTACGATTTAACATCTCTTTGCTATTCAAATCATACAAATAGTATGATACAAACAGGTATATTAATCATACAGAAAAAGTTAGAAACTGATATTCTAATCTGAGTTTTTCAGTTTAAATTTCGATCTAAATTCCATGAAAGACAGTTCTACAAAGACTATTGTTTTTAGTTCCAGAATGGAACGCGTGTTGAATGACGTATTCGAGTGAACTTACGATATGTGCCAAAAACTAAGAGAGTTATGCTCAATTGGAGAGAATTGCATTCAACATTCAACAAAACTTTCTGAAGACACCAAAGAATGTCAACTCAATATGAAATGAGACTCTTCATTTAATAAGCATTTTTTCAATACCACAATGCTGATTGACTTTAGAGAAAGGCAACAATTATTGAGAGTATAAAATTTCCAATAACAAAACAGCAACCAAACAACTGTTGCATCTTGGTACAAAAGAGAAGAATTTCTAGGCCTGAGCACAAAATTATTTTCTATACACTTGCTTATACTACGTAAAATTCAATTATATTGATATTATTGTATGTTTTCGTCACAAGATTACACAAGACGATAAAAATTGGTTTCGTTTTGGACCGCATTAGACTTGTAGGAAATAATCCTCCGGCTATATATTCATTGCGATACCCACACTTTACTAAGATATTAGCCTTGGGGCCTAAAGTATCTGGCGAAATACTCATGCCAGAAATCTGCGGAATTAGACGAAATTTATGAAGGGTGTTTTTTTAGAGGTATAGAAATTTTAATTGCAATAAAACAACGATGGATCATTCGATTGACAAATATTTTTTATTCGAAAGATAATCTTGTGGCATTACATTTCGAATATGATTTCTGGCATTTCACTGCCACGGCTGGCTCGGATGTAGTCCAATCTGGACGTCTAATTTTCGATGACTTTTTCCAACATTTGTGGCCGTATATCGCCAATAACACGGCGAATATTGTCTTCCAAATGGTCAAGCGTTTGTGGATTATCTGCATAGAGCGATGACTTCACATAGCCCCACAGAAAGTAGTCTAGCGGTGTTAAATCACAAGATCTTGGAGGCCAATTCACAGGTCCAAAATGTGAAATTCGGCGGTCACCAAACCTGTTTTTCAATAAATCGATTGTGGCACGAGCTGTGTGACATGTTGCGCCGTCTTGTTGAAACAACTGCTCCTGGACCTCATGGTTGATCAATTCAGTAATGAAAAAGTTAGTAATCATGGCTCTATACCGATCACCATTGACTGTAACGTTCTGGCCATCATCGTTTTGAAGACGTACGGACCAATGATTCCACCGGCCCATAAAGCGCACCAAACAGTCAGTTTTTCTGGATGTAACGGTGTTTTGACATACACTTGAGGATTATCTTCACTCGAAATGCCAGTTTTGTTTGTTGACGTAGCCATTCAACCAGATGTGCGCTTCACAGCTAAATAAAATTCGCTTATGAAAATCGGGAACAAGGACAATCTCCCTTTGGGCACATTCGACGAATCTGCGCCTTGCTTGATTATCGTTTGGCTTCAATTCTTGCACGAGTTGGATTTTATAAGCACGCAAATCAAAATCCTTCCGCAAAATCTCCCATAAAGTGGATGGGCACAGATCCAATTCTGTGCTCGATGACGGATAGACTCATTCGGGTCTTCCTCAATGCTACGCTCTACAGTAGCAATAGCTTTTTCTGTACGCATCGTACGGCGTCTCTGGGGATGCGAGTTATCAATAAGAGTAAACGTGGTGCGAAAACGTTCCATGGTTAATCGAATTAACTGCTCTGATGGACGATCTTGTCGACGATAAAGTGGACGTAGAGCGCGATACGTATTCCCCACAGAATCATTATTTTCGAAATAAAATTGCACTATTTGCAAGCGCTGTTCAGGCGTGAGTCTATTCATGATGAATTACCAAACCAAACTGAAATTAATCACTTCTCAGCTGTTAAATCAGTCGCCATTTTCAACAGTAATGCCAATTTAAAGTTCTATACCTCTTAAAAAAAAATCTCTTTTTCAAAAATAATGAGCACAAACGTTCACACGCACAATTCAATAGGGAGTGTCAAATTGGATGATATTTTCACTCCTGACTCCTCAAATACATAATCAAGCAATAAGAAAATTTAAAAAAATTAAACGAAATTACTTAGTGGTATTGCATTTTTCACATTTCTAAAAATAATTGAGTTGTTTGAAATCAAAATGCATGTTCTTTTCGGAGTAAAAACTATAATGTACACGTATCAACTACTTTAGACTAATTTAGGGGCTCTATAGAAGTCTATAAAATAGGACTACTCAAGAAGTATAATTTTTTCTGTTAATATCACAATCTTTTTCTGGATATCAGAATTAGTATACTTACAACGCTTTTTGATGTAAGCATGTATCTCTAATACGTTTATGATTTCATGTGAATTTTCCTGTCGCCGTCCCTGTACATGATACTCTATGGATTCCCTTCAGCTCGGTCACATTTAAATTAATGAATAAGCATCGAAGCAGTTGTAGTCGCGTTAGGCCTATATATTACGCCCACCGCTTGACACTCAGAACACCGGCCGAGATAGCCATTTTACGGCTGGACATTGCCGAATGCGAGTGGCAAGAGAGCGGGAAATCCATTAATAAACGCGACCGAAAAGCACTTAACCATATATTAAAAGGCGATAAAATTGATATTGTGAAATTTTGCCGGATTTATAGATTTGCCTTTTGCACTGCTACGTCGATTGTTGGAATTTTGATCGGCATTCTTCCGTTTTATATCCCTAGAAAAAATATCAGGGATAATTCATTGCAAATGATTTTTTATTAGACTTTTGTTGAGAAAAAGGTCATCGCTCGATAAATATTATGAAAGAATTGATATGGATCTGAACAACATCATAAATTTAGAATCAAAGAATTTAATGAAAATGATTATAAAATGATATCAATAACAGTGAATTGCCTTCATTCCGTACTAATATAATAGAGGAAAACATAAGAAGAGGGGCACAATTAATAAAAATATAAATAACTGTTGATGGTATTAACACAAATACTCATATTGAGATTGTTATATGAAATTTATAGACCAATATTTAGATATTCCTTCAAAATCAATAATATCATAATTATAATAATCAGTCGTTGTTTCAGATATCATCTGAATACATATTTTCGCTCTGGAGAAAAAACGGTATTTCTTCAATTTGGAAAAATTACCTTCCTAATCGAATAGTACCTACGTTGAATTTGAATTTTTTTCAAAAATAATTAATAGTTCATTGATTGCTAACAGTCGATGGTATTAATACGAATGTTTATATTGAGATTGTAACATAAAATTTATAGACCTCTTCACAGGATATAATGCTACAATTTTAATACTCACTAGAAAGTTTGATACTGTTTTTTAAATAACTTCTGAATATTTATATTCGCCTTGAAAAAGAAATATTATTTCTACTACAATTTGGATAAAATCACCTTCCAATCCCAACAGTACCTACGTTGAATTGGAATAATTTTCATAAATGATTGATATTACTAACGGTATTATAACGACACATTATTTATAATTTTCTAATATACAGTAGAAACTCCATTATCTGTTCTTCAGTTATACGGATTCGAGATTATCCGGACTGCCAACCGCGACGAATTTATTAACCATTACCATTTCTTAATAAATGTTGATTTTCGTTGTTTTTAATAGAAATATAACATTACATATGTACATACTGCAAGTGCGAAAAAGCCGCTTTTCTTCGTAAATTCAATTATCCGGATGCCTAACGCCAACAATTAGTCCGGTTAAAGGAGTTTTTACTGTATTAATAACAATTCGCATGACGTGCGTTTTGAAGTATTACTTCTTCTTCAAATGTTGAATAAACAACAACACGGTTCCTCACGTTACGTCATGCTTATTTTTGTAAATATACAAGAAAATTCTAGATATTGTTTCATTATAGATATTAATTTTCTAAAAGTATCGGCCTCAACAATCATCAACAGAGACTTATTTTGAGATTGTAACATGAAATTTATATACCAGTCATCAGAAAAATTGCTTCAAAAGCAATAATGAAATAATTATAATTATCAATAAAGAGTTGGATAAATATATATATATATATATATATATATATATATATATATATATATATATATATATATATTATATTTATTATATAGAACATCTTAAAATATACATTCGCATCAAAAAGAAAACAGTATTACTACAATTTGGAGAACATAATACTCCTAATCAAATAGTAGTTGAATTTGATTATGTTTTCGAATTTAATTTATAGTTCATTGATTGCTAACAATCGATGGTATCAATACAAATACTTATATTGATATTATAACATGAAATTTATAGATAACAGTAATTGAAAAATTTACTTCAAAGTCAATTATGTTATAATTAAAATAATCAGTAGAGAGTTTGATATACCTATGTTTCTTCAACTCAGTGTTTTGGGAGCTGATGATACATCCGCGAAGGAACTGCTGAAATGGAATAACGCATTGCCAGAACCTTCTTACAATACGAGTGGTGTCCAATAAGATCTTTTTTAGCGCCTTATATAATAGAAGCATCAAGTGCCTAGCATTTTTGTGTTCTGATAGAGATCCAACTGTGACTACGTTGAGAGAACTTATAAGAGCAGTAATGATTATAAATTCAGTTGCTCAACTCCTTTCATGTCAAACGTTGAATTATAGTACTCAAAGATTTTCTCCTTGTAGATATACGCCCTTGAGATGTTTTGATCAGAAAAGATTATTATATCTATGGTGTTTTTTCTTGACTTTTAGTCCAGAATATATCAGGTTTTTCACTAGGTACTGACCAATCAATTAGATATTTATCGTTTGGCCAAATGAAGAATATGATTGTCGAATTGTCATTCGAATCATTACATTACTGTAATTTCAAGAATATTGCAATATATTGAATGCATATGATAAAATATAAACAAAACAATATTAAATATAGGTATATATCTATTTTTCAATATAATATGCATTAATGAATATATATCTGAAAAACCATTTCTGTATTATCGTTCCACGCCATTTCATTCAGTTGAGACGTCAAAATAAGTTGTTATTGTCTCATACCCGCACAACCTCACCGATATGAAAAACAAACATTATTGTTGCTTGATGCACTATTGTTTGATCTTTCGCGGTCTACTGCATTCGCAACCGCATTACGTCTTGCGGTCGTTTTCAATTACCAGATCACCAGCCGTCCTCTATCCGAATTTGCAGTCGACCACCCCTTAGAACTAATCACAATTATCATTTGTCTGATGACTTCGAAAAACAAGGTAAAAAATAGGAAGTTGTGGGGAAAAGTTATGTGAAATCACATACCCAGATATACTATAATAATGTATTTATTAAGCAGAATTGCTATATCATATTACAGAATATAGTAATAACAAGTTGATTAAAAATTAAAATAATGAAAAGTAAAATACTGTGAATTGAAAGTACCAATATATGTAAATAACATAATATAGTAAAAAAAACAAAAACGTTATACTTAGCACCTAACTAATATTACATGATAAACATCAATTAGAGTCCTAACAGAAACAAAGCCCAATTGAATTAGAGTGACTTCAAACTGTATTGCATTTGGTTGAGATGTACGTTCTCAAAAGTCTTTCAAATACTTTCAAACATTCACCGTTTTTTATATGAGCAGGAAGTCCATTGAATTCAATAAAACCCTCATACAAACTAGATTTCAGCTTTTGTGTAGTGTTACATTTTCCAAGGATAAAGTCTGTTTTGAATCTCGTATTATAATTATGTACATCTTTAAATAATCGAAATCTATCACTGTAGGTTGGTAACATATTTCTTTTCAGTTTAAAAATGATCACTTGTACATTAAACACAACTCTTTGGCTAACAGATAACATATTTAACACCTTAAGCATGGATTTGACAGGTGTATATCTATTACATTTTAATATAGATCTCATAACCCTATTTTGTATTTTTTCTAATCGACTTATTTGATACTGAGGACAATTAAACAATAAGGAACAACAGAATTCTAAATGAGGAAGTGCAATGGCTTTATAGACTGACAACTTTGTACTCATAGACAAATATTTGCCGATTCGTGATAAAAATCCTACTTTTTTCGAAAATTTTCTCGTTATATAATCTGCGTGTGCGTGAAAGTTTGAATTCGAGTCCAAAATTGTACCCAAGTATTTGATATGTTCATCGTTAAATATACATGAAAATATATCTTTCATTTTCAACAAAATCATGAATTATGAACTATATTTGATTATTTGCTAACTTCTTGAAAGTTACTACTCAAAAGCTAAAATGGGTAGTTTAGCCTTGGAAAATGCGGTAACATTTCGAAACAATTGTGAAGCAATGAATACTACTTTTTATGAAACTAAACCAAGTGCTTTTATTCAATATAAAATGATTTATCTTCTATATATTAAATTAGTGTAGCTTTTTCAAATATTTGAACGGAAACTATATTTAGTCTTCCGATGCATATTTACTGATTATTGATTTTTTCAATTTGAGTGTAAAATATGTAGTTTCACATTTTTCATTCAATTGTTCTTGTTTTTACACAAAACCTGTATTTATAGAGACAAATATAATAGAAATGTGGGAAAATGAAGAAAAATCAAAACGAAAGGTTAACTATAAGTAGTAAAATTTTTAGAATCATTCAAATTTGTTCCTATGAAATTCTACAATAACTAAAATATTTTTGGATGTCTTGGAAAAACAAAGAATCTCGTAGAATATCGTCTATTACCTAATCACTTCAATTTGCGGATTGAATATTTGAAACTGGTACTGTTATACAATAACTGATAAATTTACTGATACAAAAATATTTACTGGTTCGAAACTATGACTGACAACGTGGGTGACAATAAATATCCGTCTAAAAAAGGAAAAGTAAACGTGACCACGTTTGATCCTTTCAATTGAATTATCATTCGCTGACTAACTATTCGTCAATCTTTTTCTGCTTGTTAATAACTTAATTATGCACAAAAATGTCAAAAATGCAGAACAATAATAATTATTTCATACCGATCAGTCACCGCATCAATACGCTGGAAAAAACCAAAAGGCAACATGGAATTCTTAACAATGAAGCTCATTGTTACCCATAAACGGCCACGTTTCATCAACCGCAATTGGATCTGTCGTGCGCTACTGGGTGGCATCGACAATAACAAGAATTATCTCTACTAATATCGGCCAACCTAATAATGATCCAAACTGAATGAAACAAATTATCGAAGTTACTAATTTGGCTGTGTCGATCTAGTTGCGGATGTGCCAGTGGCGTCACGAATGTTGGACCTTGAATTGCTCCATCGTTCATCAGACAATACATAAATAAACAATTTGATGCTGTTCACATAAACACTATATGTAAATTAGGAAGTAAGTTAATTTATTGGTGTAACACAACATGCATAACTGTTTTTACAGCAGTCTTGACATATAATATAATTGAAAAATATAGATAATATAATGATATATTCTATATATATATATATATATATATATATATATATATATATATATATATATATATATATATATATATATATATATATATATATATATATATATATATATATATATATATATATATATATATATATATATATATATATATATATATATATATATATATACTCACTGTCCCGTTTGGGAGACATTTTGATTGACAATGGATATCCAAGAACACTGGTAAAAAAGTTCCTATGCAATAAAGTTATTGGACCACCGGTTCCTACCTCTATAACTGTCCTGGATATAGATCACAACACACAAGCTCCATCAGTTAGAGACAGATCTTTACCATACTTCCCGTCTCTCACTGCAAAACTATGCCACATTTTCGGTGCAATAGATGATCCAAAACTTGCCAAATACAACTTCATTACTGGCAGAAGTGCTTTTACAAGACTCAAAGATAAAGTACCTACATACATCATCAACATCAGATTGTACCTACAGTATTCCGTGCCTAGATTGTGAAGGAGTCTACATCGGTCAAACTTCTCAGACCATTAAAAGAAGAATAACTCTTCACAAAAGTGATGTTAGACTTCGGCCGGACAGATGTGCCTTGGCACTACACTCCACAATACAAGGACATCACTTTGATTTCGACAATGTGGGAATACTGGATATAGCTGTTAGTTACCAAAAAAGGATTTTTTTGGAAATGGTCCATATCAACAACAGCACTAACAGCATAAATAAGATGATGGACGTTTCCGGGTTAAATTGTATTTATAGTTATGTGCCTTCAGACCATTTTAAATAACCCTCGCAGACAACCCATAATCTTAATAGACACTATGTGGTACGTGCTCAGTGTAACTTTTGTTGTCACGGTATTTGCTCTCTCACCTCTGTTACTTTTTTTCGTGACAATTTGTGTCTCTGTGTCTCCTGTCACATATGATCGTCTGTTTATCTATCTCTAGTGTTTAAGATAATTTTATACATTTTGAAGAATTTTTACATTTTGACATTAATATTTGATTCCTATGCAATATCACTTACACTTTGTAATATCACATTTTTCCTGTTATTGGTCACAATTATATTTTCTAGTTAGCCGTAAGTTGTTAAACTGAATGTCAACATGATTTCTGTAATAAACATCTGTTCTAGAGTCCTGATGAAGAGTGTAAACACAGTCGAAATATAGACCAGGCAAACAAATTGGATAAAATTCATTCATAGAGGCCTCCTTCCTTGCCTATAACCCATAAAATTTTCTATTCTATATATATATATACACGATGAAAAAGGAGTATTGACGTATAATATTAATGAGTAAAAGATGATGAGTTCTCGGCAAAAGTAGGGCCACTATAATTGATACACAACCAATATATTAACCTAGTCTATATTTCGAACATGTTTACATTCTTCATGAGGACTCTGAGATGAATTGGTTGTGTATCACTTATAGTGGCCCTACTTTTGCCGAGAACTCATCATCTTTTCAGAAAAAAATATTGAAATGAGAGGTAATAAGAAATACTTGTCTAAAAATCACGGACTGAAAATTTATTATTCGACTAGTTTCGCCTTTTACGGCATTATCAAGAATGATAATGACTTACGGCATTCTTGATAATGCCGTAATGATAATGATAATGACTTACAGCATTCTTGATAATGCCGTAAAAGGCGAAACTATTTGAATAAAGACTTGTTCAGTCCGTGATTTTTGGACGAGTATTTCTTATTACCTCTCATTTAAATATGAACTATCACAGAGTTGATTCATCGTCCATTGATTTTGAAATTATTAAAGAATATAAATCTCTATGTGTTCAAATCCACAGAAGAACAAAGTTGGATTTTATAATTGGGAAATTTCATAAAAAACTCTGTAAAACCATGAACCACATTTACCAGCAAAATATTCCTCAATAGTAGTGTGAACTCATTGATAGATAGAGTGCAGATTTTTCCAGGCAAAGCATTAAAAATTTTTGAACGCCCGTAATTCAGAGCATTATGGAAACTGCTCAATCTGGTGAAGTACAGTCTAATATCATATTTAAATCTTGTATCATAGTGGTCAATAATACTATCCATAAAACTAGAGTCTCTGATTTCGTAAGCGTATAATAAACAAACGAAAACATATAAACCTGGAAAGGATAGTATGCACAACTCTCTGTTTTTATTTTCACAACATGCTTTATAATTCGTGCAAAAAGTAGATCCAATTGCCTTTCTCTGGAGTATAAATAAAGCCTCTTTTGGCCTCCCTAGCTCAACAACAATAACCCGACACCTATAAGTCATATTGAAGCACAGACTCAAACAAGGAGAAATATGCCAACTCAAGCAGTGCATTCAACGTAGATCCGACCAGAATACTTCGTATTCTGGTCGGATCACAAATATACTTCTACTCAGCAGAGCAGACATGGATTCAATGTGTGTCCTTCACATAAAGTGGGCGTCAACATATATGCGAAGGAACTAGGTGCCATCACTAAGATCACTAAAGTTCAAGCTGGAAATCATGCAATTTGTGTTACCATCATTCATAAGCAAAGCTTTACCAGAAAACCAACACTGAGTCTTCATGCACTCTCCTACAAAAGAAGTACGGATTGCTCAAATCAGAACTATTGAGAAAACTGCTGCTGTCATCAGCAAATAAAACCTCTCTAGAGGTAATATAGTCAGAAAGGTCAGTTATGAATATGAAAAATAATACAGGAAGCGCTAGGATAAGTAATAAAAAACTGAGTATTGTATGCACAAATGAACATTTTGAAGTATATCACAGGTGTAAAACTTGATGAATTAAAAAATCAGAATTGAAGAAGACCAATACAAAATATTCTCGGCAAAATATTAGAATAATATTGAGATCTGTTCCGGTTGAATCCATAAAGTCAGTTCTCCTGGGTTTCTAAATTGAAATTATGTTTTAAAAACACCAATATGGTGTTTGAAGAACAGAAAATGAGATTTGTCATACTTAACCAGTAAATATTCAAATATTCTCACACGAATATGTTTTGAGATCCTGAGTTTATTCAATGGATATCAGATGAAAGAGAAAGAAGCAGTGATATATCAGAAGAACGATGTTGAGTGGGGTACTAAGTGCAAAAAGCATAGCTATAAATAACATATCAAAACGATAAATAATTGTTGGTACTTATCAGAATAGTATGAAAACAAAATCTTAAACTGCCACAAAAAATGTTGAAGTGACTTCGTGTAGAAAATATCTTCTAATATCTGAGGCTCAGTGTAGATACATGATTCATGAATGAAGAGGAAAATCATGTAGGTCATTGAATATTCAAAAGAAATATTTTTGAAATACGGAATCGTGGAGTACATTGTGGAGGTAATTTATTATCAGGAATCTCGTGTTCAAAACATTTCAAGAACAATCATTACATAATGGTTACTTCAATTATATTATTTACTGCTGATTCAATTCAAATTCTGTTCGGTATTCAGTTGATTGAAATGAATGGAAAACTATCATGGTGTGCGTAGATATATTTATATTCTTTCAGATCATAACATTCAACGTGATCTATAGCTTATGAAACGTACAACAAAACGATTGATTAATGATAAGTTTTTCCTCCGAAACCATCGTTCAAAAAGTTAAATTTCCAGTGGAATTCAGAATCTCACAATGCTCTCTATTAACGTGATCCTTTTCAATGTTCAGTAGGAATTCTGGAAGTGATTAAAAATTTATATGGAAGCAGTGTTAACCTTCCCTTTCAACTTGCAGGAGAGCAATATGAAGACGAAAAATATGAAATCGATTCGTAAATATGCATATTATTAGAATTTATAGTAATTCTGTAAAATTCATTATGAAGGAGGAACGTTCTAAGAATAAGTCTATTATTGAACTTACAACAAAATTTATAGTAGTTTATTGAGCTTGCAATTCCAAAGCAAGATACATCGATTATAAATAAAGAAAGAACAATAAATAAATATCTGTCTTCTTGTACTGCATTTAGCAGTTCCTTTAACCGATTAAAGTTTGCATCTATGCAAAACAAATATAATTCTTCAATTGAGAATGAAGTTGAATGCAAAATCAGTAGAATGGCCTTTTAGCCTCTTTTTGATGAAATTTTCATTCATCATTTATGTCATAATGAAGGATCAGATTGAATGAAATCATATATTCAGAAAATGTATATTTCAGCTCTTAACTTTTATGAGTACTCATTTATTCAAAATTCATTGAGTACAGAGAAATACTTGAGAAGTTACATTTGCTGATTATTTCCAAATAATTTTGAGAAATTAACACAATTCTTTGTTCCAGAAGTATTGTGTCACAGTGTGACAATGCATTGTAACTTTTCGAAAGCCTTACAAAAACGAAATACTCGTGAAAACATTAAATATAGTTATCCTAATAAGTGAAACATAAATTGTTGTTAGATCTGGTTTTCATGAAAAGAGATAACTAAATTCAAGCTTCTGCAGAAAATTAATTCGCCAATATTTGAATGAACGAAATGACAGCTATATGACAGTATTTTCATGGGGAAATGAAATTTATGATCCGCCGCTGAATATAAATGGATATAACTAGACGGAAAGAAGTGCTCCGGGAAACCGTGGCGTCTATTTAAAAAGGAAACCACATAATTCTACAGGATTACTACCGTTTGGATACGGCAGCATATTGCGGGGACCACACAATGACATTCAGGTCTGAATGGCGGAGATAAAAATTTATAAGCAGTACGTGTTATTATATTGTTGATACCGTTTATGTACTGATTTCTTTCAATTATGGACAATAAAAGTTTCCTCACTAGATAGATGAATACCTACTGTGGAGACTGGTGAAAACAGACTCGATTAGAATTCCGAAACGGCTCTTTCTTTTTACGAACAAAGAGTGACAAAAAAAGTAGCCGAGGTATGCGTTCGGAGAAAATAAAGCTACTTCCAGAAGTGAAAGATATAAATTTGTCCTCAAGAAATCATCTCGGTTATCAGGAAATAATTCAATTTACGTGTTGATATTTCTTATTACAGCTCGCGGACGTTTTGTGCTCATCATTTTTTGCGGCTAATATCGTCACTACTGATGAAGTCTTAAAAACGTGGATTGAATTATGGAGGTATGTTTGCTTTTTGGATGTATATATATATATATATATATATATATATATATATATATATATATATATATATATATATATATATATATATATATAATATATATATATAAATATTAATTTAAAAATATATAAGTATCTTGAAAACGAAAGCAAGACTCTAGTGGTATTTTAGGATTTAGCTAAAGCATTCGATATTGTTCCTATTAAAGATATGATGGGTGTTCTGAGAGATATGGGAATTAGAGGAGATGCCAAAGATCTCAAGTCGAGCTACCTCGACAATGCTTAAACAATGCGTTCAGATTGGGTCGACCTGTAGCCAAACTTCAGTCCTCAGTTGTGGGGTGCCACAGCGCTCTGTACTTGGTCCAGTTCTCTTTGACGCATATATGGATAGCATACTCGCCATGAATACAGAGGAGATATTTTCTGGTTTTGCGGATGATGCTGTTGTGATATGTGAATATCATGGCAAGATGTAAAAAAGGGTGGAAAATGACATAAATGATATATTTGACGCCATTCACTATGAAATGCTGTCTGTAAACTTTGACTAAACATGTTTTCTTCCCTTCAGTTGCTGTGCGAATAATTCACCTTTGTACAAAAGACTTGAATTGATGGAAATTTTGAAATATCAATGAAAGATAAAACGAAATATCTTGGAGTAACAATTGATATATATTTGAAGTAGAATGATCATATTAATGAAACAGTAACTGCTATGCGAAGTCTGCTATATAAGTCCAAATACCTGAGACGAATACTAGATCTTCATACTGAAAATGGTTTATTATGCAATGCAAAAAAATTTCTAAAAATGATGTGTAACAAACCGACGGCATCCGTCTGACCAACTCTACAGGGAAGCTGATGTTCAAGATATTAGTAAATTACACTTTATATATAGCGTAGTGAAGACATATAAACATAAAAGAGAGTTAGTGTATGTTGACTGTATCTATCAGACACGCTATAAGATAGCAAAGAAAATCAAAACAGCATTTTCAATGAAAACAAAAAATTCCAACACTCTCTCGACGACCTAGCAAATCGACTGTACAACTTCCTACCGGTGGAAATAAAAGATGAAAATAGAGTCAATGTTTTCAAGTCAAAAGCAAAACGTTTTATAAAGAAACAAAATCGCGAAACCAGAGCCGATTCAATAAATATGAACAATGTTAAGTTAGTCTAGATACAATTTTAATTGATATTCAGTGAACTTTGTCTCAATCTAAACTTTTGTTAGTATGAATTTAATTTTCTCTGAACGTAAACATTGATACTTCAGTGAAAAGTGCGCAGACCTATTATAAGACAATTCAAAGGACTTGAAATCCCACGCACTGGCTTCGCCTTAGTGGGGTATACCTCGTTAATTTACAATACCCAGACAGAAAATAGAAACATTGTCGCATACGATATATTTGTACATGTACAATTCAAATTGGAAAATTGAAATCACAGTTCATTGTTAAATAAACTTATTATATTATATTATGTATTAGTAAATACTGAGACTTTTAATCGAAATATTGCAAATAAAACTCTCAGGGAGCTGTCTACACAAATGTTATCAAAGAGAAAGAACCTATCACTTTCGAGAGTGAATATAAAGTGCGCTTCGAAAAAATCATCTCTACTTACTCGCCCCTACGTACTAATGTTACCATGAATAGAATTCCAGAACGCTAGGAAGAGTTTATACGTCGTTTTTTCGATAGAGGGAGCTCACGTGAATGTTCACAAAGTGTTGTTCTCCTCATTGAGATACAGGACCTGTGGGTGTTTTGAAAGTAATCTAATATTGATTATTCTTGATTATTCGATCATTTGACGGACTGATGATTCATAATAATGATGAAACAATTGTATCCTATTATCATTCAACAAATCGGTCATTTTTTCTAAGCGCAAATAATATTCACCCTCGAAAGTGACAGGTTCGTTCTCGTTGACAATATTTGTGTAGACAGCTCCCTAAGAGTTTTATTTGAAATATTTCAATATTTCGATTAAGAGTCTCAGTATTAAATGGTAGGTATGAATGATCCATGAATCTTGAATTTATATATATATATATATATATATATATATATATATATATATATATATATATATATTTTCTTATAAAAAGCAGTACTTCAGCCTCATCACATACATAAACGCTTTCTTACGTGACGATTAATACTACTCATACCTTCAGAAGACCCCGTAAAGAAATACTTTCCTACGAATAGATGAATCAGAGTGAGAAATATCGATAATTGTTGTTGAATACAATATGCCAGGGTAATTCTGAAATTCTATTCAAATTCCAATGAATTTTCCGCCAAAAATTATGAATCAAGCGTTACCTCTGAAATAGGTACCTCTGACAGGAATATTTTTGTTCGAGATTTCAACGTTCTTTGTTCCATAAAGCAAAAGAGAACTAATCTGTGATTTTATTGTTCTGTGATCATGAATATCCTTCATTAAGGAGTTGATATGATTCCGTTGTGTTCTCACGTCATTCGAATTGATATAATTTGTTGAAAGTCATGGTCAGACTAGCATTATTCGAATATAATAGCGGAGTGAGTCTTTAGATGAATAAAGTTTTATATATCAATAGTGCGCACAAAGAAATGAATACGTTTGAATGTTGAAACGTCGAGATATAAACGAACATGATAATTTTGATACAACAATAATTTACTGGAATAGATTCACATGGAGAAAAAGGAAGCGTTTCGTTTGTAATGAAGATATGTCATATTTTCCTTATTGTTTTATGTTAAAAACATTCCCATAGCCTATGTTCTGAGTTGGTTGATTAAATATCGCTCTATATTTTTATCCATTAAATAATGGGCATTAGACAGAATATGACGTGCTCTTTGTACGAATAGTGGGCTATTTCCCTGAATAATTTTCCGATATTAATACTCTTATTTTCGATCATATTTTGAATACATTATTTTCGAATATTGAAATTGTCCAAAAAGTACTCCCAACAAATGAAATTATTTTCTGAGCTGGATTTTCGGGAAGTGACTCAGACTTTCGTTTGCAAGCCACAAAACCAAGGCAACAAGTACTCTAAGATTTGTTTGAACTGCATCTCCACTACATGGGTAACAAAAATGGCTATAAAAAGATATAGGTTTGAAAATGCACAACAATCTTCAGATTTTTGAAAACTAGAACAGAAATTTTTATTATGCTATTGTTAATTTTACGACAATGATTTAGTTTTGACCAACTAAACGAAATCAGATGTTGAAAGATGTCAAAATACTGAGTTTGTATTTTATATGTTGATTTTATATACATATATATCTTTTCAAATTACTGCGAAATGATACAATTTTACCATACTAAAAGAACAAAATAATGAGAACAATACGAGAACAATAAGAGAAAATAATACCAATAATATTTTTCATTTAAAAACTTTGCTGTTGAAAAACTGACATCAAAAAACAAATGTGAAATATCTGGCAAAATATTGTTTTTCAGGGAATTTTTTGGATAATATATAAAGTTCAGTTTTAAGATTGAAAGGAATTGCCTGTTTTGGATGTTGAATAATAGAATTTTGCACATCCTTTAATTGTGTATATTATTCTTGAATAACCAAAAGAAGAAACAATATTTCACCCGGAAACGTAAACCTTTTACTATATCGAAAAATTTCACCAAGTATTGTTTGAAAAACAACAATTATATGGTAATATTCGAGTGAAAACTGAACGACTTACTCGCTTACTGAAGTCGATTACAATCAAATTCAGTCCAGGTCAAATTTTTCGCCGTTAAGAACAACGCAAAACGGCAGATAAATTAATCTCCGTTTCATAATTTCAATCCATGTCAGTTCAATCTTGTTCATCTGATTGACTGATAGGGTCACGAGAAGTATGTGGCCCTGCATACGATCTATGTGTAACATACGCCTCTCTGATTGAAAATGCGTAGCGCAGTTCTGAAGACATAAATCTCAATCTGTCAAACATAAATATCCGTGTGTTGTCGTTCATCTCAAATCAATCTGTAACAATAAATTGATTTCGATGGATTGCAGATAGTTTTATGTTTCCTCTTACCTGCGTCTGCCTGGAAGTATAATGTTAGCCGAGTGTGCAGCTGAAATACTTCAATTTCTCTTTGATATTGTCAACGAACGATTGAATTCTATTGGTCTTTATTAACTTACATCATATGAGTGTAGCCTCTGATTCTCTTAGTTGAAAATTTTTCACAAAATTTCCGCATCAAAAAAGTAGAAATTAGAAAAATTATTCTGATTTGCATAAAACATTCAACTTGAACATATAAGACAGTATTTTTGGGAATATTTAATCGGAATATATTCATCGAATAGACGGATATATCAATATCTATTGACTGGAAAAAAAATAACAAGTTGCATGAAGCCCTCAATATATATTTGTTGAGCGACTGGGAAAAATTTGATATATTGAAAAAACAAAAATTATTTTCTATGTTTAAATATTTAAATATAATATATAAAAGTATCTACTGCATCAATTTACCCTCTACTTAAAATATATTATGTTCAAGCTTTGATTTCAATGAAGAATTTCAAACAGCTCAACTAATTTACTGTCATAAACATTCATTGAAATTCCTTGAAGATCGGTTCAGATTCTTATCCACTTCAGCAATTATATCAGTAGAATTAGCGGAAAAAATGTGTGAATTCGAAACTAATCCCAGTATTTTTTTCATTATGTATGTATTCTTCAGTGAAGTATATATTACATATTATACAAAGTATTTTTTCTTTAGAGTTTTGAAAAATTTCAATCATCCATCATCAACCATCAATAATTGGCTTTCATTAATATTTGCTAGATATTTCAATCATAAAGAACAACGACAGAAGGATCTAAAGTACCTTATCTAATAAATATGAGACATAGTATAAATGTCTTCACATGCCATGATGAGATAGATCTATATTCTATATATAGATTTACAGATGGCTTTTGATAAGATAAATCACGGATTATTTATGGATGAAACTAATTGAAACGAATAGTTTATCACTTCTCATGGAGTCTTACATGAGTATTCGCAGTGAATTCGTATAAATTGGGAATTGAATATCGAGCTAATTAACACTACCTTCAGGAGTGCCGCAGGGATATAATCTTGGGCACTTATTATTTGTCCTAATTGTTAACGATCTCTTATAGATGGCGGACTACATTAATGTGGCATATGCGGACGATATTGAAATTTATAAGAGCGTGTCATCTATACATGATTGTTTGAGGCTACAAAATGACCTGAATGATATTAGCCTTTGGTGTAATAATAATAGTTTACACTAGAATACCATGATTTGTAATGTGTTGAGTTTTACTAGAAAGAGAAATGTTATAACTTTCAATTACAACATTGAAGGTGTTAATCCGACTCGACTTCTGGAGGTTAAGGATCTCGGCCTATTATTCAATTAAAAATTCTCATTCATACCTCATATCAATCAATTAATTTTACCATGTAGCAAAGTTTATAGTTCCATCGTCCAAAATTCGAGACTATTCTCGAGTTCTTCATTACTGGCTCATTTATCTAATGCCCTAATGAGAAGCAAACTTGAGTATGGCTGTCCTGTTTGGCCACGAATACAAAATTATCACACAAACCGATTGGGATCCCTGCAGACGAGATTCTTGAAATGGTTCTCATTTTCAGAGGATGGTTTATAACCACCTGGGTTTATGAACACGCTTGTTTGCTTGTTTGACACGAGAAACCTCCATACCAGGAGATCTTTGAATGCATTGAAATTTTTATTCAATTTCGACTGTCCTAAGCTTCTGGGTAAACTTGATTTCTTCGTTCCTCAGAGATGTACTAGAAGAAGCCAGATATTTCACTTAAAAACGTACAGAAGTAATCTTCCCTCGCAATCGCCGCTTAGCTTTGCTTGTTCTATTACAAACCAGGTATCAAGCAGCTGTGATTTCCAATGGTATTTGTATTTAAATATCAACCATTGAGGTTTCTTGATTTCTTTTCGGTTTGAGTTCTGAAAGATTTTTCTTCTTGTTTAGTTATTACTCATTGCTTAGAGATTCAGCTAAATAATTGAATATTTAGATATTGATACATATATTTCGAATATTATATTTAATAGTTTTGTTATTATTATTATTTTTATATTGTATATCTATGTTATTTTTGACATTTTTAGTCACCAAATTTCGTATTTCATTATTCATCATGTATTTTTCTGTAATTGGGTAGTTACCTGTTGGAAATAGATGCTTATTAAATGCTGAAGTCTTGTCTTGATTCCACCGTAGAAGTGTAGTTATTAGGTACTCAATATATAGGGCAGTAAACTCATTATGCTCCTTTTACTTAAATAAATTTGGAATTGAGTATTCACCTCGATGCGAGTGTCGTGAAACATGCACACTTGATCATCTGTTTTCTATTTTTAGCAATTCTCCACATCAGAGAAAAGTTCTGTTTTCGAAATTGAATAACATACAGTTTAATCAGCCCTACAATTTATGCTTTCTCCTGTCTTTAATAACCTGAGTGTTCATGAACTGATATTCGATTTTTGAACAACGTTGTTTCCTGTGTTTAATATTTTCCACTTGTATAAAAACATTTCGTTCCGTGGCTCAAAGATATATGTGTATGAAGAACAAAATCGCCGTGACGAGCTCTTCGGCGTAATGTGTCCCAGTGGATATTCCACTTGTGGTGTATATTTCCAATATTACAATTCCTTTCCAACATATGAAAGAAGAAATCAGAGTCAAATTGAGAACTCTGTTGGCTAATGACTCAAATCAAGGCCATTTTGGCTCTTTGCACATTATGAAAAAAAAACCTTGTCATGAAATACACTAATTATACTCGAGTATTTATAACATTCCTAAAATTAATGAGAAAATATTATCTTCCAATGCTGTTAGTTGGTTAATTATAAATATTTGAACTAAAAAACATTAAAGCTTACATACAGCAGTTACATTCTTCTAGCATTCCAGAAGGGCAATATAATATCTATAGGTTATTGAAGACGATTAATTCTACTACTAATAATATTCATCATAAGAGGTGATATAAAAATATGCAAAACTCTCGATAACGTGTAAGGAACCCGAAATATATTTACTGTAAAAAAATAAATGTTTCGAAGATATTCAATTTGTAAGATTTTCATAAAACTCATATACCTAAATATCATTATATCTGATAATGATATTTAGTAATGATAACTGTATTCAAATCGGTTGAAACTTTAAACCTAGAATTTATTAATGCAGAAGTAACATAGAAGTGCTATCGTTTTAATTCAGTATGAGTTATATAAAAAATTCATGATGATTTAAGAAAACATTCCGTGATGATAGATTGAACTTCGTGTGTATTCACTTTCCAACTGATGAAAAATGGATTGCTATTCGCCCAAAATTAACTATAATAAGCTCTCGGAACTGTACCATTTACTACTATCAATAGATTTCAATTATATCCAGAGAAGGTGTGTAATTACAGAATAAATCAATTCTGCACTGTAATTTGTCAGATAATATTTTACTCAGTTCAATGTTGTAGTAATTTGATTTGTTGATGCACAGTTTATTATAGAGCGAAATACTTTATGTAGGTAACGGTTGATCTCGTACGTGTTCTAATATAAATCGATCATCCAACTTCATTGAAAATTGTATGATGTTCAGATGTTTTTACGAAACTGGATTGCTTCATTCCAGAATTCCTCAGAAATATTCGAGAAAGAATAATGCATAAAATAAACATACAACCCACAAAGTGGTAACCAAGTATAATAATAGTAATAGAACTTTATAAGTATTCCATCACAAAATTCATGAATACATGGTGTTGCTAATATTGTAAATTGCTAATTATTTCAAATTGCATTAATATACCTTTACTCATTATAGAGTACTAAGAGATGGAATACAGCACGAGCTGATTAATCCAACCAAAATAAAATATGAAAAGGAAACTCTTACTCGACAATTTTCTGCATGCAAAAGAATTTAATTAATTGAAAGAACTAAAACCGGTGGAGTGGTTAAGTCTAGAATACACCTCAATTCTGTCCCTCTAGAAGAAATTCCTTACATTTTTCTTTGAATGCTTCCGCTTTGTTACTTAGGAATTCTGGGATACATTCTGAGGAATTCTGCGATGGTTACATTCAGGATACTATTCCTCAAATTAAAAATTCTATATGAGAAAAAACGTTCGAGTAGGGTTCTATAAAACCGAGGAATAAACCTTGCATTGAGACAATGGATGTCTGAGCGAGCCTGATTTTACAATGTAGATAAGATGGCTTTTCAGTTAATTTTTAATTACTTTTTTGTAGGAATTTTAGTATGAAATAATAAAATGAACAAATATTCAACTTTTTGTTGATTGAAGATAGATTGAATATAAGTTAAAATTCAAAAACTTTTGAATTACAGTTCTAATGAATACGTAGACGTTCTCATAGTTCTCATGGCGCGTTTCATCGTTATAAACGACTTCTACAGACGCTAATAGAATACTGACTAGTACAGTGATATAGAGTCATATTCTATAAGTGTCTGAAGAAGTAGTTTATAACGACGAAACGCGCTATAGAAGTCGTTTATAGACGTTCTCATAGTTCTCATGGCGCGTTTCGTCGTTATAAACGACTTCTACATACGCTAATAGAATACTGACTCGTACAGTGATAAAGAGTCAGTTTTCTATAAGTGTCTGAAGAAATCGCTTATAACGACGAAACGCGCCGTGCTATGTATTCAATAAAAGTGTGAATCAAAAGATCAAGAAATCGAATTATCTCTTATATTTATATATAATTATATAAATTATTCATATTTATATCTCTTATCGATTATAATCAAATCTTATATTCTATTATAATGGACTCACATCAAATAAACGCCAATACCATTCGATACTGATTAATTTTGAAAGAGCATTAGTGAAGTGTGATGATAAGTGTGATTTCAGGTTTATATAATATTTAGGTTTCTTCAATCGATAAGAGGAAACATAACGTTTAGCTTAACTGTTTCCGTAAATCATAACTACCATCAAAATGTTGTAGTCATAACGAAAATAAGTTCCACTCTTCAATATATTCTGTTCTTCCATCAAAAAAGTACAACAGAAAACATATACTAGCTGAATACTCACCAAAGCTTCACAAAATTATTCTGTCCCTACGAAATATTTATTTCTCATTTTTTCGTTACATACTCTAATACCTAAAAAGAGTTCTCATGCTTGATAAAGCATGAGAACTCCACATTTTTTCATCAGGATGAATGCTAGTTATTATATTAAAAACAATATGTGCGAAAGTTGGACCTACAGGTTAACACCGTTTCCGAACGGCCCCAGAACATCCTGGAAACAATCAGCACCAGTAAGCAGAAAGTTTTATGAGATCACTATTCCTTTTATTCTAATAATTGATACGTTGATGAGGACAGAATTTTAATTCCTTATGCCTTTTCTTCTTACGTTTTCATCTCATCCGTTTCCATGTCACTATTTTATTCGTCTACTGAGCTTCTTACATTATATTGCATAATAAAATGATAGAATATAAACTTAAATTCAAACACTTAAACTTATGATTTACACTTTATTGACTACATAGCATGACGCGTTTCGTCGTTACAAACGACTTCTTCAGATGCTTACAGAATAATCTGTAAGCATCTGAAAAATCTGAAGCTGTGAAAAAAAATAAATAAAATGATAATTGAAAGTGCTCAGTTTGAACGTCTGTTAGAGAGTTTGAGCTCAAATTATTCTATAACGTACCAAAAATGTACAATATCTGTATAAATGTCTATAAATCTATTTGAATTGAAATATTGGATCAATATCGAAACTTTTTGCATACGAAAATCTTCTTTTTTTTCACATCACCACAAGAAATATCTAGCGAATTTCTGAACAAAGTTTCAAGTGAATTAACGAAATCCCAGTTGAGAAGTATCAATCATATAGCTGTACTATAGCTTCTTCTAAAAAGAGTGATATTACCAACTCTGCCTGAAATAGTCTGAGAAATTGAGATGAAAATAGCCTACTAATTGGAAACATTAATTGAATCTGTCTCTAATGTTTATCTATCATTTCTGAATGAATTATTTTCAAAATTTTTGAAAATAATTTCATGTCTCAATGAAATCGTTGATTAAAATCAATTAATAATTATTAATGGAGCTGTTCAAAAATTACTTTCATTCACTGTAATCCGTTTCAATTTTGGAGGAAAACTTTTATCTGTATCAGCAGCATCTTATAATGGGTATATTAAATGAATTTCTCAAACCTGTTATTTCTAAGGAACAAGCAAATTGTTTAGAGATCCGTTCCAAAGACATATGATGTAACTCCTTTATGCTTCTCTGCTAGGAAGTCGAATATCAAATGCAGAATATTGCCTTCAGACAAAAATTCAGAATACCAAAGTAGTATATCAAACATAATAAATCAAGGTCATACTCATATTTCAGATTTAGATCCTAGCTATATTTTTTCATGGTTGAATTTTTTCGGATGAATCAGCTTGTCTGAAAAAAAATGTATTCACGTTAGACTAATTAATCGACCAATTAAAATATCAAGTAAAATTCCCACAACTGATTCAATTTACTCTCCAATATCGTCCATAACCATTATCGGCCCGATATAATTGGAACTAGCAGAAAAGTGTAGGCAGATAATAGAATAGTTGTAGCGCTCGCCCGACCGACGGTTTGCGTGCAGGCAATTGGAACGTGAGAGAATCATAAGCTACGAATTTTTACAAAGACGACCTGGTTTAAGAACACGATGTTGGAACTACAATTCACTGCAGCAATCAATAATGTATTTATTTTCAACAGATTTACCTCCAATTACAGCGTAAAACAAGAAATATTTCAATCAATTATACAAATGACAATACAAATATTGATTAATGAAAAAAATTCGAAACAAAAAGTACCTACATAAGTGAATATAAATAAAAAATTTGAATTAAAACTATATGAAGAGCATTATACAATAACCAAATTAAACAAACGAAAAATAGTATATCAACTAACCTCAAGCATATGTAGCGAACAGAAGTGAATGAAAATATCACGACACTCGATCCGACTGTTCTGAGTGATAAGTGAAATTCACTGATGGCTGAACAAAATAAAAATCACATCGACCGTAATAAAGATTACACAAATAGTTGATAGAAGAACGTGAACATTCGGTCTACTGTAATCGACATAAAATGTCGAATATTTTTTATGCTGAGAAGAAATGGCGAGTCAATTGAATAGTGCAAAATTTTACAGAGAAATGTTAGTCCATGCCGTTAAAACTTCAATACTTCAATTCCTATCTTCAAGGACGGAGTGGTCTAAGCCTCTCGAAGGATATCATTGCCGACAACATCTGTAGAACATATATTTCCAACACTTTCTCGGAACACCCTCCTGAACGACAATAAAATTATTGTACACCTCAGACCAAATTAAAGAAGCGTATTTCAATTGACTGCACACATTCTAGAGGCAGAGGGAATAATACAACTATATGTTTAGAAAAGGAGAGCTCATTGTCGAAAACAACCCCCAGATCCTTAAGCTCTACACATCTATCTGGAATTTTACCTTCCAATGTACAGCTATGGTAGATTTGAGTGAACTTTCGAGAAAATGAGGAAACTTTACATTTACTGATATCCGTTTTATTCCGTTGTTCGTACACCACTAACAATTAGCTTCTAAGAAAGCCTGTAATCTGATGCTATCACGACGATCATTAATAGCACAGATAATAATCTTTTTATTGTCAGCAGAAAATAGGGGCATGTAGTTAAGTTTGTGAACTATTGAAGGATATTTGGTTTCATTTGGAACCATTTAACTTATGATTGGTAGTTTTTTCATTCAAATCAAACATCTATGGTTTGAAATATATCTCTCAGTCCTCTATTAAATGGTAAACTACAAACAATTAGTCAACAGAAAGGATTTTTGCGGATTTTATACTTTAACAGGATAACTTGATAGAAGTTCCTGAAATTTTTCTGGATTTTCAAGAAACAAATCTTCGGAAAAGGTGAACTTCGACTTTGACGAGCAATGACTAACAGATCTGATACATTTTGAAGGTCCCAGAGGTCGAGGAAGGATGAAAATCTCTTGTAATCTGGGGATTTAAGACTCAACAATTCCATAATCATTAACAAGACAGGATTCCTCTGATGATGGTATCAAAAAAAACATGAATACAAACCAAAAGGTTGATACATATCTTACTCAGTATGAATGAGTCGTATAATCCTAAATTTGAATACTGTTTCAAGATGAAACAAAAAGCTTTTTTTCAAACAGATTTGCCTACTATTTTTTTCATTGTATTTGTCATTCCAATAAAAACAGAGAAGATCAAGAAGTTGTTCGTTGCGCAATTGAATATTCAGTTAGGTGTTTCAAATCCTTGGAATGATAATTTGATATACTTTCATGAGTGATGAAGTGAAATAAATCTCTTGGAAAATAGGGTGGAGTATATTCTCATAGTCACCTGCACGATAGTGAAATTTTTCATATTACCAACTAAGCTTGATTGAAATTGGACTTTGAGTCGGATCGCTAAAAACCCAGCAACAATCAATTGCAGTGTGCAGTTTCTGTATCTGTTGCTAAGAGAATGAGAACAAGCGAATAAGAAAAAAAACAAAAGAATAATTTCAGTATTCAAAACAGAGAAATACGCCACGGAAACGATGACATGATAATTAAGACGTCTCTGACCGAATCGAATCTTGAGATAGGTGAATGTAATCACTGAATGCATTCACCTGTAATACAAATCATTTTGACTTCGAAAGTTTCAAGTGTCAGCAATGCTAGAAAGCTCGAAACTTTATATCGATTTAACACGAATTGAAAGAAGTGTTCATCAACAAAGAAACTGGGTACACATCTTGGTATTTCTGATCTAGTTATGGATCGCTTGCGTGCTGAAAGATTCGGAACATCACCTTCGCAAGTCATTGCAAGAGCTTGTCTTAGTCGTCGTTCACACCCACATCTAATGCTATCGTGTATTCCTTTCGGAAGACTACCATTTTTTAAGTAATTCCAAGTGATATTTAGAAACCCAGTGATTTGGGTTTGTGATCATTCCAAACAATTCCAAACTGTTATAATTTATTTCCAGAAAAATCAACAATTTCACACCAATGGAAAGCTGATGATTTTTTTTGTATAACCACAAAATACCACAGCACGATACCAATCATTTCAAATATCGAAGAATAATTTTTTCTATGAAAGTTATATTAAAGTTATATATAAAGTTAGTAGTAGTTTTTCTTTCACTATTAATAAATATTGCGATTTCGACGTTTACACATGATAGTTGGTCGAATTGAAACTGGTTCTAGATCAGAATTCAATAATGAATGAAATTCTGCATAAAGTAAACATTTACATATAATTTTTAAAGTTATATACATAAAAAATATTGCTAGTGTTTTCATTAAATACCGTTTGAGCTAGGAAAGTCGACTTACTTTGGAATATATTTATTACTTTATTTATCTTCTACATATATATATATATATATATATATATATATATATATATATATATATATATATATATATATATATATATATATATATATATATATATATATATATATATATATATATATATATATATATATATATATATATATAGACACATAAAATTTCTTGTTGTATTCAATTATGTATATTGTCATATATACATTATAATATACAATAAATTACATACAATAGGTAACTAAATTGTTCATATGTATTCATGTATAGGTAGTATATGTAGAAAATAAAATAGAAATAAATTCTTCTCTATATTCCAAAACACTATGTTCAATTTTCCGTGATTTATAAAAGTAATTCATTTTGATATCAGAAATTTCTTCAATTAACACCAGAAATTTTTTTGATGAGATATACTCTTCAATTTTAGAGAGTATCCTTCAAAAAACTAGAAACAACTTTTGATTTCTCATTGCATTGTGACTTCGTTCAACAATTCATTTCACTCATTTCTTGATGGGGGACCGTAAACTTTCAAGCTATTCCGTAATTCGCTTCATGGTCTTAGTCGTTAACCTGCCATCCGAATGATCTACCACGATCAAGATGTTATGTTCGAAGATTTCACATCATGCAACATGTTAAACTGAAAATTGCTTGTGGCGCTTACTTGAACGAAATACTATATACATATGTTGCACGAAGTTCTACTAATATATATGTATTGAAATAATGGCTTATTCTAGTGCTTCGCACCACATCTGAAAGTATTCAGATTTCTTCGTGTTATGGAAATTGGTCTACAAGATGAAGAAATCCTTCGAATTTTCAAATTGAAAATCTTTGATGAAAAAATGCTCCTGTTTTTTGTGGTTTTGTTGATTCAAAATCAATTCGCGATTTGAATAATCAACACCTTAAATGATTTTGAATTGTTACTGAAGTTATAGGTCTCTTTTGGAGCATAGAAAAACACGGTGACAGTTACATTTTAGAATACGTGTGCACACAGACATTCAGATTAAGGATGAAATTGGGTTAAGAATATTTTTTGCAGAGAACAGTAGGGAATACATGAATGAAAAACAAAACCAAAGCTTTGTTGGTTAGGATAATTCAAAGAAAAATGATTTTTTTCTGATCTGGTCAGTAAAAGAAAAATGTTACTAAAGTGTCATGAAATCTTGTAGGTGTGAAAACTGAGTGTGTACTCAAAATTTGTTTTTTTTAATGAAGATACCAGCTATGGTATTATCTATAGCTTTAATTCAACATTTAAGACTTAGACCAGTGGTTCCCAACAGGTGGTCCACGGACCCCAGCTATATCCGTGGGGTCCGCAAGATGCTATTAGAATGAAAATGTATTTCGTGTGATAACAGATGTTTTGATTTGGCCGCTTTCTGCATCAGCAGAGATTTAGCGAAGAAGACGAGTTTCGCGTCCTCCTGTTTGGCACAAAGTACGCGTATTTTCTCATTAACTTCTCTTGGCTTTGCTCAGTACCTACTTCGCGGATATGTCTGAATACTTCAATGTGTTAAACTTGAGTTTACAAGGAAAAAATGTAGACATGTTCACAAGTGAGGATAAGATTAATGCTATGGTCAAAAAGTGTCAGATCTGAGCGTCAAGGATAGAAAATGAGTAACTAACTAACTTTGCTATTTTGAAACAATTCTTGGATCCGTCAAAGGGATTTTTCCTGATCAGATTTAGATCAATGTAGCCGAGCACCTACGCGGCCTAGCCACCACTTTTAGAAAGTATTTCCCTGGACATGACCCTGACGACAGATGGATTCGAAATTCCTTCAGCTTTGAAGAAATAGACGACAAAATCCAAGGGCTCATTGAAGAAGAGTAAGATCAACTTGTGTATCTGTCCAGCTGTGCTACGATGGAAAACATTTCCATCGGTAATAAACAGATTTCTGGGCATCCGCACCCAAGGACTACAAGAAACTTGGAGATAAATATGAAAAATGAAAAATCTATTTCCATTCGCAACCACATATCGGTGTGAGCAACCATTTTCTTCCATGTGTTTCATAATAAACAAATACAGGAATCGGCTCGACATGCGGTCGGATTTCAGAGTAAAATTTTCAAGTTCGGAACCTAGTATTTCAGAAATAATGAACTCAAAGGTGAAATTAAACTCATCTCATTAAGAACTGAAAATTTACGCTAACTGTATACTGATGTAGTACTCTGTTATAACTGTACTTTTTCAAATGAATACTACTTCGTATAAAATTAGCATTAACTCATTTTTCACACATGTTTACTCATTGCATTTTCAAGTGTAGTAGGACTTGAGAGACAAATACACTCAGTTTTTATATTTTTCGGCCATTTTCAGTTCATAATCAATTTTCACTTCTTCTCTAAGTAGTTTGTGATACTGAACACCCATATTTGAAGGCAAGGATTTTGAGCAATAATCAAAAATTCAACAATAACAATGATGGTTGAATTGAAAAACTTTTAAGGTCAATATTTTTTCATTAATGAATATCTCAATGTTTTTTTTTATTAAAGTTTATTGTGCTTCGATAACAAAGATCATTAGCACTACGATACATTTTTACATTTTATTTTAATTACATATTATTTCATAAAAAAAACGTTTAAAAAGACTCTCAATTTGGCTTTTTTGGTACTTGATACTGTAATATGACAAGGTACCAACCATGTTTTATTTGCAATTCATTAGCAGCAATGTTTTACTTACCTATTAACATTAAGGGGGTCCTGGTAAGAGGTCACTTTCTAATTCTAGGATTAGGAATTAATAGGGGTCCTTGTCACAATAGCCGCTCGATGAGGGGGTCTTAGAGAAAGTTTTGTTGGGAACCACTGACAGACAAATAGCAATAAACCAATCAATCCAATCAAATTGTCACACAGCAAAAATAAATGCAACATATCCTCAGCAACCATTGAGAATCACGTATTTGTGTCACTGACAGAAATGCAATACAGTTTGTAAAAACAAGCTATTTTCTCTTTAAACATAAAAATTGCACGTTTGTTATTCGGAAATGGTCTAATTGTCACAGTGAAATTTCGTACTGAGATATTGTTTCAGAATTTGTCTGATTTTGAAACAAACAATGGAACTGAAACTAAAGTATACTCGATTCAGATATTCTCATCAATTATTTCAAGTAAATGATTAACTTCATTCGTAGAAAAAATACACTCGTTATTCTTTATCTACCTAATAATGAATTTCAGTTGACAGCTCATATTTCAAACGCTCAATCGTTACTTTTAGAGTCAAAAGTAACATAAGTTGACCACCGTGAATGGTGCCGGCCCTGTGACAAACGAGTGCAATTACCAGAAGGCGTGTAATGTGAACTTATTGTGGAACACAGACGTGGATATGAATAATGCCCCATGATCGTAGCGTGTAATTAAAAGAAATACGCTAAGATGCTACGCAATGCTCTCTGTGCACCCTGCTCCATGTCTAAACAATAACCCGATAATTCCGTGGCGACCATAGAACATTCGTTCCTCCATTCATATGTTACTTTGCTATGCGTTATAGGCGAGACACTGGTCAATATTAGTAGGCATTGGAATGTTTTCCGCGTATATGAAACTAGCTATTGAGAGGAATTTCTTTTCTCTTTTCCATTGTACAATGAAAGTATTTGTATAAGATACAGAAAAAGTTATAGTTAAACAATTGGAAACTGGTTTCAATTGGACTTAAAATCAAACGAACTGATTTTGTATTAAAATTTCTGTTGAGCAGAGTTTTTGAGATAATTGAGGCGGAAATCTGTTACTTTTGTTGACCTGTATATACAAAAATGATCAGTTATGTCACGTACTTGCAAGTGAGATTTTGGCCGTCAACAATCAACCTTGTGATTTCCAAAATGAATCAGACTATACATAAGTATAGGTACCATATTACCATCTTTCGAAGGGCACATCTTAACATTTACTCAATCTTTGCACATAGGAGAATATATTAGAAAGTTAGATACTTGTCACAATAGACTACCAACGGGTATGAACGTATGAATTTTAAACATAATTAGGAGTAAAATTAGTATGAATTTAGAATGGATGTTAAGGTCCTTACAAGATGTGGTATTTTTTCTGGAATCATAAATTATTGAAATTTAAATCATCATCCTAGATAGCGGTGCATTGAATGCATTGATGATGACATGAAAAATCTAATGAGTTGCATTTGATCCGATTGCTCTATTAATTTTCCTTACCTACCAGGTTACTCAAATGTTGAACAAGTTTGTATCCTTACATCATTAAGAAAACTGAATAAATGAAAATATCGATTTTCATATGTCAATACTTTTTACTAACTTTGGTGAAGAAATATTTTGTAAAGACAGCATTTCGTGAATGAGATATTATCGGTTAGATTATATACTACAATATCTATCTTGTACGCTTAAAAATATATTAAGTTTATGTATATACTACTCCATGTGCAAACCTATTCATAATCTTGAATTTTTCGGACTTTATAGTCATCAATAAAATTTTTTAAGCTAAAGCATCGCAGACGAGAACGTATAAATTTACTAACATTTCGCCCGCCCTTGAGAGGATTTTCCTAAAGAAGATTAACGACTCCCATATTTACGTTCGTTACAGAATCCCGCGTGTGTTAACGGCTTAAGTTCGTGAGCCGGCTCCAATCTAGATAGTTGAGCGTAAATTGAAATATTGTAGTTGCAGCAGGCTGTGTATGTTTAGTCCGAGTATCAGTGCTGAAAATCGAGACAGACTTCGGTCCCAGGCCCGCCCCCGCATTGATCATCGTGTTTTAGTTGCCCAATTCAATTTTCACTTCATGACTTACATATTTTTGGTGTTGAAAATTCATGACATGAAGTTATTTTTTTTTTTTATTTCAGTCGGTCCTAGTCATCGTAACTTTAAAGGTAGATCGAGTTATGTATGGAAATTAGTATCGACTACACACACACGCGCATATATATATATATATATATATATATATATATATATATATATATATATATATATATATATATATATATATATATATATATATATATATATATATATATATTTGGTAAATCGAACCAATTTTTGAAAATTTCGTAAATATTTTATACTAGCGGACCCGACAGTCGTTGTCCTTCCATGACATTCCAAGCTATTAGGATAAACTAATGAATGCATGTACAAAAATTCACTCAAGTCGATCCAGCCGTTGAGTTCGCAGTATATTAATAATAAATTGAAATTATCCTATCAGACACCCTATCAACTCTACATATGTTTCGGGTGGTTAGTCCCTTATGATGAATAATACCTAAATTTCTGATTTAATTTTTGAATTGACGTTAAATCAATATGCATTATTTCTAATTGTAAATTCCTGATTTCAATTTATTTCAAAATTAAATCAGAACTTCCTCAATTTCTGAAATAATTTTGAAATTTCAGAAAGCATAATTTCTACTTGAAATCAGAAATTTCCAAATAGAAATGATGGATTTTGAAATTTCGTCAATTGATTCAGAAATTGAGTTATTACTCTTAATAATGCGATAACCGCCCGGAACATACTCGTAAGTAGAGTTGTTAAGTTTCACTCAGTGAAACTCAATACAAATGTTTTAATTGATTGACTGCCACGACCTAAGTCAGGTCGTCTTCTCCTCGGCATAGTAAATTGTAATTCATCAAAGTGAGAAAAGTTCTCGCGCACTTAGAGGTAAATTGTCACTATCACAAAAGGTCAATAAAAAAAGAGCAGATAATTTGAAATGTCACTATCACAAAGGATCATCGAAGTAAAGAGAGTTCTCGCGCACGTAGCGGTAATCGCCACTCACTAAGATAGAAGGATGCACTCTTTGTATGAGGTATCGATCGACATAGACTCTATGTCATAGAGGATAGATCGATATATTAGTTGGTTGTCAAATGTCAAATATTATGGTAGTTTTCAGAAATTGAATTTGTGATAAACCTTAGGATTTAACAACTGTAGTTAGCTAAAATTTAGTTGATTTTTTACCCCTCAAGAATAAATATGTACTAAGAAAGATATAAAAATTCTAATTGGTTATTAATTTTAAACTATTCCTTCATTTTGATTGCTGAACGACGGGGGACACATATTTAATTCCGAGCATTTTCATATTCATTCACCTTCTAAATCTTCTCTGGACTTCAACAAATAATTCGAGACCAAAATTAGCGAAATCGGTCCAGCCGCTCTAGAATTTTAGCGATACTTACGAACAGCAATTAATTTTTATGGATATTAATTATTATAGATTCATTTGAAACTATTCTATCAATTCGATTTCTGAACGACGGGGGACACATCAAAAAAAAAACAATAGTGTTGTTTTTGTTTAATTCCGAGCATGCTCATATTTATTCACCTTTCAAACCTTCTCTGGACTTTCGCAAAAAATTCAAGACGAAAATTAGTCAAATCGGTCCTTAAATCAATATACTAACGCAATCTATTGACATTTAAAAACATCGTTCGATGATATTTGTCAAATAGACATTGCAATTTAGTAGATACCTACGGGTATAGAAGATATGTGAAATTTCGATGCTTGGTGACTCTGTAATCTGAGAGAGGTGTTTTCTACTGATTTCTATAGATGGAATTGTAGAGTATTCATTACTCTACGATCTTCCACTTGAAGTCACAAGAAGATGCTTGGAGGTTGAAATCGTTGCCTCACTTCGATGGACGTGGTGCGACTGACGAGTTCCTTGCAGAACGAAACATATATGTCTCGCACTTCCATCAGGTGTGGCATCGATTTCAATATTTCTCTAACATTTATCCCTTGAAGGATAATGGAGACATCACATCGTACACGTTCACATATCTAGCTCTGCTATAACATTCTCTTGATTAATTTCAATTTTTCTAATGAATGTTCTAGTGTTCATTTTCTTATATATATATATATATATATATATATATATATATATATATATATATATATATATATATATATATATATATATATATTATCCACTTCAATATTGTTTCGGTATACAATACCTTCAACAGGTGGATGAAAACTATATACATGAAAAGTTTTAATCCACATATTGAAATATTACACCACAAATTTCGTGTCAATTCTATTGAAGTGTTTTTTAGAATATCTAAAATCACATTAAAATATAATAAGAGTAGTTTTGAAATGTGTATTCATCACCTAATGTCACCTGACTTCATACACCAATGAGACCACATTACGTCATTAACCGCAAAAAAGCAGCAAAGCCTATTCTTTCTATGTTTTTTCCGGCAAAAAAAAACCGGTGACTTTTGAGCTCCAGAATTTAGAAATGTGAAAATATCTGTGTAAGTAGAACTTTATTTTTGTATTTTTTCATTTACTCAAATGGTAATACATACAGAAAAATATATATTCCGATTCCCGAAGAGAAAAACAAAATAGAAGATGTTTAAACCTATACTAATAAAAAAATAACAAATATCAAAAGTAACAGTTCAAATTCAATAGCAATTCAACTTTCAAACGTCCATGAATTTGGCTTTAAGGCAACGTTTTAGTAACGAGAGAAAGCAGTTAAATAATTCCACATCCCTATACGAAGAATTATATGCAGTAAGCACTCTGCAGAGAGGTGAGTTTTGGGCAGCATTTGTTCTTCTAAATAAATTATAATATAGATAATATAATACAGCTCCTAAGCCCCAAGTCAGGTATTTTCAAAGTAATGGTCTGCAGAATTCCAGCCACACAAAAAACTCCGTGCAACACCTTATATAGAAATATATTCTCAGTAATCACTCGACGACGTATCAGAGAAAATATTCAAAAATCCTTGCGGATGGAGTATTAATTACGATTTTCAATTGTAAAATTGTAAGGAACTTGTTTTGAGCACGCTCCAGTCGTCAGTGCAGCACGCATACTGAGGAGCCCAGACCACGGAGGGAAAATTTATGTTTAATAATATTAACAAGCAAGTAATACTTGGATAAGACTACTAGCTCCGACAAAAAAACAGTTATTAAAAATAGAAATATCATCAACTGAACATTGATTTCGACTTGAAACAAAAGTAAAATCAACCTGAAGTGATTAAAAACCATTAGTTTTATCGGATTATTGGAGATCATCGAATAATAAGAAGCACAAGATCAGGAAATTTCGAGGTTAGAAAACATCAAGTTCGTTTAAAGACAACAAAGTCGACGTCAAAGTGACAACGTCAATAAAACTGACATTAGTCAATAGTGTTGCCAATTCCGAAAATACCATTTTCTACCATTCCTACCAATACGTTTAGTTTCATGCAGACAGAAGTTCATCAAACAATGGAAGGTCAGTTTCAATTACTTTTCGACAATGTGAAAATCGAGATGCAAAATCAAACTGCTGAATTAAAAGATTCAATAACAAAAAGTATAATGGACAGCATGTATGAGAAGTTGATACCTATAGTGGAAGAAAACAAAGAGTTAAAAACCCGAGTGGATACATTGGAGAAAGAGATAGAGAGTTTGAAAAGAGCAGGAAGGAGTAATAATATTGTGGAATTTGATGTGAAAAGTCTACGATCGAATTACTACGAGAATTGAAAGAGACAATCAAACAGGATTTGAGTATTGATATCGTCAATAACGAGGTAAACAAAATACATTGCATAGGGAAAAAAGATCCCGAAAACAACAAAACGAGGCCGGTAATATGTTCGTTTGTGAATAATTGGAAGGAGAACGAAATTATCAAAAGTAAAAAGATCCTCAAAAACATTTACATCATGGAAGATTGATCTGAAGAGGCATTGAAAAAGAGGAAAGAGCTACAAAGTTGGTTGAAGAGAGGAATAGAGGCAATCTTGCATATTTGAAATACGACAAACTAATAATCAAAGAGATTAACAAAAGTCAAGGAAAAAGAAAGGGAGACATGTCCACTTCTACCTCTTCCCCTAACACTCAGCCAAAAAAACAACCTACTCTGTTTACATCCAAGGCAAACAGGACAAATGCTTTTGATAAAATGCGATATCGAACTCGTTGTCTAACATTTATAATGTGACTAACTCTAATAATAATCAATAGCAGCTAAGAAACGGCAGACGGAAACCAAAACCAATCGAAGGAAATAACAACAAAGTAACAGATATACAACCACCTCCCCCAAGCCGAATGGTCCTCGTGGGGGATAGAGACCACAATCCTCCAACAGGAAAGAAAAAGAAAAATAACGAATATTGCAAACAACAAAAATCCATCATCTAAGGTTGGAGGAGGCCTTTTCCGATTGGCAAACAGATCTGCAGAAGATAAATATATCTCGAATAGTATAATAAGTTTAAATATTAGTGTAATAGTGTTTTGATGTAAGATCTGAAAAAACGGCTATATAATTATTATTATTATTATGATACTTGGACAACAGTAAAGTTATAAAAGATTTCATGCCTTTTATATATATTTTATCGCATTCAGAACTTCAGCATTAGCCGGTTTCCGAGGCTTAGTCGGGACAACACCCGACTAAGCGGTAAGATTCGGGTTCGAGTACCAATAAAAGCATGGGTGCATGTGGTGTCTATGATTCAAGTAATTCAATTATGATAATTTTTGGGTAATGTACACTGAACACAAGCCCATTAGCCTTTCGGAAACGACGTTAAACTGTAGGTCCACTGAATTAAAAAAAAACTTCACTCTTAACAAAGTTAGGTTATCTGCATTGAAATAGTGATAAGTTCGTACTACTTTGTTTGCTGGTTGTTTCAGATCTTCGAAGAATCTTATGGTGATGATACTGTTGGATATGTCTAATTAAAAAGGCCCTTAAGCTTGTGTAATATTGAGTGTCGTGTATGTCCTGAACACAAAAATGTTGTGTTTATGTCTTCAGAAATGTTATCAACGATAACACTTTTGGAAGTGAATATTTAATGCATTTCCATGAAGATTGATTTTGTTGGAAATACCATGCACCGATGTCTCATTTAATTTTGGAAATCATCCGTTGCATGTATCAAAATTATCGTGTTTCGATGTTCTCACCAAACGCATCAACGTCTTACTTCTTCAGGAGGTAAAATCAAGCGAGGATTAACTAACACTCACGAGATCTCCCTCTCAGTGAACTATCTCGAGTGTTCTAGAATGAAATCGGAATGGAAAAATCTTGTGCATACTCAGATGACAGGCTTATCAACTAAGGGACTCCTGTAGTGTATTCGAATGACACCTGGGCCTGTGATATTGGCTTAGAGAAGAGAGTTTGAGTTAAGATTTAGGTAGGTCAAGTTGAGTATTTTATTCTGTTTGTTTGAATTTTATTTCAATGTTATCTGAATTATATCTTAATTCTAATTGATATCTATTTATTTCATTTAAGTTCCTGGTTTATTATTTAGGCCTGTTATTAAGAAATAACCTGTTAATTTTTGGTTCGTTAGTGTTGAGTTTCTGTCTTTTCTTGCTGGAGGACTGGAAGATTAGCCTAGCTAAACTCTTATATAATATAGTCTTATATATATATATATATATATATATATATATATATATATATATATATTATATATATATATATATATATATATATATATATATATATATATATATATATATATATATATTCGTATATATATATATATATATATATATATATATATATATATATATATATATATATATATATATATATATATATATATATATATATATATATATATATATATATATATATATATATATATATATATATATATATATATATATATATATATATATATATATATATATTAAATTGATTTATTGCCTGTTTTAAAAAAGTTATCAAAAAAATTAAGAAAAGTTGTAATATAACAACGAAACGTCAACAAAACTAAACTTTTTCATATCAAAAAAGCCTGTTATTGCTAAAATAATAATAATAATATACATATATATGTATACAACAAAAATAAATAGATTTGAATTCTCTTTTATATTCCAATTATTTGTTAGCAGGTATTGTTTTCACTAATAAATTAGATTCAAGATTCCGAAAAGAATTTTAGAAGCTCAGATATCGATGGTATTAAAATATTCATATTTCAATATAGAGATATTATTGTCTAACAAATTATCCTTTGTGTACATAAAGGAGGAAATTTATGTCTGGCTTTAGATCGCATAAAGACCATTCATGAGATAAGCCCGTTCGACCAATACACACAATCATAATATTATTGCTCTCTATAGAGCGCACGATACAAATTTATGAGTCTAGATTTAGTAAGACAATAAATTAGTGAAATCCGCCCTCCATGTCTAGATCTACGCCCTCACATTATATGATATTCCTACATCGTTTACTTCGTATATGAATATCCAAGAGATGATTTTGCCTTTGTGCTCGTTAATAATTATACCTCAAATTTAATTAATTTTTGCTTATGATGTTTATGATACTGGAACGTATCTGAAATGTTGAATACTTTTTGGGTGCTCGATCTCTTCACCATAGAGACCATTAATTGACTTAAGCTTCAGAGTTCGTTCGTAACTTTATGATTCATTTTCTCAAAATTCTTTTTTATTGTAAATAATTCAAATATTCATTGATTCCAGGGATATTATAACATAAGTTGCAAAAGGTAACCCCAGAGGTCATGGAACCACACTATATTTAAAATTTCTAATACATTTTCATTGATGTTCTAGATAGACAAATGCAAATAAAAAAATTCTTGTCGAATATAAACTTAAATTCAAACACTTGAACTTATGATTTACTCTTTATTGACTACATAGCATGACGCTTTTCGTTTTTACGAACCACTTCTTCGAATGCTAACAGAATAGTTCTGTCAATATATATAAAGTGTAAATCATAAGTTCAAGTGTTTGAATATAAGTTTATATTCAATTATAATGGATTTACTTCAAGTAAACGCCAACACTACTAAATATTCAAAAATTTTTGTTGCTATTTGTATGTACTTATGGACTATTTAGGGGCTTTTGATAAGGGAATATAGTTTGTCTACATTAAGAAACCACTGTCTAAATTGATCATAAAGAAATTGAAGTGAGAATATTTGGCAATACAAATAATGCATTCTCACAGAACAAATGAATAGGTTACTACACTACATAACAAATATTAATTATTGATTATGAAATATAGAGCAATCTACGCTTTGCAGGTGACAGTCAAGTGAAATATGAATTCAAAACATTCAATAAAACTGAATGCGAACACATCGGAGGATATATATATATATATATATATATATATATATATATATATATATATATATATATATATGCTGAGTTTTCTTCACATCAACTAATTGGGTGATTATTGAGGCTTACAGAGTTACCACAAAAGACGGATAAAAACACGGAAGTTTTGATATGCGGTGCACCGTCTGTAATTGAAAATTGTATAGTATAATCACAAAACCTATATCGATTTTCACTCGGAGGGAGTATGAAAATGTTTAATGCCTAGATGTCTTATTTCATGTTTTCCCTGACATTGTATAAATATCTGAAGGAATCAATAGAAATAATGAAAATTATTTCGATTTCCTCTCATTGAGAATTTGAATATGAATAATTCTTATTATTTTCTTGAATATAAAGAGGTGTGAGTAAATTTACTTCATATATAATAACTTGCTACTGTCTTGATGAGATTCTTCAAACCTACTATTCTTGACGGAAAATTGAACATCAATAATTATAGGTAGGTTAAATGAGTATAAGAGGTATTACAAACCATTTGCATTTTCCAACAACGTTAGAACGAATAATCTAAAAGTTGAACTATAGTCATCGAAAGTACCTGAAGAACTTCCGAAGAATTCTTCGAATTCTCGAGCCGTATTTTCCCTTGTGTTCCATTTCCATATATTGGGTAATTTTGGGGGAATGAGTAGTTGAATAAAAAATCTGCGCTTGTTCAAAATTCCCTATATATTCCTTATATCGAATATTCCCTAGGTTGCAAATTATATAACCGAATAGAATCGAATTTCACTGACAGTTACTACTTTCGTAAGATATATATATATATATATATATATATATATATATATATATATATATATATATATATAAGGAAATTGAATTTTTTGTGCTTATGGCACTGAATATATATATATATATATATATATATATATATATATATATATATATATATATATATATATATATATATATATATATATATATATATATATTCAACCGAAACACACTTACAAAGACATTGAGCAAAAACAAATAGAAATCTTAGTGGTTTGAAGGAAAATTGATGAATTTCGTCACTTAGCGTAAATACAACAACAATAATAATAGAGAGTATAATAGTGTTGGCGTTTACTTGATGTACATAAATCCATTATAATTGAATATACACTAAAATTCAAACACTTGAACGTTTGATTTATATATTCTTTATAACATAAAATGACGCGTTTCGTCGTTACAAACGATTTCTTCAGAATCGCGTCATTAGAAAATTAACGTTGTCAATAAAGTGTAAATCAAAAGTTCAAGTGTTCGAATTTTAGTTTATATTCAAAAATGATTGAGAGGTTCGATTTCCATGGTTTTCACATAAATTTGAGTTAACTTTCATTCATGCAAAAATGATGAAAACATCATGTCTCCATATGTTATTTTTTGATACAGTTCTTTTCATTTTATCAAATATTTATATATGAGTCAACGAGAAATTATTTTGGAGCAAGCTAGTTGAATAATTGTCGACATGAAATATTATTGCTATTAAAAACATTTGGAAAATCGATCATATAATTTTAATGAACTCACAAGGGAAAGAGTCACCAACTGAATGCATATTGGAATTTTTTTTTGGCAGAATTGAATTAATTTAAGGAAATTGACACTTGTACCATTTTTAGGATATTGTGAGTTTTATAGTGAGGGTGTATATATTCATGTTCATCCATCTTTAATAGCTGTTATCACCACAATAATCAAACGCTGTGTCTGAAGAGGGATACTGAATTGAAAATTTCTGTAAAGTTCTTACATAGTGTTTATAAACGTGATTATTATATTGTATTATATTATGTGTGTGTCCATTCCCTTCAGTTTCAAGATTTCATTCCTTGAAGCACTTCCATGCACTTCGTATACACGCCACGAGTGTCTTATGGTGAATTTGTAATTAATATTATGAGTTATTAATGGGATGAACAATGCCGCGAGTAACTTGAGTATATCGAATTATGATACGAGAAGTCTTTCACTGAATGATGACTTATGTAATACCAGATCAATTCTATGTACTCATAAGAACTTTGATATATATCCATTCATTGACAGCTCAAAGTATAACAATATAATACATTCATTCGTGTTGGTTGAACTGAAATTTGAATCAATTTTACTCAATATCTAATTCATTTTCATATTCAAATTTAGTGAGTTTTCAAAACCCACAAAATTTTTTTCGGTTTTCATTCAATTTTCCTCCCAAAATTTCATATTTTTCAAATTTCATTCATTTAAAGAACAATGTAGTTCAATAAATGGAAGTGTTCAAATAGGTATTCCACTCTATCAAGTTATCGGACTGAAAGAGTTGTTATCCTTTCTCAGATTTGGAGTGAAACATAGATTTTATTGTAACCAAAATAATATGTATTCTTATTATAATAATTATAATAATATGTATTATGAATGTAGGTATATCCTCAATTTCAAATTAAGAAAAAAAACTCTCTCAAAGAGTTGCGACCTCGATTTATAATACATTAGATAGTGACATAAAAAATCTTGCTTTGTCCGGATTTAGAAACAAGATCAAATACCAGCTCTTATCTGCCCAGTAAAACTGGATGAATACATTTAACAGACTTCATTTAACGCACTTTGCATCTCTTTTTTTTGTTTTGTTTTTTCCCTCATTTTTTCATTATATAAGGTTATTAATTTGACAGAGGTTGTCATATTCATTTTGTTACATTATTGTTTATTAACGTTTACTTTATATTTAATTTTTCTTCTATACTCTATTATTACTGCTATTTTCATTATGTTTATTGTTATTTTTTTCTCTTTTTTTTGTTTTAAGAGGTTGAGTAAGAATAGCTATGCTCAACTTCGCCTCTTACTGTTTTAATACAATTTGTGTATAAAAGTGAATAAATTCCTCATTATTATTATTATTTTTCGTTAGCAACAATAAATTGATTAATTGATTGATATAGGTTTTATTCTGATTAAAAATATTCAAATCTTTTTTGTTACTTATAGAATTCTGGAAATTCTTGTTACTAAATAATCTAGCTTGCTTTGGAGTGTCTCTCGTCTCGATTGTAATCATGAAGGAGAAGCAAAACGCATTTCCTGAGGGTGCCGGTATTTTCTTAGGAATAAATGAAAGATACTACAGAGCCAAAAATTTCAGTATCTTTGTATTATTTTTTTACTGACATTTGAGATTATGAGAATCAAAAAGTATCATTTTCTATGGTCTGCTACCGTATCAAATTTCCAGAAACTTTAGAGTAGTAAACTTTATCACATTAAATAGGAATTTGACTCCACAATTTCGATGAAATTAGGTAGAGTGTAGTAGATGTCAAAATTACTTTTTTGGAAAATTTCATTCCGTGAAAAATTTAACCTGCATTTTCACACCGAAGTTGATAGGATGTCAAAAGAGTCTATCGTTCTCGTTCGTTTCTAATCAAGTTTGATCTTTTGCATTGTACTACAAACTGAAAATCCGATGAACGGTTTCTGCTTGAAAAACCTTAATACATTTTCCGGTTTGGTAATTATGATATCGTTATTATTTGATTAACCATTGTGCGAAATTGATTCCACTTTTAAAGGTAATCTTGTGCTGCAAATAACTCTAGAAATTTTTGAATTGAACCTTTCTCTTGCTAGAATGGTTGAATGGCCATAATAATCGACAGTTTTTAGAGGTGGATCTGTATACTCTTCTAAAAGGAGTACCGATGGAAAACACTCTATGTATATAATCTTTCAGTTCTGTTTATCGATCATGAGAATTAATAAATTTCTATTATATAAGGTTTGAGCTCCGTAAATAGTTGAAACTCTTCAATATTTCACGACTTTACGTACAGATACTCTGCACTTTAAGCAATTATACTCTTATACTTTATGTATAGACAAAAATCTGCAAGGTTGGAAGGTATGTATATATATATATATATATATATATATATATATATATATATATATATATATATATATATATATATATATATATATATATATATATATATATATATATATATATATATATATATATATATATATATATATATATATATATATATATATATATATATATATATATATATATATATATATATATACATATATATATATATATATATATATATATAAAGGGCCGTATTCCAGACATTTTTCAGATCTCATCAGAGATACACATAATATCACTAAAGGATTGAATTTTGTTGTCATAATTGCCTCATTGAATTGAGACTTTCAGCATTCTTCGAAATGCGAGGAAATATGATCATAATCGCAACTGAAAGACTTCAGAGAAAATTTTCAGTTGCTCGATTAGAATTTAACTTCTTCACCTTTTGATATTGACAATCAGTTTCGGATGTTGGTAATTATAAGTTTGCTTGTACCCTCTGGAAACAGTTCTGATGAGCCTTCTCAAATCAAGTCTGTACGTACCGTAATGATAATTCCAAAAATATCGTCCAAGTATTCTATTTTTATAATACAACAATATTTAAAATTTTCTCATAATTTAATATAAAATACGCATGACAACGTTTCGAAGTACTACTTCATTATCAAATGCTGGATTAATATAGCTATTTTCACAGAACATTCCAGGTATAATCTATGACTAACTTGGAGTGGGACCATAGAGTAGACTGATATTTAACAAAAGGATCATATACCTGGAGATGAACACAGAAAATCAATTTCTTAAGTCAGGTATTCCAAAGAAATGTAGGAAATATACAAATATATAAATAAGATTTCTAAGTACAAATGAAGGAAATGAAATTTTTTTTTCAACATAAAACATTAAATTGAATGTAAATTAACTAAAACTAATGTAATCAATCTGATCTACTAACTGGAATAGTTGGAAGGCATCATCATCAGGTAATCATCAATTCTAGTTTTTTTTTTATTCTTCGAAGCATGTCTATAACATGAGTCTGTAACGTGAGCTATTCATGATATTATGATCATTTTAAGAAACAGACACATTTCAAATGATTATCCTTTCTTTGTGTTAACTTCTGTGAGTTAACTTCAGGATTCGGCTGAATGGAACAAACTTTAATTTTAATTGGATTCAAGGAAATCATGGCTTTAAGGTTTGTGTGTTCATTATATTTCACTCTGTAGTTTCTATTGTTCTTCATTTACGAATACATTCGTAATAAATAGAATTAATTATTCTCAATTGAATTGTGTCTTTTCAAAATTTAATCTATTTTTTACTGCATATTTTTGCCTCTGTATTGCACTTATTTTTAATACTTATAAATAACTCTAGAATATATTTTGCATTACTCAATATCGAATATTTCAATCTAATGTTGCGCTATGCGCTCTGCTACAGTAAGTCAATATGGACGTATATTTTTAGAATTTATAGGGATTTTCCCTTGCCAATTACACTCTAAATTTGAAAAAAAAACAATGTAATTTATTCTGCTGTGGTATTGCTTCATTACCTAGGAATCCTCTTCGAGTCAAAGCCTTGTTTAGGATATATTTTGGATGAAATTATCACACATCAGTTGAATCAGAATATATATTTTAAAATAACTCTATTTTTTCAATATATTGAAGGAACTATACGTGTTTAGGCCATAAATTTTTATTTCACATGAAAACTGGAAGATCTTCATTTTGAAATAGGGATGGAAACTAAATAATCAGTTATTTTCGAGTGCTAGGTACTGTATAAAATTTCGCATTGCGTCAGCAATTTGGAAATTCGACTTGATTTCATGCTGTGAGTACACTGAGATAAGTTCCTTTGTGATTTTTGTGACGGATTTTTTCTTTCGACAATATCGAAACTTCTCAAAATCGAAACCTTTATCATAATCAGCCTCGGGCGACAAGATTACATATCGTTCTTCATTTCATCATTCAATTGAATCTTTGTTATGAAAGTACGAAACTAACGAACAACATGAAACTAGATTTCTCATGCCCCTAAGTGATTGATTTTACGGTTATACATTGATTTCTCCATTTATACAAAGCTCTTGTGTATGCCGGTGCTATTTATGAGTGGAACGACTGAGCTGAAATATAAAAGTTTTTGCGATCTCTTTTGTATTCGGTCCATATGGCGAAAAGTTTACGAGATCTCAACTATCCGAACATAATTAGTAATCACTCCTGTGAAATATTAAATACAAGAACTGTTGCACTGAACAATACCTAATTTATTTGTGAACGATGGAAAATGGATTAAGCTATGCGGAGTGTGAAGGAGTAACATCGTTTCCATGAAAAACCATTATAATTAATGTTTTGTTCACCTATCTCCAGAAAAATATTGACAGGTCAGGCTTCCGTATTACATTCTATGAAACGAATATACGAGTAGAGAAAAAGAACTGTAAATTCTGATTTTCAGAGCTCAATTAATTTATATGCAAATTCGATATGGAATAAATATTTTCTCTTCAAGAACTATGAAAAAATATTTTATAAATAGACAATCAATGTTGAAATTTACGAATATATTACCTCAAGAAAATCACATCGAATTGTATGAATAAACAAAGTTATTCTTCGAAATGCAGATGCCTGCAAGAGTTTTATATGGAAAACCTTCTAAATTCAATTCATCAACTACCAATTTCATTTTCATCTTTAAAGTCAAATTCATCACAAAATTATTGTCACCATACCAAAAAGGAAAAGGTTTATCAAATTCATTGATTTATTCATAAATCGTACTTTCCATGGATTAGTTGTGGAGAACAATCGAAATTACCTCTTTATATATTGTTTTTTCTTTCGTTCAAGTATATATTCAGTTTTTTCGAAATAGTGTCGATGTTGATTTCATTGTTGAAAATCTGGAAGAGATCAACAATACTTCAAATATTACGATGTAATAATGATAATGATGATAATAATAATGATAATAATAATAATAAAAATAATAAAAATTAATATAAAAGATGTATATGAAGATGCAGAAGATGTGGTGCTGAACACATGTCACATAGTCAGGAAATTCCTGCAAGGATAAAGTAACCGACAGATTTTCGAGTTGCTTAGGTTTAGCTCCCCAATTCAACTTTGAAACCAGTGCTGTATCTGGGAATAACTGTAGAATAATAATAATAATAACAATAATAATAATAATAATGAGGAATACAAAAGATTTATATGAAGATGCAAAGAGCTGTGGTGCTGAACACATGTCACATTGTCAGGAAATTCCTGCAAGGATAAAGTAACCGACAGTTTGTTGAGTTGCTCAGGTTTTACCCCACAATTCAACTTTGAAACTAGTGCTGTAGCTGAGAGTAACTGGAGAATGATAAGAATAATGATGATAATAATAATAATAATTTGTAATAACAATAATAATAATAATAATAATAATAATAATAATAATAATAATAATAATAATAATAATAATAATAATAATAATAATAATAATAATAATAATAATAATGATGATAATAATAATAATAATATGCAGAAACCTGTGATGCTGAACACATGCCACATAGTCATCATATCATATTAATGATGACGATAATAATAATAACCAATTGTAACACAAATAATAACGAATAAAAAAAACGAAGAAAACAGCATAAGCGAACATAAAGAAAATAAATGAAATTCAAATAAATTGAAAGAGTAATAAACAATAAGTAAATGGAACAAACTTAAAATGAAATATTATTCATTGCAAAGTCACACGTAGTCAACAGAAGCTAATCAGAAGTAGTTGATGAATTCAACGAAAATATGGTATAATTTGATGATGTGCAAGACCGCCTGTGGAATTTTATAGTATATAGAACTCAATCGTCGGATGCTGCGAAATTAGGGGCTCAGTGTTCGAGCGGTTGAGCAACCCTTAACGTCTCGGCTTACTTTTACTGGTGGGTTTCATTCCATCGTAATCTTGGGTCGTTCGGAATCGGCGTTAAAATGTAGGTCGAACGGAGCTATATAGCCCTCTGATCTCAGCTCTTGGAGCAACGATAAAAAAAACAAAACTATCCGGTATTCAAAGTTTTCATCATAATAGAAGCATTTTTAATAGAAGTATATTTGGATTTTATGTAAATTTTGTTTTGACTCCTATTAGAGATGAATTGAGTTGAAATAATCCGTTGAAAAGTATTCAATTGTACGTTGAAAATCATCAGAATCCATTGAATCTTAATTTCTTGATTTCGAAAATGTTTTGGCATCGTTTTCCATCAGTCAAGTCCTCCAATTTCGATTTAATATGACCTGATGAAGTTTTCAAAATAAAAATTGATGCAGATCGGTTTGCTTTGATGTTCTTGAGATTTTCTCTGTTTTTGTCAGCGAAAAGAGTTTTCAGATAAATCGGTACTCCCGTACATTGTCAATATATGCTCAACGAAAAATAATTTTGTAGAATACTGGCCTATATGTCATTATGTATGTATAAATATGTATGTGTATATATGTATAAAAAGCCGGAAACCTTACCTTTATACATTTCTATTTTGGAAATCATCTTGTGATTCAATCATTTCCAACTGCAACTTGGTATCGATAAATAGAGTTAACGGACATAAACTAAACAGTAATCCAGATCCTACTGTAACACAGATCTCAATCTGTTGAGCATTCGGTGAAAAATGATTGATCAAATTTATATGTGAATATATATATATATATATATATATATATATATATATATATATATATATATATATATATATATATTGAAATTGATTTATTGCTAAAAACTTTCAAAAAAAAATATATATATATATATATATATATAATTGATAACCTAATATTTCTGCTTTTCTCTGGTTTATCATTGATGTAATATTTTCCTGGACATTATTCAAATTACGACAATATGTCATTATATTTATTACAGAAAGCATAACTCCTATAACTGCGCCATTCATCACTGTCTTCAAACTTTAACTTTTGAATTTTTTTGTCAAGGTATCAGTATCGAACAATAATCGTGAATAGCTTTCACATTATGTAAATAGAAATAAGGTCATACTCTCTCAATGAGAATATTATTACTTGAACATAACAAATAAACATATCATAAACACATACCCTTTGACTTCAGGTACAACAAACACTTGGAGGAACATTTTATAAGTTATTGTAATTGAAAACATTCTCTTTTGTATTTAAGTCTTGATAATAATGAGTTGGTATCCCAAAATATAGAGTATATGATGCAATTTTTGTCTCATTGTTTTGTATCACCATACTTGATGTAGTAGACAAAAATTCTGAGTTTTGTCAACGGTATTATGCCATGAATCATAAATTTCAACCTGTGTTTCGATACCACTATTTTTTCAGTCGCATAACCAAATCATTTTATTCACTGATAAATATTTTCAATGCCGCATATTTGAACTGAGTTTTTATTATTCAAACAGTGAGCAAGAAATACTTAGAAACCTGACCTGAATTCAATGCTTAAGTTAATTCGTGTCTTTTCTAATTCAGTGGACCTGGATTTTAACACCTGCCACTAACGACCAATTGACTTGTAATCTATGTACATTACCCGACAATATATGATTATGTTTTCAATTTAACATTTCAGATTATAGACAAACTCAAACACAAAGACGCATGTCTTCATTGGGGCTCAAACTTAAATTCTACTGCACCATAGTAGGGCTTTTTCCTTACTAAGTGTTAATGCGTGCTGTTTATTGTGCAAACTAAGCAAAATAGTGATAACATTATTTATTGTGATTAACTGATATTTTTCTTATTGTTTTGATCTTTTCACTACAACAAACCTCAATGAAGGTACATTTGAAATTTTTGGTTCCATTTTTCATTTCTAACGGAGACAGTAAAATTTAAATTTCCAAGCACTAATAACTTTGAATTAAGCAAATAGCTCCTATAAAGATCGCTGTAGTGCTTTTCAAAAAATTCAAATGTGAAAGCGAAATTAAATGAGTAACTTGTTGAAACGACTGGAGTTCCCGAATCTCCAGTCACCTTAGGGCCCACTAGTATCATGACAGATGCCGAAAGGGATGTCAGAAATCAGTTTCGATTCAGCACATTAGAGGAAGATGTAAAAGATTGTGTGTATCAGGCACTAGCATTAAAATGCCATCTGTAATGTGCCTTACTACAACTACATTTTGAAGTCAATTTCGGAGAAACACCAATTTAAACTCTACTGGAATAAGTCTGATCTCTTTCTGGTTGACGTAAGCGACAGGAAAACTATTTTCATCAAGGTGGTCACTCCAAATTCGAGCAACCTAATTGAGAAGAATGCCGACTGGAGGTTATCGTTATTCGGAGTATTATTATTGTTCTAAGTGCTGAGGTGAGAGTCCTACATCGCTCCGAATGTACCTATTTTTAAACACAGAACAGTGCAGGAACACGGTGGAAATCGAACCCACCACCAGCAGTAAGCAGAAAGCGTATAGGGTCACTATACCATTCGGTTACTGAGCCTTTGAAAGTGATCTAGGAACCTAAACAAACATGTGTGAAAAAGATAAACAACGAGTAGCCTAAACAAATACAAGGAGCCTGAGGTTCTTTCAAAGATTTTCATGAGCATTGAAAGATTCAACAATGAAAGCTTAAAATTAAGAGTATACTGAAATATTTGTGCAATAGTTGATGCCATCACATACATATCATATATGCCGTCATATACAATATATTTGTACACTGTAAAATTGATCCTAATATAAATTGTTATCGTTCTATCTTAAAGCGCTATTATCAATCTACCCAATAGAAAACTCGGGTTTCCTGCACAACGTTTTCCTGCAAATAATGAAATTGTTCGTTTTTAGTGAAACACATTTTTCTCAACGTAACAAATCAATGTTAATATGCTGCACTTTTGCAGAAACAGAATCTACACTTGAATGCAACATACAGACATGCAACATATTTCAAACAAAAGACATACAAATTTTCCGATTTTACGATCTTACATTCAATCAATGTCGTGAGGTATAAAAAAAATAACGCACATGAAGAAGAAACCATATAAAGGGTGATTTTTTAAGAGTTACGGTTTCCAGCTTGGCGGCACTGGTTGGCAGTGGCATCCAAACGTCATCTGTCAAAGCAAAAAGTTTTCAGTAAACTCTGCAATTTCATCATGAAAAGACTTACAAACGAGCAACGACTGCAAATTGGTGAAATTTACTATCAAAATGCGTGCTCTGTGAAAAATGTATCGTTTGTTACGACTATCTTATGGTCGTCATAATCGACCTGGTGAATCAACTGTTCGTACTCACCAAATTTCTCACCAAGCTTACTTTGTTGGACATTAAATCATTGTCTCGCATGCGTACAGTGCGTAGTGAAGAGAATATACGAGTAGCAGCCGTAGCGTACAGTGTTAATGAGGATCGTGAAATGTCAATTTTTCGCCGTTCTCAGCAATTCGGCATGTGTTACTCAATCACATGGAAAATTTGACGTGTTGATTTGGGTTTGAAGGCCTATAAAATTCTGCAACTTCTGCAAGAATTGAAGCTGAATGACCTACCACAACGTCTAATTTTTGGTGAATGGGCCCTAGAACAGCTTAATGAAAATCCGCTGTTTTATCGAAAAATTGTGTTCATTGATAAGGTTCATTTCTGACTTAACGGATACTTAAATGAACAAAACTGTCGCATCTGGAGTGATGAACAGCCACATGCCATACAAGAATTACCGATGCATACCGAAAAAACGATAGTTTGGTGTGGTTTATGGGCTGGTTGCATCATCGGTCTATTTTTCTTCAAAGACTACCGTAGAAGAAACGTTACCGTCAACAACAAACGATATCGAGCCATGATACGCAATTTTTTTGCCCCAGTTGTTCGAGTTGAACTTGGTTGACATGTCGTTTCATCAAGACGATGCCACATGCCACTCAGCTCGTAAAACAATAGACATGTGGAAGGATGAATTTGGTGAGCAGCTTATCTCTCGAAATGGCCCTGTGAATTGGCCGTCAAGATCATGCGATTTGACGCCTCTGGATTATTTCTTGTAGGGTTATATAAAGTCGTTAGTGTATGTGAACAATTCGAACACGATTGAAGCCTTACAGGATAACATAACACGCGACCTTCCAAAAAGTGACAAAATTGGACTATTTGATACGGAGCCGCGGACAACATTTACATGAAGTTATCTTTAAAGTGTAAATAGCCAAGACCAAGTTATCAATTTCAATAAAAATTTTGAATATATGATGCAAATTGAGTGTTTTATTCCATTTAAAAAAACTAGGCTTGAAAAATCATCCATTATTTGAATCCTGGAATTACCTATAAAAATTTTCAACCAATATTGTGAATAGTTAGGATGTTACATATTTTAATTAGTTTAAATTCATTATCAGAAGTCTTAACAAATCAGTAGTAAGAAACATACATTGATTTTCATTGTATTCAACAATTTCATATCAACAATCGTGGAATTTATCCAAGTGTGTTCACTTAAACGATAAGGTTTCTCAATCATTTTTACATCAACATTACATACCTATTCATGAAATCCCGAATATTCAGCTATTTTCTTTTTTACGCGCATACTGAAGTAATCATTTCATTCACATCTTCTGTAAACACTTATTCTTCCAACTCGACAACACACGTACATTAATATCGGAAAATACGGTGTGTTCCTGTTCACGTCGGCCCTCCTGGTGGCTGTTCTATACCGGCCATGCCGTGGAACCGGCAGATCCATAATATAGCATAATTGGAGTCGCGGGGTGTCCCTCTCGATAATTTCATTCATCGGGGTGTCATTTAACCCGGGATAATGCCCGCGTCTAATCGTCGTGAAATATTACCATCATTTGTAACGATATAAATGCCCGATACATAAATCTGAAGTTCAATTAGCGATGCAATTATAACCCAGCTGGACGTTTCAACGTTAATCAAATTATGATATCAGGGCACTAAAACATTTTAAATGAAGTGCGAGGCGTTGCTAATCCGAATAGATTATGCCTTGGATTACGCAGGCTTCGCGGGAATTTGGATCGTGGAAAGCGAGATGAAAAGATTCCGAATAAAGGCTCAATTTTACTGTTTAGAGGAAGACGTACCTTTGTACCATTGTGTCGACATGGACAAGATTCAATTTTCATAAAAGAACGAAGTGAGATTCACAGAGAAAATCTAGTCGATTGTGAATGTGAGTTCGATGTGTGCTTTGAAAGTCGATAACACATACCCATATTTCATCACTCTTCCTTGCATTTTTCACTCACGTTTGAGCGCTTATCTCCCTGTTTTACTCGATGAAATGGAAAAGCACAATTGACATTATTTGAAGTTGATGAAAATAAGAGATATAAACATAAGTTCTATGCAACAGTTAGTACGAAGAAATAATGATTGTGGTACTCGATTTGGTTATGTGCTTGTGAAATAATCATCGAACCTTTGACACAACTGCTTAATAGTATATTCCCAACTGGAATATTTCCAAGTTTATTTGAATATTACAAAATTATTCCAATTTCCAAAAAGGGAGATCCTGACATTGTGGATAATCATCGGTCGATTTCAATCATATCAATATTAAGAAAAATAATCGAAAAAATCATCAAGAATCGTATAATATCATACTTCGAGACCAATGATGTTTTCAACAATTCACAATATGTATTCAGAAAAGTACGCTCTACAACGCTTGCACTTTTGGATGTCGTTGGTGGTATAGTTGGTGGCCTAGAGAAGCATAAACAAACTTCTATAACGATGTGTGATCTCTCAAAGGTCTCATGATATTCTCATGTGTCTCTCATGATATTCTAATAGAAAAACTTCATTTCTACGGCGTCAGAGGTACTCCTCTGCAGCTAATCGAATCTTATCTAACTTGTAGATACTAGGCTGTCTGGTATGAAAATTGTCTGTCTGAAATTAAGCTATTAAGACATGGAGTCCCGCAAGGATCAGTTCTGGGGTCATTGTTATTCATTATATTTGTAAACGACTTACCCAACTTTATGGATCCACTGAAAACGGTATTATTCGCAGATGTCATCACTTTTGTTTACTATGATATAAATCGTTCAGGATTGGAGGAAAAAACCACGTACGTAAATACCAAGTCTCGATTATTGTGAAAAAGACTGCAAAGCTGCTTAGCGTAACACTAGATAGCAAACTTACTTGGAAAGACCATATTGAAGAGCTGAAGGGAAAACTTTCGGGTACTCTATTTTTGCTTAGACGAATGAGAACTATAATGAGCAATACCACATTAAGAATTACATACTTTTCTCTATTCCCCTCATTTTTGAGTTATGGCGTTGTTCTGTGGGTAAATTGTTCCAACACCTTGGTAGTTTTCAGGTTTCAGAAAGAGGCAATTCGAATAATGGCAGGCGTAAGTTACTTGCATTCATGCAGATCATTATTTATAAAATATGAAATAATGCCTTTGCCTACATTGTGGATACATAACGTTCTTTTAGAAATTAATAAGGATGCAGATACATTGATGAAACAGTCTGATCTACATAATTATAATACAAGAGACGCAAATTATATCCGAACAACTAAGTATCGTCTATAAGTCAAAAAAAAAAACTCGATAGATTATAATTTATACAATATCTTACCTTCCCATTTCAAAGAGCTTTCTTTCAATGAATTCAAAATAAACATCCATTTATGAATGAGAGCAAAATCTCTTACAACTGTAATCTCTACATAACAACTGTTTCCTCATTATATTGGCATTTACAGATGCACTAAGTTAACTCCATGTGAAACACCAATTCATGTACCTAATTGAAATTGTATAGAATGTGAAAAACCTTAATGTATGGTAGGCGAGCAGATTACCAATCCAGTTTGTTCGGTGATAGTACAGAAGAGCAAGGGAGAATGAGAAAAATGGGAGAAAAAAATGAAAGTGCTTCGTATAAGTTTACAACGTTTAAGAGTTGTCTATCAAGTTAGTCATTCAAAAAATTATCAGACTTCAATATATTTTTAATTGTCAATGCCTTCATAAAACTCGATTTGTATCATCTCCCTTTTTTGCATGACATGATTGAAACATTGCAAACAAACCGACTCTGAATCTCTAAACTGGAAACCAAATCATCAAATAATTCAAAGCACTTAGCCAAATTGCCAAAAATTTGTTCAAATCTGAGGTTACTAATCCATTTTCAACAGCTTACAAAACTCACAACATTGATTAATATCAACCTTTGATGATGAGTAACATTTACTTCATCTCATTTTATGTAAATAACTAGCTGGCTCAGCGAACTTTGTACGCCCATTCATTTTTCTCTGAAAATTTTTCAAAAAGCCGAAAAGACATGTTCTACTATCATGGCTACACTATGTTATTTTCAATATTTATCCCGTGTGGAGCCAGGGACTTACTCACTTACGAAGGGAATGCAATACTTCCTGTTAATTCGAATCAGTCAAATTATCGAAACATGTCTATGTTATCACGTTTGATGTATTGAAATTGATTAACCAGTCCGTTTTATAGTTGAACGGCATCTTCCTAATTTTGTAGCAAGTACTTTAGTATTTTTGACATAAATTGAAAAATGTTCAGAATTTAGCCCTTTACCGGAAACTGATGAATATAGTGCTGTGGTGGCTGTACCAATAGCGTCCATTTGAATTCACTTTTCGCGCAATATTTTATCGCATTGGTAGTATTTTCTTATCAATAACAATTAAATTTTGCTCAGCAATATTGACACACAACGTTCATTGGTCCAATAGCAACGATTTGCTGTGAACTGTAATCTATTTCAACGTTATAATTGAATGCAGGTCGATAGAAGTTGAACTCCACCTTCTAATATTCTTAATTTCGATTCCGTTCTAGTTCATTCCGAGCTTCGCGTTGCTCGTCAGTTAGACTTGCTCTTTTATATCTTTGACTTGCTGCCTTGCGAGTTCTGCGACTTAAGTTTGTACATCTAATAGCTATTATTTTTAAAAACGAAATTTTAGCTGTAAATGAGAAAAAAAAACTATGCATTTTTCTTTTTAATCAAATAAACCACTTGCTATGTTAATATTAGTAGCTCTGAACTAACCAAGATGTGTGATAGGATATCCAGTTTTTTTACATTCTCTTTTTGAGAATTAATTATTTCTTAGTCATATTATCAATTGAGTATTCTCAAATTTTCTAATTTATACGCAATTTTTTTAATTTTGTCTCTGATAATACCAGACAGAACAAAAAAATAGTCAAATCGGTACAGCTGTTGGACTCTACATTTTAGTTAGAAAACGTTTGTATGAGAAAAATAAATGAGCTGTTTTCAAGGTTTTCCCGGCAATTATTCGAATTTTTCTCGCCGTAAAAACCATCCTCGGACTTCAACGAACATTTTGAAAAAAAATTGACAAAATTGGTCCAGGAGATGTTGAGTTTTGCGCATACCAACACATTTTGCGATTCATTCTTATATTACAGATATTGGTACTATTTTAAAAAAGGTGGCACTCTGCCTCTTAGAAAATTTGTAATTCCTTCCCACGAAATCTTCACATCTCTACGTGGTATACGTAATGAAAAGTACCAAGGCACGATATCAAAGATACGGAATATAAATATCTAATTCTTTTCTAAACAAAGTATATGATTCCGTCACACCCACAAAAATATCCTATTCAAGTTGACACACTTCGTTACGTAATAGGTAATATTTATTATACATGTATGTCTCCATCCCAGTATTGACTTGAGGACACAAGAGTTATTTCTCAGGGAAGAACAACAGACGATCTTGTTGCAATATGAAGATATTGCATCTTAATTGCAATATCTTATTAAAAGATAAGTATAGGTATACTTCAAGTAGATATCGTGAATATATTATAGTACCGAGTAAATCTATATAATACACGTATATATAATTTAAGAGTACGTAATAGAAAAGCAAATCTAGGAAACCAATCCCAGAAAAGAAGATTGCACAGATTCATGGAGAAATTGATAATACGTGTAATTTCAGTAGAAATGATCATTCAGATAAATGAATCTTCGAGAAGAAAAAATCGCGTAATAATAATCATTATTATGGAGCAATTCACTCTTAAAAATTTGTCGTGGGATCGAACAAGTCACGGAAATTTTCTATTTTCAATATATACTCAGTTAGGTAATTAAATGATTATTTGAGTAGGCGGCAACATAAAAAATCATCATTACTTTCGTGAGACTCCGTTTCATTGAACAAATTCTGACACATCAGAGCATCAAAAATATTAGTGAATGCATAAACAGTACTATTCCCCATATTGAAATAATTGGCTTTAGAATCATTGGATTTTAGTTAATCCTCCGTATCACATTTGAATATTATGCTATTCCAGAAACAGAAATGGAATTATTGCATTATAATAATTATAATAATGAGGCTTCATTTTCCTACAGGTAAAAACACCCAGTAACAGGAAATATTCAAAAATATGTATATATATATATATATATATATATATATATATATATATATATATATATATTTATATATATATATATATATATATATATATATATATATATATATTTATATATATATATATATATATATATATATATATATATATATATATATTTATATATATATATATATATATATATATATATATATATATATATATATATATATATATATATATTTATATATATATATATATATATATATATATATGGAATTGAAATTTTTTTGTGCTTATGGCACTGAATGAAATATTTAAGAAAATGAACACTAGAACATTCATTTGAAAAATTGATTAATTTCAATTTTTCAAATGAATGTTCTAGTGGTCATTTTCTTTTATATATATATATATATATATATATATATATATATATATATGAATATATATATATATATATATATATATATATATATATATATATATATATATATATATATACTTATACATATTTACAGTATTAACACCTAATGATATGATACAAACGTTTAAAAAATTATTATCGATAAAAAAAGTAATTATAATAAATAATAGACAATGAGATAATGGCTCACTTCAGAATTCACTAAGGATGAAAAGAGTCCAAGTAAACCCAACTAATGAAAGCAAATGAGTCACTGTCGATATCGCATCTGTTAGACACATCCTAGAATATCAAACACATATATCATCTAATGGGTGATTGTACGAGGGAATTAGTTTTTGGAGTACACAATGAAAAAAATTGATTTGACCGTGAACATTGTCTATCATGAATCTTTCTATGTGGAACATGGAAATCAATAGAACCAATAATATAAAGGGTGTTTTTTTAGAGGTATAAAACTTTAAATTGCAATAAAACAACGATGGATCATTCGATTGACAAGAATTTTTTTCATTCGAACGATAAACTTGTGGCATCACATTTCAAATATGATTTCTGGCATATCACCGTCACGACTGCCTCGCATGTAGTCCAATCCGGACGTCCAACTTTCGATGACTTTTTCCAACATTTGTGGCCTCATATCGGCAATACTGTCTTCCAAATGGTCAAGCTTTTGTGGCTTATCTGCATAGGCCAATGACTTTACATAGCCCCACAGAAAGTAGTCTAGCGGTGTTAAATCACAAGATCTTGGAGGCCAATTCACAGGTCCAAAACGTGAAATTAGGCGGTCACCAAACGTGTCTTTCAATAAATCGATTGTGACATGTTGCGACATCTTGTTTGAACCACAGCTCCTGGACATCATGGTTGTTCAAATCAGGAATGGAAAAGTTAGTAATCATGGCTCTTTACCGATCTCCATTGACTGTAACGTTCTGGCCATCATCGCTTTTGAAGAAGTACGAACCAATGATTCCACCAGCCCATAAAGCGCACCAAACAGTCAGTTTTTCTGGATGTAACGGTGTTTTGACATACACTCGAGGATTATCCCCACTCTAAATGAGGTAGTTTTGTTTGTTGAAGCAGCTAGTCAACCCGAAGTGCGCTTCATCGCTAAACAAAATTCGCTTATGAAAATCGGGAGCAACGGCAGTCTCGTTGTGGGCCCATTCGACGAATCTACGCCTTGCTTGATGATCGTGAGTCTATTTATTCATGATGAATTGCCAAACCAAACTGAGAATAAACCACTTCTCAGCTGTTAAATCGGTGACCATCTTCAACAGTTATGCCAACTTAAAGTTCTATACCTCTAAAAAAAACAGCCTTTATAATCATACTAGTATAATAAGAATATAAGGGTAGGACAGTCTAAATAACCATGTGAGAGGTTATACAGAAACTTCAGAGATAGCAAGTGCCTGCCAACTTCGAGTGATTTAGCTCCAAACCTGTTTAACAGATCAGTTTGGTTATATCACCTGGCCGGATGACCGTGATCTTCCTTCCAAATTAGATATTTGAGAAATTTTCGTTGTATCCACTCTAAATGATTTTTATGAGAATTGTAAATGGGACGTAAAATCTTACATCCGAAATCTAATTTACTCTTTACAAGCGCATTAAATAATTCTATAAGTGTTTCTGTATTCGAAAAGTGTCCAGCATTACGCACAATAAATCCATAAGATTTTAATGGTGTTGAAATTGTTTTCATTATATGAGGTACAAAAAAGAAATTCTGATAAAATATTATACCGAGGTCTCCAATTTTGTAGATCCTGGTCAGAATGGTTTCCTTAATTGTGTAGTCAAATTGAATAGGCCGTTTCTTTTTAGTGAATGTGACAACGTTACATTTAGTTACATTAATATCGAGTTTATTGTGTAACACCAATCAGAAATGGCGGTGAGGTCATCCTGTAAGATTATATTTCAAAATCCAGTAGTGACACCTAATATTATATTAAAAACGTGTAAAAAAGGATGATCAATAAAAGAAGTAATATTAGTGAATAATAACAATAAGAATATAACTGTACATTGAAATTCACTAAACATGAAAAGATTCCAAGTAAACTGACTAATGAAAGCAAATTAGTCACTGTTGATATCACATTTGTCAGTCACCTGCTCGAATAGCGAATACATATATCTAATGAGTGATTGTAAGAGTGAATTAGTTTTCGAAGTACCCAATGAATAAAATTGACTTGATCGTAAATCTTCTCTAGGTACATCAAAATAAATAGAGCCAATAAGGGAGGAGAGTCCACATAACCATGTAAGAGGTAATACAGAAATTTCAGAGAGATAAGTTTCTGCCATCTTCAAGTGATTTAGCTACAAACATGGTTGACAGATCAGGTTGGCTATATCCACTGGCCAGATAAACCTGATATTCCTTCCAAATTAGATATTTGAGATATTTTCGTTGTATCGTTGTCGTGATTTTTGCTGTAATTGTAAATGAAACGCCAAATCATATATCCGAAATCAAATTTTTTTTACAAGTGTATTAAATAATTGTATAAGTGTATTCGAAAAGTGTCCAGCACTATTTCATTCATACAAATAAATACAGCAATAAATTCAGTTACAATTTTATTTATGAAAAACAGTTTCGATACTCATCATATTAATTCATCGCCGAATTTTAATTTATTGAAAACTTTCAGTTTCCAATATTAAGTTTATCGCACAAAAAATAAAATTTAGTAAATTTCTTAACTTCACTAAATTTCTTAAACTCACTAAATTTTGTAACTTTTACTAAATTCACTAAATAACAATTTTCAATGTGATATATTTATTCCTATGTCCATTACGGATATTTGAACCACTTCTCTACATTATCTCGGTGTTTTTATGTGTTACAGAAAAACAACCTCTAATAGACAATGTCAAGGATGTATTCCATTTCAGATACCGCAGACGGGTTGAAAAGATATTAACGATTGGACCATATAATTACAGATAGCCTTATGTTTATTTTAGGGCTCTAATATCATCGTGGGTTATCCTTAATTATTATTCTATTGTTTTTGACACACACTCACGCGAGGCCCTGATTTATTGCTGCTCTCCTTGAAGAAACCGATGTTCTATTAATAAGTATCAGATAATCAGTTCGATTTCGTGGTGAAAGAAAAAACCGAATGATTTTTATAGGCCATTGTGTAGCTCGAATTCCAATTCCGAATAGGTCACGAATTTCTAAACGAAAGGATAGTAACAAATATGAATATATATATATATATATATATATATATATATATATATATATATATATATATATATATATTTTGAAAGTTTTTAAAATTATTATTATTATATATTTATATATAATATATATAAATATATTTTGAATGGATTTATTGCCTGTTTAAGATAGTTTATGTCGAATGATTATAGCAATAGCAGGCTTCTTTTGATACTAAAAATCAATATGTTAAGATACAAAAAAACTTATTTGATTTTTCTAAAAAATAAGTTCGACATTTTGATATCTACAGTAATTCATAAAATTCATTTATTCATTAGTTTTGACAGAGTTGTGATATTCGCCGAAACGTCAACAAAAATAAAATTTTTTCTATTAAAATAAAGCCTGTTATTGCAAAAAACATTCAACATATATATATATATATATATTGAATTTAATTTGTCGCCTGTTTAAGATGAAAATATAAAAAAATTAATGAAAAAAAATTTTTTCTTTCCAAAACTTCAACGAAAATAAAGTTTCCTTGAAAATACAAGAAATTAATTGAGAAAATTTTGATCTTGAAAATTAACACAATATTTATGCAGTTCTGACACATTTTTTGTTTCATCATCAGTAATTTTTTTTATTTTCGTATATCATTTCGATTGAAGTTATTGGATAAATTCATTAAACTACTATCAATTGAATACAGTTGCTTCTATCTCTTCCGTCGTTGATAATTATTAATTTGGGAAGTATTATAAGATTTCCCATATTTTCAGGTACCTATTCGTATATGAATGCGAACAGTTTTAAAGTGCAATAGGTATACCCCTATTAAAATTATCCTGAACTCTTTGAAACTAATGTCTGATAAACAAATGCTACACTTTGCTTCATAATTAAAATCGAAAATCATTTGCTTTCACGCAATATAATAAAAAATGTAACATATGTCAGTGAGGTGCATGGGTATAATACTAGAAAAACTGTTAGTTTCATATCCAAAATTGTAAGCTTTCTATATCTTAAAAAAGCATATACTATTAAATTTACTATTAAATACTATTAAATAATGAGATAGGTATGTATTCAAAATTGATACTTCAAAAGATGTAGATCTTTTATATAGCTTCAGCTGAATAAATATTATTATTATTATAATTATGAAGAGTTTCATTTATTGAGTTGGTAAAGTTTTCTGTTTATGTAAAGCAGTTATTTTGGCTTTTGAGTATTTATGAACTTTCATGCAATCCTCTTAATTTTCGGATATTCGGCATAATGTACGATTGTCGCATGAAATAAATATCACAGAATTTATAACAAATAGAATGGATTCTTAGATATACGACGTTTACGTTAGAAAATTGTTTCAAAAATTCTATCCAAATTCATCTATTATCAGTTCTATTTTTAGATGTATCCAATATCTTCATCCAACTTGGAATAAGAGATGTTAAAAAAGTTATCAATACTGAAAGTTGTCCGAAACTTTCAAACTAACAGTTCAAAATCATGAATATCATAGCACACCATGATCTCCATCACACGGATCGATGAATAATTAATTTCTGAGCAATAAAGTTAACAGGATACGATAAAACGTAAGAAAATTATAGGAATAATGTTAATAGCTTATATTAGAAAATTACACCTCGTATTAGATATAATTGATGAATATCAATAACGAGCGTCTGTCGAATCACACTATACTTTCACAAAGTATAAAGTTCAGAGCTGACGCGAATATTGAAATTAAAGTATAACATTTCATCTGGAATTGTGTATAATTATGTAATAAATAATAAATATTTCGTGATTGTTACATTTTCGTCTTAATAGCGGTGCAGATTTGAAATATGTAGAACATATTAATCGTGAGGTGAAAGGACTGGTGGCCAGGCGAAATAAATTTTGTATTGCGAGGTTCATAACCTCAGATACACGGTACCGCCCATATAATCTTATAAAAATAATTGATTTCGAGAATCATCTGTGAATTATTGTTTGAGGGCTCAGAATCTAGCATCCATTATGGTAAATATTTTATAGAAAATTGAGAAAAATTAACGTCTTTCTTTTCTGCGCAAATTTATCAGTTTTTCATATTGGACTCAATTTCATTTGTATTACCTGCGTAAGTTAGCATTTATTATGATTTATATATTTCACAGAAAATTAACAGATATTTATGTTTTCTTTTCTGCACAAATTCATCAGTTTTTCATATTGGACTCATGGACTTCATTTGTATAACCTAATTAAATACATAATTGAAACATAATTGAATATTAAAATAAATTTAACTCTTGGCTTAATGTTTCACGATTTATTCAACAATATGAATAGTCAACATGTTTAAAGTCTTGAAAATGAGCTAACGCTCAAAACATGTTGACTATTCATATTGTTAAATGAATCGTGAAACATTAAGCCAAGAGTTTAATTTATTTTAATAAAATTTTCTTTTCTGCACATATTAGTCAGTTTTTTATTGGACGCAATTTCATCATTTTTTTTTTACCTGGATATGTTTCCAAGTTTTTTGTCGACAAAATGTAATTTCATCCTCCTCATTCTATGTCCTAAAAATGTATCTTTTAGAAAATAGAGTTTTTCACAAAGTGTTCAAAAAGCTTCTAGATGAGGGTCATTATCATTCTCGATGTCATCCTATTCTCTCGAATGGTTTTCTGTCAAATTTTCCTGAAAGTAATATTGTGAAATTAGATCAGGTTTTTTTTCATAGATCCTTTTCTGATTACTTTCAAACTTTCCATGTTTCAAGTCTTTTATATGTATGTACCATCTCGGGGTACTTAAAGTCTTTGATTGCCGTTTCGACACCTTGAGAATCAACTTGATAGTGGAAATGAGATATTACGTTTTATTTTGGTTCTGTCTTTTTTCCAACCATTTGGCTCAGGAAAACCCCTAATTTGGCACTTTGGTGCTCTGGATATTATTTCTCCATGGACCGCTCAGAGATTTAAGAGTTATTTAGCTGGCGTTAGCTCGTAACCTTCCGATCTGATTCTACACCAATTTCGCACTGATACTAGTCAGGCGATTGCATACCTACATCAGAAGAGAACCAGGAATTTTATCATATAATAAATGTCATAAATCTGGAATAACTGCTGGCTATCCCTATGTGGTTATTTGTAGAAAGACTTTACAGAATAAGGTTTCTATCAATTGTTTCATACTGTTGCTATGTAGGGATTTTTATGAGCCTCTTTTCTTATAGGAATAAATTAAAATGTGACGAATACCTGAATTTTCCTTCTTGTCGACAACAACTGCTTTCTAGGCGAATATTTTGATTCCACTTAGAACTCAGAATCAATGTTCTGTATCAATAACATCTTCTTCAGATGCTATTTCTTATTGATGAATATTATAGGTACACACTCAACATATAATATATATATATATATATATATATATATATATATATATATATATATATATCTTATGACAAAACATGGTGAAATTCTGCAAGTAGGCCACTTTAACTACCTCGGGGAAGTTATACAGTCCTCAGGTTTAAACCGAATCTCTAATGAACAGAGAATAACCAAGCTCCACATGGGCTCACTATAACAGAAAGTGCATTTCGAGAGGCGCCAAATTGAGGCATTATAACACAACGGTTCTTCCAGAAGCAATCTACGCAGCTGAAACAAGGGTTATTGGCGGCCATTCAAGAATTAGAGAAATAGAAAAACAAGAACGAAAAATTCTCAGAAAGATTTACGGGCCAATCAATAGAAACGGTATTTGGATGAAAAGACCTCAAAATGAACTGTATCAAAAGACAAATACGATAACGGAAGAAATCAGAAAACGACGAGCAAAGTTCTATGCACATGTCTACAGAATGAAACAGACCAGAATACCGAAAAGCTACTCAATATAATTATGAATAGTAAATGCGGAACAGAGTGGCTAAAAGAGGTCCAAAAGGATCTACAACAGATCAATTTAAAAAATCTCGAAGATCGCACTGAATGCCGCTATAAAATCGCACATATAAAGTTTAAGCAAAAAGTAAATCGTCAACCTGGAGTAAAGTGGACAGATGAACGGAAGAAAGAGCATTCAGAGAGGATGAAGCGTTTTCGGGAGGCAAAAAAGATGAAGCAAAATTCCTAATGATTGCGAATTCAAGTTCAGTCGCTCTCCTCATGGGAAACAATGGAAATAATAAAATATATATAATATATATATATATATATATATATATATATATATATATATATATATATATTTATGAAGAAATCGACTACGAGAAAAAGATTCTGTAATTATCGTGCTCATATGATCGCACTTGTGAATATTCTAAACATTCAATGTTAAATATATACTATAACTTTCTCTCAATAATTTTTGACGAATTACTTAGATGGGAATTAAAGCAGAGCTGGCTATATGAAACATGAACAATGTTATGTCTCCATTATCCTTCTCAAGGGATAAATGTAAGAGCATATTGAAATCGGTGCCCACATTTATTGGAAACGTAAAGGCAGTACCTACTGTGTCGGACTACCATGCTCTCCTGAGTTACTTACGTCCAACAAACGAAAGCATCGACTTCAATTCTCAAATATTGTCTTATGGATCATAATACAGAAATATACTCTTAAATCAAATGATGTATAATGCATAGTCAAATATATATCTGAAATCCTAGTAACTTTTCTTAGTATCTTTTACAAGACAGCTCTAAGTCTGCTTTAATTCTCTTTCGAATAATTCGTCGAAAATTATCGATTAAAGTTATAGTACGCTTTAAATATTATATTTCTAAATATATATATATATATATATATATATATATATATATATATATATATATATATATATATATATATAGATATATATATATATATATATAATAAAATATAAACAAATGTAAACCTTCTTGGCATATCCCGCAGTCGACACATTTCAGGCAGCCGCGTTTGTAATCTCCAGATTGGGAGATTTGAAGCCGAGTGATTATACAAATGTTCAATTGTAAGAGATATTTAACCTAGGAAAGCAATAACATTTATATGAGTCTCTTAATTTGATTTTTGCCATCTGACTTCTTCAAAAAGGAAAATTCGAGTGCTACAAATTTAAGTTTCACAAAATCCGGTTAGATGATGATTACACAAATGGACTTGAATCAATAAACACGACTTCAATGAGTTAAAGATGTATAAACTGTTTGTTAAAAGGCATGAACTCACAAATTCAGGAACTATTTTGAATAAAATAATCACGAGAAGTTTTAAAGGATTACATATTGTAATCACTACTTTACTGAGGTACCCACAGAAACTGTTATTCCTCTAATAAAGTTTATATCTTTCTGCTATAGATTTGTCACTTCGTGCAAGTATCGGTCAAGAAATATTGCCATTATTTCATCTCCTCCTGCTCACTATCAATTTCTTTTGAATGCTGTTTGCTCTATATTCGAGTTTTTCGGAAGTTATTTTGTCTTATTCGCCAATCTAGGCTTTTCGTTGATGATTTCTTCCTCTCCTGTTAGTTATGAGTAAGCAAATAAAGTTTGAGGACTGTCAAGATTCTCGAATTATGTTAAGAGATTGTTTCTTCGAATTTGAACATGATTTAGAGTTCGCATCCATAGATTTTGAAACCGAAGGTCGAAGTGAATATTTTAGTACAATAATAGCAAATCCAACAATCTTTCATCACTTTTTCACACCTTTTCCGAATATGAACAAATTTTTTTATTTTAATATAGAGTATGAGGTGACCTTGTGTCGTTGAAGTATTCATTTAGAAAAACCAGAAATCCAAGAATACAACAATTCAACTTGATTCTTCTTACAGGTATTAAAGATATAATTATTATCTTTTTCGTGTAAATATTTTAATACAATTGTCTCAAAAAACTGTCTTGTAAATTTGACAACTTCCTGAAAATATGTGTTGCCATATCTGTCAGTTTCCATTCTATATGGTAGTAAAATAAATTTAATGACTGAGATTGAATTCTCGCTTAACTCTTGATGAAACATAATTGAACATTAAATTAAATTGAACTCTTTGCCTAATGTTTCACGATTATATGTAACAATATGAATTTGTCAACATGTTTCGAGCGTGAGCTCATTTTCAACAGTTCAGTCTTGAAAATGAGGTCACGCTACATTGAAAATATTTCATGTTTCAAATGAAATAAGTTTACTTGACCATCGCATGAAAAAACAGTGTATCTCACAACTTAAGCATATTACGAGTATATTGAATAAGATCGTTTATACCGATTGCCAAATTGATCTATTTCGTTCAAAATATAAAGATTTTTAACATTGATGTGGATATAATAAGATATTGTTTGGTTTGCTGATTACATTGTTACTTGAGACAGAAGGTTCCTTGAGAACGGACTTCATAAATTGACCGTCTTGGCATTACATAGATTTCACAACTTTTTCAGGTAGAAGAACTGAATTTTTTTTTAAAGTTTTGTTTTTGATGTTATTCAATTTGACATAAAAAATATAATTCATTCCACATTTTCATGTGTATCCTCAAATATACTTATTCCATGTTCATAATAATCATCTTTTTTTTCACCTATAGGTACTAGCAAGAACACTCTAATTTTTTGAGGGGTCTGGTTTGATATGAAAAGATTGAAAGATACTAATGAAACGAAGTCTTCAATTTATAGTGAGTTTTAATCGTAGGAATAAATCAGTGACCCAAAGACAAGTTGTTACACTTCGTTGGAACAGAATTTGTATCAGGTAGAAAATGAAACTTGATAGCCGAATCAGCCCAATTTATATATGTTGCTATAACAAATGGGTGTTTTTTGTGCTATACATTATTGAATTCATGGATAGATCTTAATTAATGATTATAAATCTCGAAATAAAAGCAAGGCATCGAAAGGCAGAAATAATATAAAATCAAGGCAGAAATAATATAGAAACTACTCTCAACATCCTATTTAGGGGCGAAAATATTTCACATTAGAGAAACTCTGGCGACTTGAATCTAATGTGTGAATAACACATCACTCGAGTCTCAGTGATTATGTTATAATATAATTCATATATTAATTGAATGTTGACAGTAGTCATTTTCTTCAACAACGAACAGTTTAATTTCAATTATAAAAGAAACTTGGCATGAGGAAGTACAAAACTTCAATACTGATAAATTTTGATCGTTCTGTATACATGGAATGCGATCATCAACAATTTTAGGACTGATTTTCGGTGTCTTCTACAGATTCCATCCAGACGTAATCAAAGAAAAATTTTCTCGAAATATACAACTGAATCTGAATTAAACTTTTTCAGGATTTGGTGAGTTGTAATTTCTTTCATTTTGTCTCAGATAACGATTATATAAGATTTTTTGCGAATTATAACCTGCCTTTTTCATGGATTCGAATGGGTGAATACCCACGACTAAGTTTTCGCAGAAGATTGTGAAATGAAAATATTGAAGGCTCTTCCGAAATACTTCAAATTGGGTTGGACTCTTTCTAAAAACATTTTTAACAAAACAGGAATTCTGCACACTGCAACTGATTAGATGTTCGAATTAACAGAAAAACATGAGGGTGCTTAAGAACAACACTAAGTAATAAACTAAATCATTTATTGGAAAATCCTTACCTGCAATCCGGAGGTAATGTATCTGCTGAAATTTGAAAATCCAAGCTAAAGGCTGACTGAGTGATAATATTGAACGATAGCTACGAACAACAATACAGATTGGCGTTTGTGAAACGGTTTATTGAATCAACTTTCGAGCTAGCATTTCCAACATGAACTCGTTGACTTTGCCAAAAAAAGACAAAGCGGCATATACTTGAAGTGAAACTTAAAGAGGAAGGGTCTGCTGAAATCTCGTGAAGTTCCATTGGCGACTTTATGTGCAACATAACGGTGTTTTTTTAGAGGCATAGAACTTTAAATTTCAATAAAACAACGATGGATCATTCAATTGAAAAGAAATTTTTTTTTCGACAGATAATCTTGTGGCATTACATTTTAAATACGACTTCTGGCATATGACCGTCACGGCTGACTCGGATGTAGTCCAATCTGGACGTCCAATTTTCGATGACTTTTCCCAACATTTGTGGCCTTATATCGTCAATAACACGGCAAATATTGTCTTCGAAATGGTCGAGCGTTTGTGGCTTATCCGCATAGACCAATGACTTTACATTGCCCCACAGAAAGTACTCTAGTGGTGTTAAATCACGAGATCTTGGAGGCCAATTCACAGGTTCAAAACGTGAAATTAGACGGTCAGCCAACGTGTCTTTCAATAAATCGATTGTGGCACGAGCTGTGTGACATGCTGCGCCGTCTTGTTGAAACCACCACTCATGGACATCATGGTTGTTCAATTTAGGAATGAACAAGTTAGTAATCATAGCTCTATACCGATCACCTTTGAGTGCAACGTTCTGGCCATCATCGTTTTTGAAGAAGAACTGATCAATGATTCCACCAGCCCATAAAGCGCACCAAACAGTCAGCTTTTCTGGATGTAACGGTATTTTGACATACACTTGAGGATTATATCCACTCCAAAAGCGGCAGTTTTGTTTGTTGACGTAGCCATTCAACCAGAAGTGCGCTTTATCGCTAAACAAAATTCGCTTATGAAAATCGGGAACAACGGCAATTCCGTTTTCGGCCCATTCGACGAATCTACGCCTTGCTTGATGATCGCGAGTCTATTCATGATGAATTGCAAAACCAAACTGAGAATAAATCACTCCTCATATGTTAAATCGGTCGCCATCTTAAACAGTAATGCCAACTTAAAGTTCTATACCTCTAAAAAAAACACCCTTTACAACAACTAACACCTTATGACCCTTATGCCCAGGCATAAAGTTAAAAGGTACACCAGTTATTTTGACTTCACGATACGAGAAAAACACCTTAAGCCCAATTCTATGAATCCGCATTGAATAAAGTTTCGTCATTTTAAAGCCAAATCAAAAAAAGAATTGGATGAAACGCCCATTGTATCTCAAAATCAAGCTTGTCCATAAGAGATCTAAAATGCCAAATGAAACTTAGGGTTAAATATTATGTGGATCTATTATGTGGGAAGAAATATCTATAATCCTGAATTCTACAATATCAGTGTGAAGATCTGTTGCCTGAGAAGATCAGTGCCTTTCACATTTTTCAGCGTGTTCAGAAAATACTCTCGTTAGCTTGCTCAACTGCACGAGTTCGGTAGATTGAGGAAGTTGAAGAACTGAATGTAACATAAATTTGAACCAATCAAAAACTTTCATGAAATCCACTTGATAACCTACAGGACTTATATAAGTTACAAATATAAGTTACATTATATGAGTTACATAACATACGTAACTCGCGGTATAGAAATATGGGGTGCTAATCCCTAACCATAAATCTGAGGAAGTTATCAAGGTATGAATATTAGTAATGTCCAATTCTCCCGATTCCTTGAAATCGGTATGAAGGGGGTTCGGTGCTGACAAGGACTCAATCTGCCTACTCCTTGTCAGATGTTGATTAATTATCTACCAGTGGACAACTAATGTAGGGCCCAATTCTCCCGATTCCTGGAAATCGGTATGAAAGGGTTTCGGTGCTGACAAGGCCTCAATCTGCCTACTCCTTGTCAGATGAATGACTTGACTACTGAGTGGAATTGAATTTATTGAGAAAATATTTACGTATTTATACATAAATTAAAACTGATTACTCGCTAAAATGAACTTCATCACACTCATGCGAGTATGGTGAACCCAAGATATTCGTAATAGTTGCGTTAACCTACTTACTTATTGCCTAATGCATTATTATAAAATATTTTCCTATTCTAACTATATAAATCTGTTCAAAATCTTCAAGATTCTGAACATGCTGGGAGGCTTCGAGGATCTAGCAACAAGGGCTTCATCTCAACGGCTGTACTAACTTCTCCCATCTAACTCGGTTCTATTATTAATTGTGTATAAAAATCTTTTCGAAATCTCAAAGATTTTGAACACTCGCTTTTTTCTATCGATTAATTTCTTTTATTTCAATACTCAACATAGAAATCGAAATAAAGAAAAAATTCAATTGTGCCATAATATTTTTCTAGATCATTTTGGTTTCCATCGAGCTCAACATACTGTTTCTCATAATTAAGATTTATGTTAAAACACTCAAAACAACCAGATGAATGAGGTTATCAGCTGCAATTCATGTTTTATAGATTTACTCACAGGATAAATAATTCAGTATAAATAAGAGGAGAGAATTAAAAACAATTATTTTCATCTCTAGGCTAAATCTAATGAACAGTAAATTTTCTAGTTCTATGTTGGCACTTGACGTCTTGAGATAGTTATCTGGTTGCCATTGTTCTTCTCAAGGCTTTAGGCGATTGCATTATCACATGATGCCACCATTTCATGCTTAATTAGGTACGTTCTTCCAGCATTATATACTATAGCAGATTGAAATTATCAATCAAATCTAACGTTATTTCATTGAATTGTACAGTATACTTCGATAAATGATACTACGATTATTATTGGAATGAGTTTTGTTCTTCTTAAATCAAACTGCATTATTTTCCTCACAGAATATATTAAAATTTTTTATCGTCTGTAATTCTAAATATTCAGTGAGTGTTCATGAAATTTCTCAACAGATAAAACACTGTTATTTACTGAATAAAAATGCGATCTCAGGAACTATATATTTTATAATATAAAAATGAATCACAAAATGTGTTAGTAAGCGCATAACTCAACAACGCCTGGACCAATTTTGCCAATTCTTTTTTTAAAATGTTCGCTGAACTCCAAGGATGGTTTTTACGGAAAACTTAGAATAATTGCCGGGAAAACCCTAAAACGGCCCATTTAATTTTTCCATATAAACGTTTTCTAACTAAAATGTAGAGTAAACGGTTGGACCGATTTCACTATTTTTTTTGTTGTGTTTGTTACTGTCAGGAAAAAATTTGAAAAATTGCGTGTATAATTAGGAAATTTAAGAATACTTAATTAATAATATATGTAAGACCTAATTATTAATTCTCAAAAACAGGATGTAAAAAAACTGAATATCATCTTATCATACATCACGGTTAGTTTACAGCTATCATGACTAATATTAAAACTTCTATTGAATATAAAATGTTGGTAAGATTGAATAGACTAACATACACGTTACATACTAGTTTTCTTTAATTTACAGTTGAAATTTCGTTTTTAAAAATGTATAACTATAAAATGTATATATATATATATATATATATATATATATATATATATATATATATATATATATATATATAAATTGTATATCTATTAGATATACAAACCTAAGTCGTAGAACTCACAATGCAGCAAGTCAAAGATATAAAAGAGCAAATCACTGACGAGCAACGCAAAGCTGGGTATGAATTTCAACGGAATCGATGGAATCGAAATTGAGAATATGAAAAGGTTGCGTATAACTCCTATCAACCTGCATTCAATTAAAACGTTGAAATAGATTACAGTTCATACCAAATCGTTGCTATTGGACCAATGAACGTTGTGAGTCAATATTGAAAGGCAAAGTTTTATTATTATTGATAAAAAAATACTAGCAATGATGCGACAAAATATTGCGCGAAGAGTCAATTCAAATAGACGCTATTGGTACATCCACCAGAATCACTTTATTCATTTATTTCCGGGAATGGAATAAATCTGAACATGTTTTGACTTATATTCAGCAAATATCTCATATAATTTATGATGAGATATATGGAACAAGTACTTACTACGAAATTAGGAACATGCCGTTCAACTATAGAATGGAGAGGTTAATCACTTTCAACACATCAAACATGTGAATATAGGAATTTTTTGATAATTCGACTGATTTGAAATAACAGGAAGTATTGCAGTCCCTTCGTAAGTGAGTAAGTCGCTGGCTCCACACGGTATAAATATTGAAAACAAGATAGTGTAGCACAAATAGTAGAACATGTCTTTCCGGCTTTTTGAAAAAATTCAGAGAAAAATAAATGGGCGTACAAAGTTCGCCGGGTCATATATATATATATATATATATATATATATATATATATATATATATATATATATATATATATATATATATATATATATATATATATATAAAATATTCGTAAAACTGAATTCAGTTTTACGAAAGATTTGTGAAATTGAAGTCAATTTCCAACCAACAATAAACCTATAATATTCTTGAACAAGGCCTAGAGCCGAAATATATGTCGAATAAATAAGTACTCCATCAAGTTTAAACTGTGCTCATTCCCAAGAAACCTTCACACTTATGTTATTAAGCAAAGCACAAGAAAACTAAACGAATTATATATATATATATATATATATATATATATATATATATATATATATATATATATATATATATAAGTAAATACATATATCACAAATATATTATATAAGTCGTCATCTGAATATTCGTAAATACTGGTTTTTAGTGCTCTGAGATTCAGTTGGAAAAATCCGAATCGATTCTCTGAAATATTCAAACTATGATACCTGTATTAGATAACATATTGGTGAATTAAACAAACAGAGGGCTGGCCAAGATGAAAAGATAAGCCCCCTTTCAGGATTTAGAGAACGATTTTGCCCACCCATGAAAGACGTTCAATATTCTCAAGACATAATTTATAGATATTGATAAATAGTAATTATTACGTCTGCTCTTACAATTACCTGACTGCTTTCTTAATATGTTGGAAGATATATGGTAATAAGAAACATCTCACGATGCGCAAATTCTTGATCGTAACAAGTTCCTTATAATTTTAAGTTAGGTTATTGACATTCTTTTCAGAGCATGTGTAAGTGAATGGGACTCATTCCAATGTTCTCTTCAAAATTTTGTGATACAATAAAAAGAATATATTGACGATTGGAAGGAATATTCTTCTAGTAATCATTTTTATATGCACGAAGCAGGCAATGTGTACAAGTTTTTATTATGGTCAATGCTTGTTGAAATTGTGAAAAATCATATATTCGTTGAAGGTCCTAAAGTTGAGAGCAATGTTTCAAATCACACAAGCATTCAGTGACACGAACAAAAACATTGACTAAAACAGAACATAATGTCGATATAAACATAAAATTAGTATGAGAACATAAACATTCCGGAAATAAAAAGAAATGTACATTATGGAAATGCTCAAAGTGATAAAAATCATTTCAGTGAAATTCACACAGATTCATTTCAACTAACACCAACTACTTCAATCATCAATGATACAAACTAGAGTATATTGTTACAACTTTTATTCAATCATATTCAATTTCGAAATCATAATAAGAAATAAATTATAGGACCATATAGCTATAGGTTTTCGTCACAGAAATTATTTCTCAACAGAAAACCAGTTTAAATTTAAAATTGAGCGAAATAGGTATTTTATATAATTTCGAAGAAATATTCACTTATAATGAAAAAATAAAACGGAATTGGAAGTTGAAATTAATTTTTCTCGTGAAATTCTATCTCATTTTGAATTAATATGAGTTTTTGAGATCTGCTGTTCAAGTTTTTGTATTACTTAGCATTCATAACTGAATGTTCGATTGAAATGACTATATATCATTTGAGAAAGTAAGTTATGGAAGGATATCCTTAAATAAGGATATTAACTGGCATCACCACTAATGTCCTATTTGTCCTATATCAGTGAGTTATTCATTCAGTTTATTCTGAACCAATCATAATCAACATAATCGAGAATCCACATAATCAACAAAAATCAACATAATCAACATAATGAACCATGAGTCAACATAATCGAGATTCATGGTTTCATTAGTTTATTGTATATTTTTATTGAATAAATATTGAAAATAATAATAGTAATTTTTTTCAATAAATTTTTCAGGATAGATAGGATTTTTCAAAATTTGATCATGCACATATTTTCTTGTTTGTAATTCAATACTACGAGGATTGGGTGAAATGTTTTCGGTCTGGCCAAGAAAAACGATGTTTCAAAATATTTTTTTTGAATTATTTTTCAACATAATCTCCATCAAAACTGATACAGTTCTCATAACAGTGTATTAATTTTGTTATACTAGTTTTCAACGTAGATTCATCAAGCTCCTCAAAATACTGATTTATAGTTTCGATAACTTCTTCCTTCGTTGCTCTCAAATCTCTTACCGGCAAGCCATTTTTTGTGGTTAGGAAGTAGGTGATAGTCTGTGGGAGCTAAGTCTGGAGAGTAGGGAGGATGCAGTATCAATTGAAACTTCAATTGGTGGATTGAAGTTTGGCATCAATCGACATCACATGGCAACAATCGACATGTGATGAATCGAAATTTTTTTCTTCGCCAAATGAGATCGTTTAATTTGTACCTCGTCCTTCAAACGTTGCAATTAATCTGCGTAGTATTGGCCAGTCTTACCACTTTCAAGATAATCAATGTATATAATTCCTCCCGCCTCCCAAAAAACGGTAGCCATACCCTTGTTCGCCGATAAAATTGTTTCTGCCATCTTTGGAGTTTGTTTTCCCTTTCCAACCCCCTGTTTTGACTGTTATTTCTTTTCAGGAGTGTAGTGGTGAACCCAAGTTTCATCAGCAGTTATGAATCGACGCAAAAATTTGTTTGGATTACGCCTATACAGCACCAAATTTTCGGTAGAAATGGTTGTTCTGATCAGTTTTTGGTTGAGCGTTAGCAAACGCGGCACCCATCTTGCACACAGCTTTTCCATGCTCAAATGCTTGTGCAAAATATTTCGCACGCATCAGGTGACATCCTACAGGTCTCAGCTATCTCATGCACTTTCAATCTGCGGTCTGCCAATTCTATGTGATGGATTTTCTCAATAATTTCTGAAGTTGTGACCTCAACGGGTCGTCAGAGGTGCTCACACGACACATTTGGAATTAAGAAACCCACTGCTTAATAGTTAAATATCATGGGGAGGATTCTCCTAGTGTTGAATTCAACTCTTCTTCTATTTGTTTTGGTGTAAAACCTTTCAAACAGAAGTATTTGATGACAGCACGTTTCTCCAATTTTTCCATTCCCACGAATACAACGGAAACGTCTCGCGCAATGTGCTCTCAAACGCAAACCAACGTAGAGATTCGTCTGAAACTTTACATATAGGTACAAGCTCAGTAAGAATGTTACTGTAGGACACCGCTCCAAAAGTAGACCTAGTGTCGCCATCTCTTGGTCAGGCCGTAAACTTTTCACACTAATCTCGTATGTTTTTGAAAATTCCATGAGTGTTTCAATGAAAAAACAATGAAAATACTAGATCCGCTTGACTTCATCTTCAGGCAGTCATTCATCATTTCTTTGAAACTGCTCTTTGATAATATAGCTTCACCGTAAATATCTCAAATTTTCGTGAATTATTCGGCAAATCTCTGTTGAATATCATTTAATTCACGAATTTCCAACATTGATTTCGTTAACTATAGTATTATACTCACGTCTTCTAAAAAAATGCGATGTGTAATTTTTTTTAAGTGTATGTTTTTATTGATATCAATTGAAAGTTAAAAGCGTCATACAATTTTAATCATTTGAGAACACTTCTATTTATCTATCATTAACGAGTACTTAGTGAAATTTTGTTCAGATTTAAATCCATTGTACATACTCTTTCTAACTAATTAAGCTAAAGCTTCTGGTGGAAATAACTCTTCGGTAAAGAAACAAAGCATTTCAAGACGACAGCGATACCTGTAATTTCAGAATGCACATAGGAGTGACCATTGGAAGTAGTGCTCATTAGCTCAAGAATCCATGGTAGCCAATTAAATCGGTAGCCGTTGGACGCGATTGTTATTGATTACAAATGAATGCGAGTAATTATTGCCACTACATCACATTGATGATCATAGTGATTATATTCCCAGCCTATCACGTCTCGCTGATTAAATTCGATGACTTTATAAAAAATTCATTCGATTTGCTACTTCAGATCAAGCACATAGCTGAATGTTGTAAGTGATATTGGGCCTCAGTCTGTTTTTCCCATGCTTGATTATGACTTAATATTTGAGTACACTCTTTGAGCATATTGAAGTGATTTCATAGAAATCTGCTTCGAATAAAAAAAAGACATAGATTCCCTGAAACCACATTTACAATTTTTTCATAAATTTTGTTCTTTCAGCTCTAGAGTTTTTCAAGATGGATCTTGACCCCGAGGTTGCACCCCGACGTGAAAATTTTCTAGAATTGGATATCTCAATTTTTTATGCCACGATACAAATTAGGCGGTGTTATAAGTTTGATTTTTCTGTTTGGGGCATCAGCTCACATCTCACTTGACAAAAGTAGGTACATATATTACTTAACTTTCACAGAACCGATTGATTCGAACAGTAGTGTTCAAAATAGGTGAAAAAAGTCGATTGAGGAGAGAAAAACATGTTGAAATTGCATGTCAACTTATTAATAAATTGAACACATTTTCAAAAATTTCAAAGATATTTCATATATTATCCACTGAAATATTGTTTCGGTATACAGTATCTGTTAATAGGTGGTTGAAAACTGAGTACAAAATGAATTAACGTAGTCTATATACTCCTAATAAATCTATGGTTTAGTAGGGGGGAGTTGTTGAATTGAAAAGACCTCGTAATTGTTGTTGGAATTATGTTGGTTGTCGATATTTGGTTTGCGAATTTAAAATCTGATTTTATATTCTGGTAGCTTCTTATGTGTTCTTTTATTCTTGAATCAAATATTCCATCTGACTGTCCAATGAACATTTCACACATCCACAGCTTAGCTTATAGAAACCCTAATTCGATCCCTCAATAGTTCTTTCTCCGTTGTTTATAACAGTTCCTGTATTTTTCGAGAAATTTTTATTTTATCCGAGAATTTTCCAATGTACGAATTCTGAAGTATATAAATTAACCTATGATTGCGAGAAATGTTGTATTGGACAGTCAGGTAGAACATTTGATACAAGAATAAGAATACTTAACTTCCTGAGAGGTTTCAAAGTTAATAGATACTACATAACCGGTTCAGCACTTAACTCGAGGTTAACAACTCCCCCTTACTAAACCTTATATTTAGTAGGAATATATAAACTAAGTTAATTCATTTCTGTACTCAGTTTTCATCTTCCTGATGAAGTTAGGGTATACCGAAACAATATTTTAGTGGACAATATATGAAATATTTTCGAAATTTCTGAAAATGTGTGTAATTTATAAATAAAAAGATGAAAATAATAGCGTAGTTAAATTCCATAACATGAATTTCTTGCATGAAGACTGATAAACAGAAAAAATCGATGTGCTGCCAAAATCTTTGATACTACGAGTATATGAATATGAACGAGTTTCAAAAAATGTGTTTTAGATAACTGTCTTAATTAAGATATATATTTTCTAATCATTTCTCATTTTTTTTATGAGAATCGGGGTTCACGAAAAATTTTGATATAACCTTATGATATCGATACCATACCTCAACAGTATCAAACCAAGAATGTGCTACTGTTATTTAGAATCTAGAATGCGTGTGTTATATAAGAAGTCTTCAATCCATTCGAAGACGTTTTATGTAATATTTATGGTTTTGTTCTGACAGTTCATCCAGAAAGAAGTATAATTCATGAGTTACTTACTACCAAATTCAATGTTTCATCACTTAAAACACGAAGGAACTATTTGGGAATAATAGTCCTGTACAAGTTGATTAGATTTTTTGTTGATTGCTCTTTAATCTTATTGTTCTTGGATTCCAACGACTGCGGCTGTAGTTTGTCGGCACATGATTTGAAACAAATGTCTTATTCGCTTGTGGCTCGTAATAATATTGGAAACTGTTTCAACACTTCATAAATTTTGTTGTTCCTTTAAGCATTTTCAATTTTCAGTTCTATAAGCATTGACATATTTGCATGCTTCCCTGGTGATATCAGACGAGCTCTCGCCTGTCTTTTTTTAAATATAAATTAACATGACAATGTTTCGTGTAGTTTTGTGGTTGAGCTTCAATGTCAGTTTTTCCATAGAGTAATATCGTTCATATGTGTTTTTTGTAAGTTTTTGGTTCTATTTCTAGTTTTATTCTACATAAGTATTTTGTTCACACTACTATTGTATTTTGACCACTCAGTAATTGGCTTAAGTTGTTGAGTGGTTCATTTCTATTGATGTCTATATAACTTAATAAAATACAATCAATTAGAAATTTTGAGTAACCTCTGGAGCAGATGAAACTATATATAGTTGAAAAAACCTTCATCCAATTATTATCGATTGAAAAAAGTGATAGTCTAGTGATTAGCAGATCTTTATTCCGATGGATATAAATAATGACTATCAATATTTCTGTACGCAGCCATTATTTGATTCACCTAATCTAGGGAAAATGCGTGGTTGGAAGTCGAAGAAGTGGCCATAAGTTCAGAATTTTAAGGTTCGTAACAAAAATTCTGGTATAATTTCATTTTATATGAAATTTATATTAGCATTAGATTTTCTGAATGAGCAGCTCCCTGAGCGTTTTATTTGAATCATTTCGATATTTCGATTGAGAATCTCAGTATTTACTAGTATGAATGATTAGTGAATCTTGAAACTAGCTATCTTTTGCCCGCCAGGGCGTGATCTGGAGTGATTAGGCATGGGACCATTCTTACATATTACAGACAGATTTCTGTGGTGTTTGAATGAAATGTCCACGAAGCCTCACGTACTCGCAGTAATGTTGTCATGAGTATAAATCTAGAACTATAGGAAGAGTTTATACCTCGTTTCTTCGATAGAGGGAGCTCATGTGAATTGTCACAAAGTGTTGTTCCCCTCTTTCGGATATAGGACCTGTGGGCGTTTTGATAGTCATCGATTCTTGATTGATTGATTAAATACAGACTGATGATTCATAATAATGATGAAACAATTGTATTATGTTATCATTCAACAAGATCTATGATTTTTTCGAAGCGCACTTAATATTTACTCTCGAAAGTGATAGGTTCGTTCTTGTTATACACAGCTCCCTGAGAGTTTGATTTGAATTTCCCGATATTTTGATTGAGAGCCTCGGTTTTTATTAGTGTGAATGATTCGTGAATATTGAAACTATATATATATATATATATATATATATATATATATATATATATATATATATATATATATATATATATATATATATATATATATATATATATATATATATATATATATATATATATATATATATATATATATATATATATATATATGTTCAATTCATCAATCATTCGACATAGAATTTCAACAGGTAACTACCTCTTCAATCAACTATTACATATTCGAAAGTTAAAAATGAAATAGCTGAAGGAAGTAGCAGAAAAATGTATCCTCATCAAGTTAATGAAGTTGTATCTGTTATCTATAATCTGAAACTGAATTTATTTCTCCGTTTTATTCAAATCAAAAATCATGAACCTCTCGATGCTAATTGAGTGATAATTTTCCATTTAGCAAATCCAAAATTAATTTAATTGAGTCAGGTAGAAAACAATTCAATAATTACATAGTTAATCTATATACAAGCCTTAAGCAAAATTTAATGATACATATTACGGAAGATCCTAAATGAATAGCCCGCGATTATTTCTCATAATGAGAGTTCTCCGTCAAAGAGCCTAACCTCAGAATATAAATTCAACAGTGGCAACTCGTCACATTCGTTCCATTCGTATTGCAAAACGTTTATATATATATATATATATATATATATATATATATATATATATATATATATATATATATTCAAAATGCCTTTCTTAGACAATAAGTTGATCAAAAAATATGAAGGATTCCACATCAAAATATGTGCAGCTAATAATATTCAAGTTGGAAATAGTGAGAAATTGATTATCCATTTCTGTTTGAAAATAATGATTAACCAAAAAGTAAGTGTTTAATGTTTATCAAAATGTTCTTTTCATACATGTATTATTATAATCTGTTTCAAAACATTTATGCAGGCTTGAAAATAGAAGTCACTAGCTAAAACTTAAATACTAATGAAAACTCAGGTTTAATTTCTGTCATAAAGATGATTAAATATATTTGTATGAAAATACAACCACCACTGCTATATTGCATCACTGTGTATTGCACGCCGGAAATGATTATATGGATATTTAACCAATTGCTTCAAATATCACTGCTCCACTGTTCTCGAAATCATTTTGCAACCACGAACATCTCTATGCCACCCTCGCATGTAAGGACAATATGCGGGAGCGTTTCAGATTAATGAGCGCAGACTTGTTAGCTGCGCCCATCTCCTGTAAAACTAGCACGCTACACCTTTTCTTCTTCAAATCTAAATATATCATAGGCGATAGTCATATACATATCTTCATTCAGACATATTCAAAGGAATATACTTTTATCTTGGCTATTGTATAGTAGGTATTCATTGAAATTTGTTTGCATAATGCTAGCTTGGGTTTGAGTATTTCAAAAAGGATACAATTATCTCTATTCTGTGACACCAGCGTCTGTACCAAACACGTCTTTGATATGTAGACATTCTGAAAATAATTTTTGGAGATCAATAGTACACCTAATTCAAACATTTGAAGTCTACTTTTTTACATTTAGTTAATAGATCTTTATAAAAATCAAGGAAAGTTACATAGGAAGCATGCTCGTAAGGTTCTTCTCCATGTAAAAACATTCTTTATGGCTCAACCACCACTATTTGATGTCACAATAGAAGAAAATCAAAAATTTAGAGTATGTGGAGATATTCGTAGACAAGTTCATTATCTTAGGAATATCTTTGAATTGAATATCTTACCCTCTGCAAAGAACCTTTGCTTATTCGATGGAGATTTTGTAGATCTGGGAGTGTTTTCAGTTGAATGTATATTCACCCCATTTGGATTTAAGGTATTATGTCCTAACCACTTCTCTATGTCCAGGGGTGATCATGAGAACTCCACGATGAATGAAATGTATCTTTCATTCCATGGTGAATTAAAAGTCAAATATTCGAATCAGATGTGTGAACTATTTAATGAAGTTTAAAACTGGTTATCATTAGCTCACCTTTTTAAAAAAAAGTTCTTGAAATTCACGGAGGTGTCTTCTCAACAGATGAAGTTACTTTGGATGATAGTAGTAAGATAGATCGTAATAGGCAATCTTCTGATCAAGGCGTAATGTGTGATCTATTATGGTCTGATCCACAAAACAGAAATGGCTGAACACCCAGTCGTCCGGGTGGTGGTGGTCAGTTTGGTCCCGATGTGACAGAAGCGTTTGTTACAGAGAACGATTTGCTTTCTAACATAAGAAGTCACGAGGTGAGAAATCTAGGTAATGATTTAATAATTATTAAATCATTAATTAATGATATTTAATACTTGGTGCACGCGCAGAATGGTTTGAAAGCTATATCATGCGTAGAACCCAGATCACTAAGTATGGAAATGCAACATCGTCCATAGCTTACAAGAATAGTGGAGTTCCTCAAAGCAGCATTTTGGGACCTTTTTTTCATTTTTGCATTCGATTTACCAAAATGTTTAACTCATTGTAGATATCACCTAAATGCAGCTTACAGCTTTATATCGCATGCAAACCTGAATATTTTCATGAAGCCATCACGAAAATATCTGCAAATATCTGGATGGTGTACTAGCAATGGTCTCAGAATCAATCCTGCAAATTTTCTTGCCATATGTGTTGGATCAGGACATAATTTGTCTAAGCTCAACAGGGATGAAAATAAGTTAGTGATTGATGATACCGAAATAGGTTGGGTGGACCAAGTAAAAAATTTAGGAGTTTTATTAGATAAAATTTGAAATTAGATGGCCATGTTAATAGAACTTACAGTCTATGTTTCATGAGGCCCAAAATGTTAAATAACTTTTAAAAATCTTTGAATGGAGCTACGAAATTGAAACTAGTACAAAGTTTGGTATATCCGACTTTAAACTACTGCTGTGCTGTGTACTGTAATTTTTTGACTCAGACCAACATTCAAAAGCTCCAAAGAATTCAGAGTGCTGCTGTCAGATTTATATGTTGTTCATCTTACAGAGATCATGTCACTCCATACTTGCAGCGACTTGGGGAACTCTAGTTGAATAAAGGGTTTATGTATATGTTTGCTGTGTTGTTGTGGAGATTAGTGAGATGTGAAATACCAAATTATTTGCACGAAATACTTACCTTGAAGTCTGATGTTCATGGTGTTAACATAAGAGTAAATGGCTTTACTATACCTCAACATCACACAAGTAAAATCAAGGGTAGCTTTGCATACGTTGCACCGAATTTTTTGAATAGGTGGATTGATTTCCTCTCGTTGCGTTCATTCAGTAAGGGTGTTAGGATGTCACTATTAAATCAGTGATCTCATGATGTTACTTTATTTATTTGTGTTCTTCTTTGTTTCAATGTTTTACTTGAAGTATGATATGTTGGGTGTAAATTTCTTCTGTTTCTTTTTTATAACTATGTATGTATTTTCAGGTAGAGTGGAAGACCGGCAAAGCCGAACTCTTACATTTGTGTAATATTTATGTATATCATTATTACACAATGAATATTATTACTATTATTATTAATGAGGTAACTCATGAAAGCAGGTGCATCACGGTATTTTCTGCACCAAATTATTGTGATACCATCGAAGATTTAGGTGCATACATCAATTTGAATGGAACTGATTCATTTCCTGGATTCCGAACATATGATGCAGTGCCTCAACCGAAAGTGAGAGCTTTCGGTGATGGCTCATTAATTCGATGTGGGCTTATGCTAATTCCTTCAACTGTATATGAAAATATGTACAGAGAAGGCAAAGTAACCGAAATAATGTTGCTTGTACTTGTTAGGTTCAGTAGTTTTTTGGGTTATTCACATCAAATTACGCGAAAAAAAAATTTTTGAAAATTTAAAATCGATATTTTAGCAAATTTCAGGATCTAAATTTTATTTCTGTACAATCGAACAAATGAATATTTAGATTATTTTACTATTACCTCTGAATTTATTTCTAACAAAATATAAAGTAATGAATTTACATAGTTTTCGAATACGTTAGTTTTCATTTGAAAGCTTGTCTTGATATTTTCTTACCATATATTTGATTATAGCATTGATTTTTCATCTATATATTTCCAAATTAGCACATATTGGTAATTGAATATAATTTAATATGATTCCAATCTATTTCAACGAGTCGCTTGTCTATTAGAATTCAATGATAAGTGCATCAAGTATTTATTACTATATTATTCAGTTGAAAATAGGAATCCTGAAAATTTACCTATTTTCAGGATTTACCCCAGGGTCGATAATTTTAGAAACCAAAAAAATTATGGTAGGATGATCATTGGAAAAGAAACAAACAAAAATTAAAAGAAAAATAATTTACGGACGATCTGAGGTCGGCAGTGGAAGGTGGGTTTTTAAGGGTGAAAAACCTTTATCGTTCTTAGCCCTAAGAACAGAAGCTGAAGCGCTCAGTTGTAGGTAATGAGAAGATCTACAACTTTTGTATTCACATTTTTCTCACAAAACCTCAAAATCCATATGAAAAATTCGAATAACCAAGAAATAGAAGTTATCTTCCACAAAATAACTTTCTTACGAGAAATTTAGTCAAAACTTACCTTCTCTTGTCCCAAACACGTTGCAATTTTTCGATTTGAAATATTTATTCTTTCACCTCCTATTGACTTAATATCAAAAAAGCACCCATTTTCAATCGAAAATTTTTGCTTTGAAAAATATGCTTTTCCTAGAGAGTCGGTGAGCTGCTTCTTGTTCTTTGAAATCTCGACTGCCTGATGAAAATAAATATGTACGATATCAAAGTATACTATAACTTACGATAATTTTTTGACAAATTATTAATCGTTAATCGCTGAAGACAGTTACTGGTAGTAAACAGCAGTTACTGTTCCGTACTACAATGTATTAATCAGACTGTAATCCTCACATACCCTCCTTCTGTCTTTCAATCAATAGGAGGGTATGTGATGATTGAAGTTGTTGGCTTTCACTTGTTGAACGTGGCGTAACTGATGTGTACCTTGTAGTACGAAACAGTAACGGTACAAAACCGCAACCTAGATGGCGCATTACTTCATCAAATTAGATGAAATTGTTAAAAAAACTAGAGTTTTGAAATGTAGTATCTTAATTGATAAGGACGTGTGAAACTTTAAATGTAAGATGTATTCATGTGCTTTTTATTGATTCTTAAGATTTGAGATGTACATCATTCTATGCATTATATATGCATACGACTTACTTCATATTTCTGTCTTACAATCAATAGGAGGGTCCTTAATGTCTTATGCTTTTGATAAATGTAGACATCGATTTCAATATTCTCTAACATTTATCCCTAGCAGGATAATGGAGACATCGAATTGTTCATTTAGTTTTGCTATAATATTCTTTCGAATAATTTCTCAAAAAATTATCGAAAGAAAGTTATAGTATACTTTCATATCCAATATAAGCAAGTGCGATAATAAAGCACAGAACTACAGAACACAGAGAACTGCAGAATTATTTGTCTTGCAGCAAATTTCATATATATATATATATATATATATATATATATATATATATATATATATATATATATATATATATATATATATATATATATATATATGAAATTGATTTATTGCTTGTTTAAGATATTTTATTTTGAAAGTTTTTTGCAATAACAGGCTTTTTTTTATATCAAAAAGTTTATTTTTGTTGACGTTTCGTTGTTATATTACAACTTTTAATAAAAATAAAAATTTCAAAAGAAACTTTTTCATCAAAAAAAATCCAAAAAAAGCCTGTTATTGCTAAAAACTTTCAAAATAATATATATATATATATATATATATATATATATATATATATATATATATATATATATATATATATATATATATATATATATCACTCTGGTCAATTTTCTGGTCAAAATGGAGAAAAATTCCACTATTCCCTCAAAGTAACTCAGTCTGCAAGCCAGTATTTTCATGAACGACATTGTTTACTGCTCTGTTATGCCTGTTGTTGACTACTATGTATCTCGAATACCGCCTAAAGGTTTTGACAGCTGCTACAAAATAAAAGGTAATCATTTTCTGATGAATATGATCCTACAATAAATTTTTTCACTTTATATCTTTTTCAAATGCTTCAGTTTTAGTCCATTTCTTTCAAAGAAGACTGAAATAACCTGATTGGCTCCTACTTAAAAATATCAATTATATTTAGTACTTGGACGTGTGTACTTTTTCTTTCACTCAACTCAATTTTCAATCGATTCGAAGAATTCATTCTTGAGAAGCGCCTCATGATGAAAATTTCAAAATGTTAAGTTTTAAAACCATCCTTCTTTCCTTCTCAATGTCCCATGAACTTGTCTTACACGAACTGGTATTCGGAAATCTAGAAGCATCAGAGCGATGGTGACACTCATAATGAGCATCTCGAGATTCGAAAAGTTCAAGTGCGATTCAGACACGATCAGAAACAATCAAAATGTCCTTATAAGGACAAGAAGGTTGCGTGTATAGGAAACACACGGCGAACGTCGCCGAGATAAGGAAATTATACGTCCTAGAACCAAAATTGGAGTAAATTCTCGCAGCTACATAAATAAAATACGATGGGTATACGATTTATCATGATCCTATTACACCTTAATTGAACTTTGGTTTCTGAACTCGCTTATCTGAGATGACCATCGATCTTTCAGTTGTGAGTGAGTGGCTCTCGTTTCTGAAGGTGAATATAATCGAATTGTAATGGATTTCAATTATTGCATGTAATCAATCAAACGTGTTTCAGATGGTCAGAGATGATGGTCAAATACATAGGGCAAGAAATGTGTCCATACTGAAACGGTGTCGAGCACTAGGCTATATATATATATATATATATATATATATATATATATATATATATATATATATATATATATATATATATATATGTTGCGGTAAAAGTAGATATTGGGCAAATGAACACTTTTTAAATGCACTCGAAATGTGCATTCAACTAACATTTACAATTTCAAAGGAGGGAAATGTACATTTAAATCACAATGACCAGGTCGTTTTGATAAATGTGAGCATAGAAAATACGAAATCGCAAGTCAGTTATGTGATGCGCGTTACTACTGAAGCAGTTATGTTGTATTTATCTTTATGTGAAGCATGTCAAAAAAAGGCAAAAAGAAAGGAATTGTGATAAAACCAAATTTGACGAGTGAAATGAATTCTAGATGTCAAGTGGATCTTAGCACTTACCTTATGTTATCAACCAAATAATGAGTTTAAATTTATTTTAAATTATTTATCAAGGTCATTCAACCAAATTTGTTGTACTACGCCCACTAAGAATAAAATAGTTACTATTATTATTTGTTTGATTCTCATTGTATTGGTTCTGAAAAACTAGCAAGAAAATTGTATTTATGAATATTGAGATCATAACCTACGACATATTATATAATATGCAAAGAAATGTATGTTTTATTTGTCATTTACATTTTTGAAAAAATAATTTCCGTTACTAAAGCCTTTTGTATTATGTTCATTCAAATAAATATTTTCTTACAGCAACAACATTTTTAATTTATTTGTGTTCCAACTTTTCTTAAAACATGAAGGTAAGATTATACATTTACCAGAACGTGAAGGCAAGAGTACACATTTGCCGGGAAATTTACATATACATTGTATTCAGTTCACATACACCTAACGTTTTGGAAAATATACACATTTTACGGTCAGATACATTTCCCAAGAGTGTACATTTAACGTAACGTATATGTATATGTATATCTGAATTCAAATCATAATTGGAAATCACAATTGAAAAAAAAGGATATTACTGTCTTAAGGGGTCATTACAAATTATATGTGGCTAAATGATAAGAAAATAATTTTTTTAAGACATAATGCTGAATTTTAACAGCAAATATTTATTCCAAAATAGTAAGAAAATCAAAGGCTATATAAAAAGAGCTTTGAAATTCACTACAATATTAAGGAAAGAAATTTTAATGAAAAATAGATCAATCCTCACAAAAAATATATACAACCTCGCAAATAAGTATAAATATGAAATAGTGGAAACACGAATTCTTCAATAATTAAATATAAGAATATTGGTACCAATGACAATTTCAGTTATGAAAACGTCAAAATGTTGGAAATCGAAAATTATTTTAACTCTAGAAAAAAATTTATATTAAAATACACCAGATAGGGATTGGTGAACACCCATTTTTTTTTATTTGACCTTTATTTTATTTTTATTCCTGGACCTTTAGTGTCCGTTCCATAAGACGCCTAGATGCCTTGGAGATTGGGATTATGTGGTTTCCAATGAAACTGTCTCACAAGAATGAATGTGAATAGAGAATTGCTAGTAATTGTTAAATGGCGAAATACGGTCTGTTTGGAATATATAAAAAATTTAAGTTAAATTAACACCGAGTTGATTCTATTTACACCATTCATTGAGATTCACTTCAGTTGACACTCCAATCGAAAAAATTGCAATTTTTATTAATCTCAATTAGTTGAATTCTTCTGAAAGTGTTGGGCCTAATTATGCATATAAGTAATACTTGAAATCCTCAACGTCCCAATTCGAAAAACACATTTCTTAGATACACATAGTGTAATCATATTTATCTAATGAATACTTAGAGACCAAAAAATCGACCTACCTCAAATAATAGAGCATTTTATATGTTATATATATTTCCTGTAAATAAGTGAACGAAAAATTATACATAAATATGAAAATAGTCTCAATGGTAGATACACTGAATAAAAATATTAAATTTCTGAAAATCTAAGATTAATATTTTAATTTAGTTATTTTCTTTAAAAAAAACTCTTTTTTCAAAGAATATTGGCAAATATTTGTTCAATTCTTTCGTAAATGCTGTGAATGCGAAACTGAATTCATTTCAATCATTCGAATTTCAGACAAAATAATTGCATTTTGAATATTCTGTGAGGAAGATCTTCTCATGGCTATTTTGTAGAAATATTCAAATATATCAACAAAGTTTTCAAACTAGTTTTCAAGTGTTTTTATGTGTTCACAGTTGAAATGTTCTAAAGTCCTAGAGTGGACATTCGAAAACGCGATTAGTCAAAAATCTTACATCGAAAGGAATACAATTTTTTCAACTTACAAACGACTTTATGAGGTTTAAGAAAAGCGCAGAATGTATGGAAACCCGCTATGGAACATACAGATGTAAAATATCTTCTCTATGAAATTGTAGTTTTGGGCTATGAATTTCATAATTTCGAATACGATTCAGTTAATAGTACTTAATTGATCATTATACAGTTTTTATGTTCATAGATACCTATTATTATTATTATACCTATTATTCTGTTCATAAAGGTTTGTTTTTTTTAGAGGTATAGAATTTCAAATTGCAATAAAATAACGATGGATCATTCGATTGACAAAATTTTTTTTTATGCGAAAGAGAAACTTATGGCATTACAGTTCAAATATGATTTCTGGCAGATGATCCCCACGGCTGACTCGGATGTAGTCCAATCTGGACGTCCAATTTTCGATGACTTTTTCCAACATTTGTGGCCGTATATCGGCAATAACACGACGAATATTGTCTTCCAATTGGTCAAGCGTTTGTGGCTTATCCGAGCCCCACAGAAAGTAGTCTAGCGGTGTTAAATCACAAGATCTTGGAGGCCAATTCACAGATCCAAAACGTGAAATTAGGCGGTCACCAAACGTGTCTTTCAATAAATCGATTGTGGCACGAGCTGTGTGACATATTGAACAATCTTGTTGAAATCACAGCACCTGGACATCATGGTTGTTCAATTCAGGAATGAAAAAGTTAGTAATCATGGCTCTATACCGATCACCATTGACTGTAACGTTCTGGCCATCATCGTTTTTGAAGAAGTACGGACCAATGATTCCATCAGCCCAAGCGCACCAAACAGTCAGTTTTTCTTGATATAACGGTGTTTTGGCATACACTTGAGGATTATCTTCACTCCAAATGCAGCAGTTTTGTTTGTTGACGTAGCCATTCAACCAGAAGTTTGTCGACGATAAAATGGACGTAGTGCGCGATAAGTATTCCGCACAGAACCATTATTTTCGAAATAAAATTGCCCTATTTGCAAGCGTTTTTCAGGCGTGAGTGTATTCATGATGAATTGACAAACCAAACTGAGAATAAATCACTTCTCAGCTGTTCGGTCGCCATCTTCAACAGTAATGCCAACTTAAAGTTGAATACTTCTAAAAAAAACATCCTATACATAGGTATTGGAACTGATTTAATCATTCAGTTTTCTACACCTTTCAAATTTTGAATAGTCTTTTTATATAATATGTTTACATATCCAAGTGGTACTAAGGTGACAGTATAATATATAAAAACAAAATACATATTCGAAAGTACGCATCGCAATAAAAAATTGGTTCGTATTAAATTCTGAACGAGCACAAATAACAGTCGGAATCAAGTGAATAAACCTGGGCGTCGATTACCGTAACTTTATTTGGCCAAGACACGCAACAGATTGAGTTGTCCGTTTGATAGATCTGGCCAACTTTGATAATTTATCATTCCGATGGGTCCGTCCGCGTCCTATGATGGCCCGTGGGCCGTGTGAAATAAATTTATTAGGTTATGTTCATAATTATCCGGCATCGCGTGAGATTGTTTAGAACGCGCTTGGCGGGGCGTCGAACGGCGCGCCGATATTTTTGCCCGAGAACCGATTTATCGATTCGTGGCGTTATGCAATGGCAGTTTGATCAATTATTGTAATCGAAGTTCGATTACATTGGGAAACTTGCCGGCGTACTGGCAAGACAGGCGGGTAGCGATCGATAGCGATGTTTTTCCTTTTCTTTGACATATATGTATAAACTTCAATGAAAGTTTCGTCTTATTTTTGAAACTATTTATATACATGAGTATATATATATATATATATATATATATATATATATATATATATATATATATATATATATATATATATTTATAACGGGTGTTTTTTTAGAGGTATAGAATTTTAAGTTGGCATTACTGTTGAAGATGGCGACCGATTCAACAGCCGAGAAGTTATTTATTTTCAGTTCGGTTTGGCAATTCATCATGAATAGACTCACGCCTGAACAACGCTTGGAAATAATGCAATTTCAGTTCGAAAATGATGGTTCTGTGCAATACTATCGCGCACTACGTCCATTTTATCGTCGACAAAATCTTCCATCAGAGCAGTTAATTCGATTAACCATGGAACGTTTTCGCACCACGTGTACTCTTATTGATAACTCGCATCCCCATAGACGCCGTACCGTACAGATGAAGCTATTGCTACTGTAAACCGTAGCATTGAGGAAGACCCGAATGAGTCCATCCGCCATCGAGCACAGGAATTGGAACTGTGTCCATCCACTTTATGAAAGATTTTGCGAAAGGACCTTGGTTTGCGTGCTTACAAAATCCAACTCGTGCAAGAATTGAAGCCAAACGATCATCAAGCAAGGCGTAGATTCATCGAATGGGCCCAAACCGAGATTGCCGTTGTTTCCGATTTTCATAAGCGAATTTTGTTTAGCGATGAAGCGCACTTCTAGTTGAATGGCTACGTCAACAAACAAAACTGCCGCATTTGGAGTGAAGATCAACCACAAGTGTATGTCAAAATACCGTTACATTCAGAAAAACTGACTGGTGGAATCATTGGTCCGTACTTCTTCAAAAACGATCATGGCCAGAACGTTACAGTCAATGGTGATCGGTATAGAGCCATGATTACTAACTTTTTCATTCCTGAATTGAACAACCATGATGTCCAGGAGCTGTGGTTTCAACAAGACGGCGCAACATGTAACACATCTCGTGCCACAATCGATTTATTGAAAGACACGTTTGGTGACCGCCTAATTTCACGTTTTGGACCTGTGAATTGGCCTCCGAAATCTTGTGATTTAACACCACTAGACTACTTTCTGTGGGGCTCTGTGAAGTCATTGGTCTATGCGGATAAGCCACAAACGCTTGATCATTTGGAAGACAATATTCGCCGTGTTATTGCCGATATACGGCCACAAATTTTGGAAAAAGTCATCGAAAACTGGACGTCCAGATTGGACTACATCTGAACCAGCCGTGGCAGTCATATGCCAGAAATCATATTCAAAATGTAATGCCACAACATTATCTTTCGAATAAAAAAAAATTCTCGTCAATCGAATGATATCTATCGTTGTTTTATTGCAATTTGAAGTTCTATACTTGTGAAAACACACCCTTTATATTTCAATTATATAATAAAAATATTCAAAATTATTCAGTATTCCCTTAATACATGAAGTGCTGAGAATCCTCCCCATAGTATCTAATTACAACAAAGAGAAGCTTATAATTTTACGAGGCTCCCTTGTGCTATCTGTTGTTATCTATTTCAATAATAGGAATTTGATACTCCACGCCGTTTTTTGTACATAGGTTCATCACAATTGTCTGCAAGAACGCATATTTCTGCTTGTCTCTCATCTAATGCTTTGGCAGCTTGATGTAAACCATGAACAACTCCATATGCTACTAAAGCTTTTTTTAAAACTTCCTAGAGAGCTCGATTGACATCCATAGTTCTTTTGCTAAACATAATTGATGACTTCAATTAACTTATTGACATTATCACAATCCTATAATCATAAAATTGGTTCAAATAACAAATTATAATAATTGATATATACACAAAACAGTAACTAACTGTAACAGTATTTTTTCCAACAAATCTGGGCCTGGAAATGACAGGTCAATAAAATGAACCTTGCTCAACTGATGAGCTCCTTGTAGAACGAAACAGTCGGTCTTGTGCTTCCATCAAGTGTAGGATGCGATTTCAATATTCTCTAATATTTATTCCTTCAACGATTATGGCGACATTGAAAACTCCGCTCTTCTATGATATCCTTCTGAAGAATTCATAAAGAAGCTATCAGAAGAGAATTTTATTATCTATACTTTTGAAATTATATAAATATATGAAGATATATATTTATAATATTTTTAGCAATCACAGGCTATTTTCAATGTGAGAAGCTTTATTTTTGTCGACTTTTTGTTGTATATCACAAATTTGTCAAGCTAGTTCTAGATTTGACAAAGTTTATATATATATATATATATATATATATATATATATATATATATATATATATATATATAAGATGAATCAAGCATTGCCAACGAACAAATAAATACAAACTCCATATGCCCTACAAACAATCACGAACATGAAAATCATTTTGTGAAAAAACAAATACAATAACGAAAAAAATAGAAAACTACTTTTAAAGTTTCATGCTCATATGTCCTGAATGAAACAGTCCAGAATATCAAAGAAACTCAATGAACTTGGTAAGAAAGGAGTTCAAAAACGGAAGAAATCAGAACACGGCGACATAAACTTTATGCACATGCTTTGAGAATGAAAAACTTCTGAACAACAAAGAAACTACTCGATATAATAACAAAATTAAACAGAATGGCTAAAATTGGGCAAAAATAGTAAAAACATGGCTAAAGGCTTCAAATTAGAGTAAACTTCAACTTAGAGAGTTAAATGGACAAATGAACGGAAGAAGAAAACTTTTAAGAGGATACGTTTTTGAGAGGAAAAAAGCAGACACCCTTCAAATATGATTTAAATGGCTCTTGGTTGAACTTCTTCTAGTTGGTTAGTATTACTTTTTAACGTTGGACATTAGTAAACCGTGCGAGTAAAAAATGGGTGAGGAACTTTTGATCGTGATCAGGAGAAATGTTACTTGAAATGTTAACTTAAATGCTTTCTATAAAGTCGATTGATGATTCGCTGATATATTCAAATCGAATGAAAAACACTTAGCATAATTTTTGAAATTTCTTTAATTTTTTGAACTTTTGATTAACACTTATTTTGACAACATAGTATGACGCGTTTCGTCGTTACAAACGACTTCTTCAGATGCTAATACAATACTGACAGTATACCACTGTACAGTATAATACTGTCAGTATTCTATTAGCATCTGAAGAAATTGTTTGTAACAACGAAACGCATCATGCCATGTTGTCAGTTCAAGTGTAGATCTAAAGTTCAGGTGTTTGAATTTAAGCTTATACTCAAATCTAATTATGTACTCGTATATTAGAAGTTAAACTGTTCACAATAGGCTTGACAATTCTTGAAAGTAAGTTTAAAAGTATACTAAAGTATAATTTTAAATATGGGATAATATCTCTGAACAATAACCAAACAATTAATATAACTCTGTAAAACTAGGCCGAGTGTTGTTCATTAAAATTCACATGTTTATCATAGAGTTGACTATATCTGTGCTTCAATATTCAGAAACATTTCGATTGTATTCAAAAAGAAGCACTTTCCAGTTGTGGGTATGCAGTGATTTCACAAGTTAACTCGCAATATTCAGTCAAATACAATATCATCGACCAAAGAGTATGCTTCGCAGTGAATCAATATCTTTACAATGATAGTAAAAGTAACATTTAGCGGAAGGCTGTTAACACGTACAGATGTGTGGCGGCGACCAGCCTCCGGGAATGCTAATCGGGACTGTTAACAAGATCCCCATCGAGAATCGACGTTACCCCACACGATTAATTACTGCCATGGGATCTTTTACATACCTCTAACTAGCACTTACATGTTACACCTACTTTTAACGACGCTTTTTGTTGCAATTAATTTTTTACGCGGTTCAACCTTTTTTGGTTTGTTAGTGTTTGAAGAAGGCTAGAAAAGATTGCTCTGAGATAAAACAGGAAACTGCACACAAACCTGAATATTTGAACTGAATTACTAACAAAACAACCTAAACATCCTGAAACGAAAACTTTGGTGTCTATAAATTACTGCACTTCTTGAAATTTTTTGAGGTGCGTCTTTAGCTGTTGGTTTGATTAATTACGCTGTTGATAATATTCACAAGACTGACAGACTGAAATTCATAATGATAATAACAATTGAAACGGTAACAGAAGAACCGTTTTCTAGAGTGACAGTTTTTTATTAAACTAGAACTCTCAGAACAAAGAAACAATCCTTATGATGAATCGTAAATCTATATATATATATATATATATATATATATATATATATATATATATATATATATATATATATATATATACATAAATGTAAAAAAGTGTAGATATTCACTATCCCCAACACAAACTTCCTCTCATGGAGAAACATCCATCATACAGATATATGAAAATTTTCAATCACCTCCCAGATAACATGAAAAAAATTGTTAGTATGAACAAATTTAAGAAGAGAGTTGAATGCTTATCTCATTGGTTGAGGATTGAACGCATTTCTGGCGTCATTTCAAACTTTCTCTAAGGTTGTTATTACTCATAATATGTAACTATCAGATAGTTTGAAATAAATAAATTCATTATTATTATTATTATTATTCCTATTTTTTTTAGGATATGCATCACGCGTGAATACACATGACGTGTTTCGAATTACTATTTCTTTATCAAATGGTTATAGAAATGTTACTTGAATAATCTACCTAATCATAAATAGTCTATCACAAATAGGCAACAAATGTTCACGATTTTCGAAAATATTCATGATGAAAACATATGAGGGTACAAAGTTCGACGGGTGTTCGCGTTCAATTCAGAAATGGTTACATATAAAATGATAGCAGTATTTAATGATATTTGTTGGAAACCTGTTTCAATACCATAAGAAAGTCAATTAATTTTTGGTATTTTCTGATTTCTGAAAAATTTTTAATATATGGATACTTGAAGATCTATATATAGAAAATGAAGAAGAAAAAATATATTCTAGAGTTATATAGTCATAGTTAAAAAATTCTATTCAAAAATCCAAAATCAAATTGAAGTGTATGGGAGAACATTTATTTCTCATAATTCTACACAAAAAAGTTGCATAGATACTACCAAAACAATGTGATCTCTATTGTTGTGTTCATTAGAAATAACATAGCAGAAGATGAATAAACTATCGTATGCATTACGAAAACTCTTATTTCCGTTCGACAACGGAAGGTAATTGAAGTCAGTAATATATACACCATATCGTTTGTAAAACTTCTGCAGAACAATTATTGTTATCCTTGGTAACCACACAAATAATATAGTTGTTGTAATTCAGAACAATGAGCAATCCGTTCATCGCCAAAGATGGAGGGTTAGTACATCTGCCGAGGAAGCATGATTCATATTGTCTCCTCGCAATATCCTCAATTTCAAAATCTTGCTGCATATCAGAAACATGTGGGTGGTCTATGGGAGTGTAAATTATAATAATTGAAAATAGTTAAATTCAACTAGATTCCCATTGCCTCTTCTGGCTTTTCTAACATGCTATATAGGAAAATAATATTAATTCTAGGTATATTAATATGAATGTATTGCAATACAGAGATGGCAAAGTTAGTGTGGGAAATAGAAGTATCTAAACTTCAATGTTCGCGAAGATATATATATATATATATATATATATATATATATATATATATATATATATATATATATATATATTTAAATTGATTTATTGCCTGTTTAAGATGTTTATTTTCAATGTTTTTAGCAAAAACAGGCTCATTTTAATGTTAGAACTTAATTTTCGTCGCCATGGATATTTCGTCCTTTATCAAGTGTTATTGCACAATTAGTTATGGAATTTTCAGAAGAAGATGTAATAAAAGATTTGGAAGATAATATTTTATTATATAAAAGATATGTTGATGATTGTTTAATAATAGCAGATAAAGTTCATATAAGTAATATACTAGAACGTTTCAATAATTTTTATCAGAAATTACAATTTACACTGAAGAAATTGAGAACAATAACAAATAAGAACAAATATGAGGGAAGATAAGAAAATGTTCACAAGATGACGCAGAAAAGAAATAAGTTCTCAGCGAACAATAAATTATATGAGTTATCATCACTATTCCCAGAAAAAAGGATTAATGATTAGTTTTATATAGATAGATCACTAAAATTAACATCATCATGTTTATGACATGATACACTTGAAGAAGTTCGTACTCTTCTCATGAAAAATGATTAACTATAAAATTTGATCTACAAAATTATGAGATGAAGAATTCATAAATTATAAAATATTTTATATTAAAACAAAAGTAAATCTAACGAAAATAAATACATTCCCCTACCATACAATCCTAAATTGAGTAAAAATGTTGCTCAAATATCAAAACCTTATAACTTAATAATAGCTAATACTGCCAAAAATCAAATCAAGGAAATATATACAAAATTAAAGAGTGAAACATAAATCAGAAGAAACTTATACTGTTTATAATATACAACGTAATAACTGCAGTAAATGCTATATGAGACAAACATCACAAAATCGAAAGAAAGAATTGAAACGCCTAAATACACAAAAACTCAAATAACAGCTTTAAATAAACATAAAATAAATCGTGAAAATCGTGAAAAACACGATCTTAATTATAACAATACAAATATTTCAGCAACTGAAAAACACAAAAAATGTAGAGTAATTTTAGAAATGTTTAGAAGAAACACGGTAAATGAAAGAACAGATATTAAACATCTTAATTCTATTTACTACGATTTGATAAGCTCCACAAATAACACTCATAAAATGAATACACAACAATCACCAAAGATCACATCTCAAAACTCATTATTTCCATATCTACATTCCATTTCACACTCATATACCAATTAATAAACATATTCTGGATAAGTATAAAACTCAGCTTAATGCAAATATATATATATATATATATATATATATATATATATATATATATATATATATATATATATATATATATATATATATATATATATATATATATATATATATATATATATATATATATATATATATAAATCACACTCATAAGAGTCACCTGGCTTACCAGGAGTTTTTCAGAGGCTTCCTCATGGTCAAGAAGACTAAAACTTCCGAAGCGAATGCTAAGCCAGTAATATTCCTCTGATACTAAAAATGAATATGTGTAAAAACAAAAAAACTAATTTGATTCTTTTAAAAAAATAAGTTTGACGTTTTGATATCTCGTATCTATAGCAGTATATCTAATTCATAGAATTCAATTATTAATTAGTTTTGACACAGTTTTACGAAACATCAATGAAATTAAGTTTTCAACATTAAAATAAAACTGTTATTGCTAAAAATATCGAAAACAAACATTATATATATATATATATATATATATATATATATATATATATATATATATATATATATATATATATATATATATATATATATATATATATATTTTCACTCACATACCAAACTACATACAATAATGTGTTCGGAAAGAAGGCAAGAATGCAGAAACGTTAGTTCATTCATTTTAATTATCAAAGCTCTTCTGTAGCCTACGTTGCTTTCCGTGACACTCTCAGCAGGTGCCATCTCATTATTCTTTCATATTATTCTCTTAATTATTCTGATATACTTTGCGTAATGTTATTGTTCGGATCTCAGCTTTGGACCACACAGCCATGTCGCCTCAAGAAGATGGGTTGACAAGAAAATTACTGTCCTGGTATTTCTACATTTTAATTGATTAGCTAACATCAGGTTGGCGAGGTGTGAATGGGTTTCAGTCATTTGTTCCTCACTTCCTTGTAGGTAGGCACTTGACGAGAGAAATTTATGTCATCTTTCGGTATAAGTGGACAAATTGAACTAGGAGGACACTAGAATGACATTATATTGACAACATCTCCAAGTCGAATGTGCTCTTAAAATTTTCATGAATAATTTATCCAAGACGTGAATTTACACGTACCTAAATATATTCTAATTTTAAATACTACTCAATAAACGTGAAATATAAAAAGTGGGAATTAGTGAAATGCTATCGAATACCCACATATTGCAAAAAAAACACAGGAACATAGGATATTTCTCAATAGGAACTGGAAATGTCCTATCGACTGTGACGAATATATATACTTCGTATACTAGTATATTTTCAACCGTAGCTTGAGCATTTCACAAATTTTCCTGAAGGCATAAGTTACTATGTTCAACATTTACAAGAATAGTCGAAATCAACGGACCAATAACCTCCATGATTTCATGTTATTTGAAAAATTTTTAATAACTTATTCAGTTGTAGAAATCCCAAACTTCGAAAAATAGAACGGTTTCTTCTCGACTTCAATCGTTTCTTCGATTAGGTAAATTCTTTGCGAGATGCTGAAACCTGATACTAAGAGACGTCTCTGAGTTCATCTAGCTGCTCAGTTTGATATGACCGTTTTAAGTGTCTTCTACCGAAAATCACAATTACTTAATGATGAATATCAATTTTATATTGGAATTAAGTATTGAGATCCATCTTAATAATGACATGTAAAACAATGGAAAATTTTTGAGAATATTCGTTACTATTTTGAAGATTCTCTATTCTTTTTGAACAATTAAAAAATTGATACTCTTGAAAAATTCGAAAATGAATTGTACCCAATTTGTCGAAAATACTGGCTCACAATTGGTTGACAAGTTGTGTTAGCAATAAATTAACATACAATAAGGAAGTATGAATATCATTTTGCAAAGAAAGATTATCGTTGAAATATTGTAATAATCTCAATCCGACAATTAAAAAAATTTCAGTAATTTATTTCATGTTCAAAAGTTGGTCCTAATTGATTGACGAAAAGAAGGAATAGGAACTTTGATGTCATAATACTTTTCTGCATGGGGTTTAAATTGAGTGGAAATTTTTGATTTGGTGAATATATCTAAAAATTATAATATAAGATACCATTTATTTCATATTTCTATTTTTTATTTGATTTCGAAATATTCGAAACCATTAAAAAATTAGTTTTCTTTCAAATTATATCTTAAATTATTTTTCTTCACAAGTGTCCATTCTTCTTATAATGTTTCATGTCTGATATCTGCAGGTGTCATTTTCAATCAATTCAAGAAATTAATTATTTCCATTTTTGAGAAAAGGCATGATTACTCTTGTGATTTATTGTTTTTTAATTATTGATATCATTTCTCTGACATATTGTTTATTAGTTGTTAATTTGTCGTACCTATGCTAATAAGCCTAAAAAGTTCGCTTTCAATTTTTTATTTTTTCGAGAATAAATTGTAATTTTTCATAGAGTTGATGGAAATTTTTATATAGCCGATTTATATGATTTTTACACAGTAAATTTACAAACATCAAAATATGTTTCGTAGGTTACATTATAGAGTTATATACTATCAATAATATCTATAATATTTTCATTCAAGTATTTCCTTACTAATTAAGCAATTTCACTAAGAACTCATCGTAACCCCTTCTATTTCTTGATGAATAGTATGTGTTATATCATAGCTATTAGTATTTGCATCATATTCGAAACTTCATTTCTTCATCACAGTAGATCTATAATTTACTAATAAAAATCTTTCATTTCGAAGATTCAAAATAGTTAACCGTTTCCAATTACGTTGCAGATTGTAGCTATAGTTTGAGAAATGAAATTTTTTTTCAATTGAAAATATTCAAATTTTTATGAATTTGATTTCTTCGAAAATATCACAATTGACGTTTTGCATCCTTAATAATTCATAAAATTCACTTATTCAATAATTCTGATAAAGTTGCAATTCTGAACTGAACTGAAACAAAATTCGTCGAGATTTTTCCATTCGAAAGAGCTTGTTTTACTGAAATTTTAAAAAAATTTCATTTCCTTTTTATATATATATATATATATATATATATATATATATATATATATATATATATATATATATATATATATTAATATATTAAAATTCGAAGAATGTTACAATGGACGTTTCGATGGAGTATTCATCTTCATCAAGAGAGATTCTCAGTACTTTGGTCTCATTAAGTCAACAAAAATTGAGTTTTCGCCAAAAGTCAAAAACACAGCTTCAAGTATCCATAAAATAGCGAATGGTTTTCCTATCTGATTCATTGCCAACTTGAACAAAAAGAATGTTACTTGGCCATTATGCAAAGAAGCACTCGAAGGTATAAGTTATGGTTCTGCCAATTGTCAATATATTGTGTGTGTTGAAATAAATCTGTTATCAATAAATGGTTCCAGATTGCTCTCGGATAGACTGTGCATATTCCGCACATCCCGATATTCCAATTTGATACCTGTAGGTGACTCAGATGTTTATCAGTAACAAACGGCAAACGAATTATTGTTTGCAACCACGTCGGTTGATTTGTATTTCACGAAAAAACAGCACTATCTTGAACGATATCAGTCCGTCCTGTATTGTAGAATAGGGTAGTCGTTATGCACGACACACGGTCACAGAAAACGATTGTGCTTTTCTGAATAAAACATTCTCACTATACTTGACTAATTTATAGGATGGTAACTAAAGCTATTGTGAGAGAGCAGCACCTCCGGGGTAAGGATCTACAAATAAAAGCTCTAAATTATGTGCATATTCTGCCATTGCGTCAGACGTCGAGTACATATCTCTGTAATGATCTGGACTTTGTGCACCGGAACAGACCACAATCTGCGGGTGATAAACATCTACATTCTGTGGCCGTATTCACGCCTCAGGAAAGGATCTTTTGATGCCCCTATGCCCGATCCTGTGCGTGATCTATTGTTTATGAGGTGCGAAATGTGGAATACTGGCTGCGAGCGAGATTCTTGGAATAACGTTGTAATATTGGAATTGATCTGCGTTCGATTAGGTATGAACCGATGGTTTTTCATGGAGAGTGTGCATTCTGCTCGACGATATTATTTTATTTACGAGCGGTCTTGTTAAACTAAACGCAAACGTGTTGTTCTTCATTCTGCCATGTACAGGGTCTTCCAGAATAATTTCAGCCAAAGTGTATTTACTGAAATGAAGTTTTGACAGAATTCCAGAATTATTTTATAATATTATGAAGTAAAAACCATAACTCACTTTCACGAAACCACTTGTGTTTATGAAATACATATAATATGAAAAAAGTATATAATATGTTCTGAGGTCAATTCCTCTTTAGTTTCAATATTAGTAGTAATTTAACTTTTATTAGAATAACATAAAAGGAAATTCAAACACATGAATTCTAGATCTACACTTTTTTTGTTTGATAACGTCATGCGTTTCGTTGGGTTACCGACTTCTTCAGACACTAACAAAATATGAAGAACAACTAACTTGACTGTACACGTTATATGAACAACAAGAGGTTATGAAACCATAGAATTATTCTCTAGGTATCCTAAGGCTTTCCATACTAAATCATTATTGCATTATCTGAAGATTTTCAACAATGGTTAATTAATCAATTCAAATTGTTCATTTTGAGGAAACTCTCAGAATTTTTGAGCCCTTTGATTTCCAGTATTTCCTATCCATCTGTTTGTCTACTTTTCTGAAAACGTTTGAGATTTTAATGTGAGTCGAAAGTAAGATTCCTTTTTTAAAAACGATTTGAAATGCTTTTATTATATTTAAAACTGTATTTGTGTTCTTAGTTCTAGTACTGAAATTTGTAGGTACTTGTTTTGCCTATATACATACGCCAACAAGATCTAAAATTTCACTCAAAACGCCTTTTTGATATGTCAAGAAGGTTCATTATTATATAGGCACAAAAAAAAACAAAGTCTGGGACTAGAACTAAAGAACACAAATACACTTATACCCAATATGAAAGTTATTCAAATTATTGAAATCAATTCATGAAAGAAAATCATACTTTAGCCTCAAATTGCAAAATTTCGCACAATATTGAAAAAACTCAATTAGATTCATGAGAGATGGTGGAATTTCCTTGATGAGCAATTGGAATGAAATATTTCACCATTGTTGTTTTACACCTTTTCAGGTGAAAAATGTATGGTCTAGTATAGAAGGCCTTTCAGAATACATCTATAGTTTCGAAACTTCTGTTGTTCATGAAAACATCTACAGTCAAATTTGTTGTTAGTTAAGGAAACGGTCACCCGATGAAACGCTTCACGGTATTACATACAATAAAAGTGCCAATCAATAATTTCATTTGAAATATCTTATACATCATTATAGAGGATTTGTACCAAACTAGGTATTCGTAATATTGAAAATATTTTAGTTTAGATATGTTACAGAAACGGGTTTGCCTCAAATAAATACGAAATGTAACATACGATAATATTCGTCATTTTTTTGAGCTAGCTCAAAAAATAATTACAACTTACTAAGCATTTCTGTTTCGAAAAGAGCTATTTCCAGAGTACATAATTCTAAAACTAGTACCTAGAAGAAAAATTTCCTAGTCCGACCATTTATGAGTTGGTTGAAAATTTTGATATGTGCATTTTTCTATAGAAAACACGATATGCAAGATATAACAATTGAGTTTGAATTCGGATCAGTACGAGTATATCTAAACCTTCGACATCCATATAGTTTGCAGCATTTCAATTGGACAGGGTGCGTATTGATAAAGCAGGAATACCAAATTATATAAACACTTTTCAAAAATGTTTTCAATAGCCTACTGACGATGACTTTTCACACCTACATTCATTTCATCATCCCCACCTCTCGTTTTTGAATTATTACATGTCGCTTTTTAACTATTTTAGCGTGTGAATTATATATTCTGAAAATCATAGATCTTTTATAGCATTGAATAATTCATGAAATAAGTTATTTCGGATTTGAAATCCTCAAATTTAGTTTCTTAGTAAATCTCAAAATAGTATAATTTACAGGATTTCTTGCATAACTTTAAAATATTTGAAATTGTTTTGAAATGATTTCAGTCGCCAAGTTGATTATGTTTATAATTATTTTTTATCTTTACTTTCTATATAGAACGCTTCTATTTCTCCTTCTACACCGCAAACAGTTCTCGACTCAAAGAAGTCTCTCTAGAAATGGTCCAGATTGATCAGATGATCAAATTTTTTATTGTAAATTTTTATTTGTAATTCAAGTTCTTCTCAAATTGTCGAAACTATAATTTGTAGCGAAACATCTAGATCAATGGATATTTTGAAAACAGTCGATGCTGTTAATACTGATATTGAAGGGATTCAACAACAAATAAGTGATAGGGAGATCCAATATAAAAAGTGTGTTTTCTATAATAAGGTTTAATTATTATAATTTATATAATAAGGGTTGTGAAATCTAGTTTGTTGTTTATAACTGGACAGTATCTTTGAATGAAAAAGAAGTCAGTTAAAATGAACCTTGGTGTGTATTATTCTTGATCTAAGGATAAACACCAGGGCACTACTGAGAAGTTCCTGGAAAGCCTAAACATATTCTGTATAGATCCTGACCTGATAAAATCCCAATAGATACCAATAAATTTGTATTGGGGATTCCTTAATGTTAATTTAGGTAGTCCACATATTCTTGGTGTCTTTCTGTATGCTGTGATGCACTTTCTAAAGTATATCGCTTCGGTCTCAACTTTTCCATCATATTGTTGTATTGTTTTTCTGATATTCGTGCCATAATACGTTCGATTATTATCATTCTGTATCTTCTGATAGTCTTCTCATTTTCGTTTCAAATTAATCACTATACGATTTTATTACTGTTGTTAAACCTTCTAATGTTTATGTTTTTGTTTTCTTCGAAAAACATTTTGTCCTTTTGGAAATGAATTGTTGATTTAGTTGTGCTGATTCTATAGTTTGCCGCTTTGTGTTTTTTTATATGCACCTTCAGTGTCTGTACATATTGACAAAAAAACCCTAATTTCGCGCAAGATGAGGCAGTTTTCCCAGTGAAATATTTCTTTTTCACATTCTTGCAATAATAATTCTCCACTATAATTTTTTTCGAAATTCAGCATATATTCAATAGAATTTTAGATTTGCACGTCATTTCAGTAAAGAGACATAAAACAGGATAAATGCCGTATACATTTTATGGGTGAATTCTATTCATCTCCTTGACGTTGACCATGTAGGGAAAATTTTTTTGAATAAAATCGTATATCTACAGATTTCGAGAAGTGTTAAATCCAATGCAAGGTCACGTTCAGTGGTTTTCGATATCAGATAAGATCGGTTACAAGGTTCCATTGAAAGCATCTAATGGTCGTATTTTGCCAGATGTCTTTTTTCACGATTGATAGATATTGGAATTGAAAATCCTTGCGCTGATAACTACTTTCTCAACAACATCAGAAAATTTATACTCACTGTATTCCTATAAAATATTAACGATGTTATTGAATTCAATACCGTAGGTATAATATTGTTCATGGTGTTTTATAATTGAGTAACAAGGGGTTAATTTTTAGATCAATTTCAAGAGAAGAACTAATGTGAGCTGAAGTTTTAAACTTCATGAAATAGGAATACAGGGTGGTGAAGTTCTCGACAGAGTATCCAATCAAATCTGTAATAATAATCTAGATATTTCAAAGAAATTTGCCAAACAGATAGTATGTATGAAAAGATATTTTTTGGAATGCAACATATCTTGTGAGTTTTTCACTTCTTATAGAATAAAAAATCGATTTCTTTTTCATGATAAGTCAGCAGCGTACTACTGAAATCTTTGTCCAAGAATTCGTATCAGATATTGCACGAATGCAACTGATAGAATTTTAAAAAATTAATACCTACATCATCAAATGTATCTCAATGCATACTACCTATACAATAAATTCCATTATAATATCCAGAAAAGTCTACAGATATAATTGGAAAATGGTTTAAGTATTGATATAGATATAAGTATTGAATAAGATATTGAATCAGAACAGGTTGTATATTAAAAAAACATTTTGGAGATTCAAAGTAGAACAACGAAAACAAGAATTCTCAATTTGATTTTCTTTTGAGCTGTTTATATGATTCTGAACAAAATCAGTTGAAAAGCACATCATGCAATTCAAAGCACTTTTAATGAATGCATTCTTGAAAGTTCAGTTTCAAAAAAAGCCGTCATTTTACAACATGAAGATATTCAACTCTAAATGTTTCAAGTTTAATATTTCCCGCATCTCAATTTCTGTAAAAACTGCTACCCGTATCTCCGAAATTACCGAACAGATTTTTATTTACAAGTCGATAGAACTTGGTCTGTAGCGATAAATGCACTTCATTTCGTAAAAATTGGTTGTTCGAAAGTAACAGCCATTCAAACGGCCATAGAAGTTCTTAGCTAATTGTATTCTATAATATAAAAATTGCTGTTCGTTAGTCTCGCTAAAACTCGATAATTGCTGGACCGATTTGGCTAACTTTGGTCTTGAATTATTTGTGGAAGTCCAGAGGGGGTTTAAAGGGTGAATAAATATGAAAATGCTCGGAATTAAATAAAAACAACAACTTTGTTTTTCCTTTGATGTGAGTCCCGCCGTTCAGAAATCAAGTTGAATGAACAGTTTAGAATGAATACCAATTAGAATGTTTATATCTTTCAAACTACATATTTATTCTCAGTAGGTAAAAAATAGACTTAATATCAGCTAACTGCAGTTGGTAGATTCACTACAGTTGGTAACTATCCGTCAGATAGTTAAATGAAGGAAACCATTATATTTGACATTTGACAATCAATTAATATGTCGATCCATCCTCTATGTCAATAGATACCTCAGACAAATAGTGCATCCTTCTATCTTTGTGAGATACGATTACCGCTACGTGCGCGAGAACTTTCTTCATTTCGGTGATCCTTTTTGATAGCGAAATTTCAAGTTATGTGCTCTTCTCTTTATTGATCTTTTGTGATAGTGACACTTTACTGCTAATTTCGCGAGAACTTTTTTTACTGTAATTAATTACAATTAGCGATGCCGAGGAGAAGACGAGGACTTAGGTCATCGCAGTCAATCAACAGTGCGAAGATCTACCTCACATGCTAACAGCACTGATTACCACAGACAGACAGGTCAAAAAAATAGACGTAATGCAATGTCAGAATTGCGATCTTTAGAGAGTTACAATGAAGTAGATAGGCCTATAATGCAACGAGTTCGTGCACGTCAAACACAACAACAGCGAGCAAAACATAATGAAATTGAGCGATTCCGCAGACAAATTGCTCCTATACTTCTGGAAGGAGCTGCATTCCACTATGATGGAAAAATACATTATTGTGCCGAAAAATCGGCAACAATTGGGGAAATGACAATAATTTGTAGATATTGTTAGGCGTTAAAATATATTGGTGAATCTACTGGATTATGTTGTGCTGCAGGCAGAGTAAAATTGCGACAATTGGTCCCACCACCAGATATCTCTTACGCTCTTTAGTTTTTGGGATTGAAAATGATTCTAAGCACTTCTTGGTCAACATTCAGAAATATAACAGCTGTTCCCAGATGACATCGTTTGGAGCTACACATATTATACAGGGGAATTCTATGCCCACTTTCAATATTTTTTTCGTAATATAATAATTTCCGCTATATATTAAAATATATAGCGGAAATAATTATTGCACAAATCTTTAAAAATTGCACATACGAAGACAAATTTATATCTTGTTGATAAAGTTGATAAGCGTTGTGCTCACAATCCAACAGTGAGGAGAAACATTGTCAAAGAATTACTAATGTTTTTCTATCAGAACAACAATTTAGTAAACATCATGGAATGGGATGCCGCACTGCATTAATTGACTGTCGCCTATTGGGCGTTACGAAGTTCGTCGCGGCAACAATTCATTTAAATAAGAAAGTAATAATATTGTTATTGGTTTTCAAAAAACTTCAATATTCATTTCAAGTTGGGGCCAAAAATTGCCTGTGTTCCTGTTACTGTATTGATATTTTGAGATTTGTTCAGTAAGACAATGAAATTGCTTCTCTATATATTCGTCTGAAATGGGATTGGCTCATTTCCTACGAATTGTGGAGATTTCTTGACTGTATTAATGAGTGCCTATAATCTACATCATACATATTCCATTATATTTCAATTAAGGCTGTCGATTATGTTTACGATAAGAGGTTAATGATAAGAGCCGTTATTTCTCAACTATAATTTGAAAAATGCATCGTAAGATTCCATTTCGAAGTTTCAAATGATCTATCAAAGATAGGTTATCATTTTTCTGTTAATGCCAGTAAAATCTTAGCGTAGTTTTGACGGAATGCTAAATTTATTTTGATGGGGTTTTTATTATTCCAATCGTTTTCTACTGTAACACATTTTCGAATTTATCATTTTATTGAAACAACTTAGCTAAATTCCTAAAGATTTTCTTATACACTAGACTGATTAGTTATTTTCGAGCATTTCCGTCAGCAAACCTTTCAGTTAGAGCACAATGCAACTTTCTAGCTCCAGCAATTTGTGAATTGTATTGAATTATGATATTTTACTCAGCCAAGTATTTCCTCCTATGAGTTCATGACCCATGAAACTCATACAAGAGTGTCATGGGCGTTACAAAATGTCCAAAAAGTTAGATGAAGAACTAAGTTGATAATGAAATCTCAATAAAATTTAATGAACAATTTCTTGATTTCAACTGAAAAATATTAACATAGTTGAAATTATTATTATCGTATGAAGCATTAATTTCTTTTCACCTGATTGGATTCGATATCTGACAGAGTGATGCATGAAGAGGCTACAATTCCATCATTAAAGAAACTATGAAATGGGACCAGAGAATATCATAACAGAGTTGGGCGGGACATAAATGATCTGCCACGGAGTATTACCTCTGGAGGATAGATATGCCCATAATTGCTCGATTGGCAATGGTTATTGCAGTAGGTCATAGGCCGTGTGAACTGTCCCGTATGGTGATTTGTCGCGCAGTGTACGTTTTAAAGCAATGACTATGTTTATAATCAGTGCGTTTAAATTCAATTCATATGTCATTAATAATATTCACAAACCTCGAACTTTCAAATGCATTCAACAAACATTTCGAAATGTCATTCGTGCATAAATACAGTTATTTTTGCCATCCCTTATAGGGTAGCTATAAGGTACTTCTCTAATTTTGCAATTTTTTCTTGCAGCTCCGACGAATCAGTTTTTGATCACCTCCAATCCAGGGGAAATTTCATTGGAAAATTTTTTTCTGATTGTTTACAATGCATACACTCAAATGAAATATTTTTTTATAATAATTTTTCGAAAAAATCCGAAAGATAAAATTCTTTGGAGTACCAGAGTGCTTTTGTCATCCCCTCTCAAAATTTTCTTGAAGAATATATCGGTCGAAATAACAAAAGAAAATCTCTACTCGTAGGTTGAAAGAATACTCGTATATGAATAGTGTGAAGAAGAATACTAGTACGTCGTTGCTCCTCCAACATAATAATGGAACAGGCTCTATAATATATTTCAAAAATACCGTACAACTGACTTGCATAGAGTATTTTCAACCAGAAAAATGAAAGCACAAAAATATGAACAAAAGCGACGACAGAGTAACATTTCAAGCTTTATGCAAAACAATCATGCGGAAGTACACTCATAAAAGACCTACTACAGACCCGAAGCATCGAACGGAAACCAATGAAGTCAGTCGCAAGAATCATAAAACGGAGGAAAACGAAGGACACCCTAATGAAAGCACGGAACAGTGGCCGCGATATTCCCTCAGGATTAGAGGGGTGTATCCTATGCAGTGAATGTCAGTTTGTTATTATAATTTCTTGCTAAAGACTTGAGTGATTCGCCTAAGTCGAATCTTCTTTCACAGTAATAACAGAAATAAAACCGCGAAAACTTCGTTTATCATTAATATTTCGTTACAAATTGCAGCTCTGTCAGTTATTTGAAAGGTATGGTTTTCATAGGTTAGCAGTATTAAGAAATAAAAACTCATTAATCATCTCAAAGTAGGCTCTGATATATTCGAAGAGCAAGGAAAATATTTTTCGGAAAAATATTCGAAATTTTCTCGTTGTGATGATAAAAACACTTCCAAAGCGGAATGCTGATCCAGTATTGTTCTATGATATATCAAATAAGCGAAAGAGGCAAGAAGAATGACACTTTGCTCTAAAGACATATACAAATCTGGCAAACTCAGCGACATTGCCAACTACCCTGACGAAGAAAAGTTATAATTGAACAGTAGGACGACCATATGATACCATGAAAAGCACTGCTTCAAGCAGTTCATGCGGCCGAAGTGGAAGATCTGAAGTCTCAATCTAACTGCTGCAATTAGGTATTTGATATCTACATCTAGAAAAGCAATGAATCATTTCTTGACAGTATGATAAAGGTAACGTTTCTAATACTGATTTAGATTTTTCACCAGAGTCCAAAAATTCCTCTTGAAGTCTCTTAGTTGCAGTGACTGTCAAGTTTTTGAGTGCAGTCAACATGGTAATGATATGTAACCCCTTAGAGTGCTAAAAAACCTTCTCATTTGAGGGTAGGTTGAGTTCATTGAATTTAGCGATGCACAGAAAAACTATCATCATTTACGTTAGACAATTCATGCCTTTTATTGGAGTAATACAGTGGCATAGACTGAACAACATAACCGCGTCAATGCTTCTTAGGAAATTAACGTTAGTTTATTATTCCTTCCATGGATTAAACTAACTGTGTCAGTTGTATTGACATGAATTTTCATTCCAGAAGTTCATTCAGAAACACAGTAAATTGAGTATAAAATGGCCTCACCTACACTAACGGTGATAAATAATAATGCAATTGTACATGAGCGTCTTATGCATATTCTTGTCTTCTCTTTACGCGAGCTCACCTCGAGTACCTTGGTGCATCTCAGAAACAAGCAATCTGCTTAGCGGAATTTATAAAATATTTTCATTGTTAAGACCTGTGGGCGGATGTACCTGTAAAACCAGGAGGCAAGTATTTATTACAATGACTAAAGAGAGAAATGTAATTAATATCAATTGCATCCCCACGTTATAAAATTCGGTTGCAATTCCTAAAATCCATATTAACGCTGTAATAATAATAATAATATTTATTTAACTGAAGCTATAGTAAAACCTACATGTTTTGAAATGTCAATTTTTAATTACATACCTATCTCATTCTTTAAAATATACTTCCCTCCTTCCCGCTAAATATCTTAATACTAGTACTAGTTTTCAAGATACTTGATAAATGATTGAAAGCATCATATCCGTCATGTATGCCATATTTTGACTTAGAAAACTCACAATTTTTGATATGGATGTTTGAATATATATATAAAATTTTTTGATAGACTATGGGGTACCTCAGGGAACAATATTAGGGCCAATACTATTCAAAATCTATATGAATAAACTTTTATTGTCGGAGAGTGTAGGTAAAATAATCAGTTTTGCAGACGATACTGCCATAGTTTACCTACTCAAGAGCAAACTGAAGCGATATCAAAGCCAAAGCTGAATCTGATTTTGTGAACATCTAATTGGTTAAAGCATCACCTCTTAACTATTAATATAGATAAAACGAAATACATTCCTTTTGCTGTAGATAAGCGCTTACTTCCACCCAGTGAACCACTGATAATTAAAATAGCAGAAAATTCATTTAACATTCCTTGCACATACGAATGTAAATACTTAGGAATTATACTGGATTCGCACCTTACATGGGATTCCCACGTCAGAAGTTTAATTCTTAAGCATAGAGGATTGATATCCAAATTTAAAGAAATGTCAATTATTCTAGACGTAAAACATCTAACAATAATTTACAAAGCTCTAGCGGAGTCTCTGATACGATATGGTATTGTTGCGTGAGGTGGTGCCTATGATACAGGCATAAAAAAGCTTGAAATTCAAAAAAAAATGGCTGCTGAAAATCCTTCTTAAAAAAGATATCAAATATTCTACTGACTTTCTGTATGAAGAAGCTGACATGCTAGATATACGCCAGCTGTTTGTTCAATCGCTGCTAAATTTCACGAAAAAAAAGACTGTTGTTACTTTATTGAACACAACGTGAATACCAGATATAGCAGAAACTCTTTATCAATTCTGCTATAAATCCATATGTCTTCGTACCTACTCCTATTTGGCACCAAGAATTTATAATGAATTGCCATTTGAATTAAAAACTACGGTCAACATTAAGAATTTCAAGTCCGTCATAAAGAACTTGATGAAAACAAAGGACAGGTATATGATTCATCAACTGGTGAACAATTTAAAGCTAAAATGGTTGTAGAAATATATATGATAGTGTTACACATTTTTATAATATTGATATTCGCTTCTCCCCAATATTTTTACCAAATTTCATATTGATGAGTTTTTTCTGGAATTATTAAAATAGATACCTTTATATGTACGTAGGTATTAAATAGTTATTGCAGAATATAGATAGACATTCTTCGTACTCACCACAGGCTACGGTCTTTGTGAGAAAATGTATTATCTTTGTTTAGGCAACAAAACTAACAAGATAGATTTTAAAATCAGAATACTAGTGTTTCACCTATATAATTGTATAACGAGAACCTTAAATAAAGATTATTATTATTATTATTATAGATGAAGCAAAGAGTATTCTCTGTTCAACAGACCTTAGTTAGAAGAGTTCAGTATAATTTTAACTGGGGTATACCTGTTGCACTTTAAAATAGTTCGCATGGCACCATTTTGTAACTTTTATAATTCTTGAATTTTTTCCTTAGTCTAACCGAATAACAATTGACTCACAATTGACTTTTAATACAGTCAATTCTGATGAAACAACATGAGAAACATTATCAAATGTCCGTAAGCTATCGTATACAAATAAATATTTGGTACACTTAATTTTGTCGAAATGAGATCTGATTCAAGAAAATTAATTTTACTTAGATGAGAAAATCAACCCAAACTTTCAATAACATAAAATTTTTTTTTTGATAAAACAAGTAAGACCAAATTAGTCGAATATTTAATCAAAAAAAACATCTGATAAAAGGTTGTGAAAAAGGAAATGAATTATCTGAGTTACAAATGTGTCTTATCGGGATTAATATTTGATAATGCCCATACTTGGAAGAAATTGATATCTATATTGGAAACAATGTTTAATTTTTGGGGCATTGATTGAAACGAAATGCCATGATGTGCCTTCAAAGTACTACTTTTCCTTGATTTTGTTAATGTAGTATCGATTGGTCAATTCCAGATTCGCCAGAATTGAAAACTACGACTATCTGAATGAAATGGTCTAATCAAACTACAAAGACAAACATTTATAGTATTCTCTTCCAATTTTTCTAATTCTCAAAATTATACTAAATACTCACCTTACTTTCGATTTTTCAAAAATCTTTCGATCAACTTCAACATCTAGAATTGAAGTATATATCGATATGAAGTTATCGAAGACTGGGCTGCCAAATGAAACAATTTAAAAGCTGTGAAGTAAGTGATGTAAGTGAGTGAAATCTTAATATATTGACCAAACATTCAGAAATGAGAGTGAGTTTTTCTGCCAGCAGTTAGTAACTTCAAGAATATCGACACATATTCAATAACATTGTTTCAGCAATATCGAAACGGTTTTTCCTGTGTATTGATGTGTAATTAGAGATGTAGAGCGTTGTATCATTTATCGTTATTAATGAGATAATGCCACGAATGATATGTCAAAATGTTAGCGTTGTTAGCGTCAAATGATATTATGACAACAAAAAGTCCATATGAATTAAGTACGAAAATTACGTTCAACTATAGAATTGACAAGTAAATCACCTTCCATACTTCGAACATGTTAATTTAGTATGGAATCATTGGAAATCCGACTAATTTGAAATTAATAAATGACACGGAGATTTTGCTTATCTCTTGGCGAAATATTACTTAAGTGAAACTTAAGCCAAGTGTGTTAATTATAATTTATTGTTTATAATTTGAAATTACTGGAAGTGTAATATTTTCTCAGTCTGTTGATGTACCTACCCGTTGGCTTCACTGAATAGTTAAAAAATAAATAGTACTACATGCCTTTTAGGGATTTCGAAAATATTCATGAAAATATCGTACAAAGTTCGACGAGTTAGCTAATAACAAAATATTTTGCGAACTGTTCGAAATCAAATATATTTTGTACAAGTTTCAGGCAGGCCACTAAAGTGAGAGTCACCGGTGATCGATTAAGTTAATACTGATAGACTGCGGTATCTGTCTGATCTAGATCGACTTCCAGGTGGGTATATTTAATTTTGCGTGCCGAGTGTCGATAAATTGGCGTAATCTGTAATTCTGTCTGACACCGTGTGTATGCTAATACCTCGGCGGCAAAGATTTGCAGACCACATGCGATGAGATCTTCTTTGCCGACGACGGACTCACGGTTCAGTCATACATCGTGACTGCGCTATGAAAAGGGAGGCATGTGGATGACGAAGACTGTCTCTGTAAGTAGACTACATATTTTGGACTCTGGATTATTATGAGAATTTTATAGGCTTTGCACACATGCATTATTGTAAAAGTTTTTTCCACTATTCAATAATTTCATCATTTCCTACTCGTATTAAGAATGTTTAACATTGTTGTATATCATAATAACTATAGACTCCATAGTCCTCTTCATCCTTCCACACAAACACACGCATACATAAACTCGTGACATTTTGGATGGAATGCTGTCTTAACTTTGTTGAAATATTGTACACAACGATATAACTACAAGTGAAATTGAAAATGTTCGGGCAATTATTACCGAATAATTGTGAACAGAATAGAGAAGAGATCGACATATAAATCAGATTTGTAGCAGAAATGAATTCCAAATTTTTGGATTTCGAAGAAAGCCTCTTCTCAGAGTGAAAAAGTGCCCAACAGCCCAACACAAGGCCTGGCCCGATTTGGGATTTGAAATTGAAGGAAGTGCTTTTCGGCAAACGCTGAATTTAAGTATCACCATCTGGATAATTATTATTACAGTAAAATAAAAAAGTTTACTGGTTGTTTGTCGCTAGTACAATTGAAACATTGGTTTGAAAAGTTATCAACCTGAATTTATTTTGTTAAGTAGACTGCCTATTAAGAGCACATTGATATTTTCAAAAATTATTCAATCGAAAAATATGCCTGTATTTCATAGAATACGAAAGAAAGGGGGTTACTAATTTTTGAAATTCTCTCTAATATACAGATTATTAGCTTGAAGATTTGATGTCTCTCTTCGGCCAATTAGAAGAAATTTCATTGTTTAAAGGGCAATGCATTAATAGTTCGAAAACTTTAGCTGATTGAAAACTAAACATGATTGTTATTGATGAAGTTTATTGAAATCAGATTGTTAAGCAGCACTTCGAAATATGAAACAAATCAGGATGATTCATTGAAAATGCAAAATAATACAGAAAATGCCATATATATATATATATATATATATATATATATATATATATATATATATATATATATATATATATATATATATATATATCTATCTATAATTTTCAAGCAATAACAGGGTATTTTCGATATAAAAATCTTTATTTTCGTTGACTTGTCGTTGTATATCCCAATTTTGTCAAAACTAAAGAGGAATTATATTTTATAAATTACCAGAGATATCAAAACGTTACACTTATTTCATTAAAAATATCAAATTGGCTTTTTTGTCTCTTTAGTGTTCTGAGGAATTTTTCTGGCTTAGCATTCGCTTCGGAAGTTTATTAGTTTTATAAGTATATTTATGAAGAGACAAAAAAACCAATTTGATTTTTTCAAAAAAAATAGGTTTGATGTTTTGATACTATAACATAATATTCATGATATATCATAAAATTCAGTTATTCATCAGTTTCGACAAAATTGTGATATACTACGAAACGTCAACAAAAATAAAGCTTTTTACATTGAAAATAGCCTGTTATTGCTGAAAATATTTTTGCCAACTTCGAAATATATGTTTACTTATATATATATATATATATATATATATATATATATATATATATATATATATATATATATATATATATATATATATACTGTTAATATCATAAGCGTCTTTTCACTTGGTTGAGAGTGATGGATAATATAGCTAAAAAGGTAAAAAGTCATGTTGGTGTGTGAGAGAGTGGCAGGATGTAAAGGCGGAAACACAAATATTTCACTATATCCGACAAGACTGTTTTATATTCGTGTAACTTCTCTAGATACTGAAATGAACGACTCGATTGTTGGCAGGATATCAGGGTATTATGCGAGAATTTTAAAACCAGTAATCTTCAAAGTTTGAACGCACATTGAATTATTAAGAACCTTCTACTCGATGTGAGGATTCCATTCATAATCATTTATTAGTTTCCTCTTGAAAGAGTCATTCGGTACAATAACTTTGTGCTTTCTGAATCATAATGACAGCTGACATGATCAGAATGGTTCGAATCAGTTCATTTCTTCCAGTCGTGTTGCTACGCATTCATTTTAATATTTGTAGAATAGGTAAAATATAAAAATGCTACCAAAATGAAATTTTGGAAATCTAGACATTTTTTTATTTATAAAATAGGCTTCGCGGATAAAAATCAAATCTGAAAAGCCACACCCTACTCACAAAAAACGGTCGAATTTCATATCTAACGTGGCTTTTCAATCATGGAATTTAACTTTTAATTTAACACTTTTAACTTCAGTTTAATTAATAGTTTAAAGAATCGTTTGGACAACTTTTTGTCATGGTTGGTTCCTCTTCGTACATACTGAGTAATTTAGTAAGGGTTGATTGTGTATCGCCTGCTAACACTTGGTCTAACATTATACAATTTGTTGAATGATGATATCAAGTCATCTTCTAGTATTTGTGTATTTGAAAAAAACTAAAAGTTTTTCTGGTGGATAAGTGTTATTATAATTAGAGCAAGTTTTTGTATACCAGTAATTGATTATCATTTTTGTTTTTGACCTTACCTGTTTGGCCCATGACATTTTCCATAATACTGTAGTATTTTCAGGAAAAAAAGTATTATTATAACTAATTTTATCTTTATTTACCAAATAGAAATTGTTGATTAGTTATTGGGTACTGATTAGTATATGGGTTCTCCGGTTCATTCAACTCAAATTCTAGCCATGAGCAACCTATTGTCCAACACTTATGTTTATATAATAATTTTCAAAGCAATTTAATGATGGCTAGTAGTTCTTCCTTCAGAAGCTCTATGTGCTTGTGCTGAAGTTAGACCTCTAGAATCGTACCCAGCAGCATCAGTAAGCCGATATCATTATAAGGTCACTATACCTATTATAATGAAGATGATTGAAGAAGAATCAATCAGAGGGAAATCATCTGAGAGATTTGGCGTAAGTGAAATTGTGGATTTATCTCTGATCCGCATGCTCTAGAACAGAGGTTCCCAAACTTTCTTGTTTCATAATTCATATTTAATAGTGTTGGCGTTTACTTGATGTAAATCCATTATAATTGAATATAAACTTAAATTCAAACACTTGAACTCATGATTTACACTTCATTGACTACATAGCATGACGCGTTTCATCGTTACAAATGACTGCTTCAGATGCTTAAAGAATAATATAATTATTCTGTATAATATATAATTATTCTGTAAGCATCTGAAGAAGTCGTTTGTAACGACGAAACGCGTCATGCTATGTAGTCAATAAAGTGTAAATCATAAGTTCAAATGTTTGAATTTAAGTGTATATTCAATTCATAATTCATTTTCAAAATTTTGCTGGATTCGATGGACCTCTTGCAGTTACATTACTACCAATTTTCAAAAAAAAGTTGAGCTTAGTCAATATATGGAAACTTGTACTGTGCTGAGTTTCAGCGACGAGTTAACAGTTTTCGAAAGAAAGGTTAGAATTGATTGCTTGATAGGGTTAATTATTTGATGATGATACCGACTCAACAAATTTTCAATTAAATTTCAATTGATTGTGCTGTTAGTGGATGTCAAAAGAGCAGAGTTGGCCAATCGAAAAAGTGACTCCACCCAACTTTACTCTTCTGAAATCTACAGCAACTCAATCAATGCCCACAACTTTTATTCAGAAAACTTCCCATTCGAAGTGGTAAAAAAATAAAGTATCATCTTGTGATGCAATGTTAAGTATTTATTCAATTATATAAATTATTACACTATCAATTATTATTGTTTCAACAGTCGTGACATAATCAAAATTAAACACTTATAACGTAATGGGATTTCTACAATGGTAATTACCAAAATGTAGTTTCGATGAAATTGATGTACTTGATGGATTGACAGCAAATTATGGATATTTGGCTTGAGTTTAAAAAGGAATAACTGCAAATCTCCCCGTTCTGTGATATTCCGTCTGCTCCTTTTGTTCATGAAATTCCGGAAACAAATGAGTAACGTTTCTCCTTGGCATTCATATTGGTCAAGAGTCAAACAAGTTAATGCAAAATTGCAAGCACATCTATCTCAAGTCTTATCAATTTACACGTCTGAACAAGCGTTGTCGACTCGACGGTGGCCAGCGAGGCAACGGCAAGTCTCAACACGTTGTACTGAATATGGAATATGCAAGTTTTTACAAGTAACAGACACAGGGCTTCTTGATAAATTATCTGCCTATGATGATAGGAGACCCTTGGGGGTTCACTTGGACCACATTGGGAATTACTCCTCTTGAAACATGGTAACTAGAGTACTTTCCTGAAATGTTATGCAAAGTCGAAAAACTAATTTGTGAAGAATTATCTTGTGCTTGGGACAGTTTGTACGATCCCGGCAACTCTATTGAGTTATCATCGATTTTGTTCCAAGAAACTCATAATAACTTCCTTAACTGAATCACAAATCTCCCCTTCAATCGAAAGATCTTCAAGCAGTTATCAAATTTTGACCCAACTGAAAATATTTCTATCGAACGATGAAGAAAATTTTTCTTTCAAATATTTAACGGCATCTCTTTCTTCTTGATACCTTCGCCAAAAATTTTCATCGAAAAGATGTTTTATGCGTATTGATCAAAAAAATATCTCCCGTTATACTGAGGGATGGTCTACATTTGTGTCTTTATGGTTGTCGCTTTTTGTACACCGATTGGTTTTTATTTTGAATCTGTCTGATGAAATAATTTCTGCTTGTTACCAGGAATTCAACTGGCTATCTAACTGAGTTGGTAAAGATGAAAATAATTTCAATTTAGGGTATACCGTAAAGGAAAATGATGTATGCTGATTGTTATAAATTAATGATTTTCAATTTACGATTTTCCTCACCGATCTAACAGAATCTACGGTATATAATAAACATAACTGAATTGTTTTGCCGTTATTCTCACAGTCCTAATACGCTTAACTAATTATATACGTGATAATTATCAATCTATCTGATTATTTTATTACCGAGAATTTATCGATTAATCTATTCGATTATATAGAGATATAATATACCCACGTAGAGCTTTCAATTGATGTATGTTATCTTTCGCCCTCATATGCTCTGATTATATTATTAGACACTCCTACCACCTTTCATTAAATCAATCTTGATAGTGTAATATCCGAGCATACTTTGATCATGTTATTATAATTTCTCAGGCATTAATTACAATCTATCAACTTTAACCTGATTGGACAATCTCGCTTGATCTACAATGTGTATTTTTGGCTCTCTATGCTCTAATTCAGCATAATTTTATGGATAAATGTGACAATTCAGGAAATTTCTCTATTGAATTCGAATAAACTTTTCTATGAGAAAAGGTTATTCATTAAGAATTATACCTTTGAAAAATAACGCCAGAAATCATAGCAAAAATTAATTTTACTTTTATACATATATATATATATATATATATATATTTATTTATTTAAATACTAAAAGTATAGTATAACGTTCTTTCGACAATTTTTTGACGAATTTTTGGAGAGATTATTATACCAGAGATATAAAAATGATATATCTTCCTCATCCTTTGGGGGATAAATGTTAGCGATAAAGAAATCGGTGCCCATATTTATCGGAAACGTAACACAGTTCACTGATTCGTACTAATAGAAACAAGTCAATTACGTCACGTCCAATAAATGACTGACATAATATTTACAAATGCGATGAAAAAGGCACGATAACTACATAATCCTTTTCTTGGTGTCGATTTCTTCATATTTATATGTATATATATATATATATATATATATATATATATATATATATATATATATATATATATATATATATATATATATATATATATATATATATATATATATATATATATATATATATATAAATATTCAGGAGACTTTTCTATCTTTCTAATAAAAATAATAATCTTTTTAATAATTAAGACTTTCCAATCGGCAATTCTATATTTCGAACGAAATTCCGTTCTTCTTCAGGAATACTAAAAATATAGACAAGGTGTTAGTTAATTAGTTAAATTTTGTAGAAAAAGGAAACCTACATCTGACATAAGTCAATAAACCAACAAAAACGACACAAAAGTCATCCAACAGTCATTTGAATATAAAGGCGACAGTGCTCAACAACGTAAGATATATAAATGACATGTAATACAAACTCATAAAGCGAGGTTAAATCATACAACGTGTAGTATGACACATCAACTTACAAAACTGTATTGACACAGAAAACAATCACAACACGACCGATGGTCCTAGCCTCCTAGCCATTGGAAATTTGGCCAGGCTCATCCAACGATAACAGATAGCTATAAACACAACTGAGGCTCTCAATATCAGTTCTTTTTTTGTTGTTATAAGGAGTAGGTATTCTTGATATAGCACATCTCCAAGAAGGTTCTTTTCTTATGGTTAGATTCAATGGGGAGAATTTTTGGTTAATCGAAATCAAAGTGATTCTCTAAAGAAGAAAAGATCTCGAGTATCCATTTTCTAGAAATATATTAAAGAGCCTGATTTCAGCAGATCTAAGGTATTGAGGATGACATGTAGAACTAACCCCAAAAGTGATTCGATCTTGCGTGGATATGTATGAAGTCTCTTTTTGGAACCAATCCAGTTTGATAATATTATTATTCGTACTGATTACCTTTGTGTCTAAAAGTATATATATATATATATATATATATATATATATATATATATATATATATATATATATATATATATATATATATATATATATATATATATATCCAACATTTTCAAAAGGAAGTTTGATTTATCCTCTAGAAAATATCCAATAATTAGATCGTGGCGATTTGAACTATGCCTTCACTCATCTGATTCATCAAGCTGTCAAACCACAAGAACCTAAACAACATGATCTGAATCCAGCAGGGTAGCAAACGGAAAAATCTAAAAATGACGTATTGTTTGCTGGTGCGATAATGGTTTGAGATGGATATGTATATGTGTTGATGGATAGTCGCACCACAGGTGGGTTATCGGGCAGATGCTACAAATACCCTTTGGCGATGAGGTATTCATCATCTTCACGCCAATAGGTTCTACGAGAGATAAGCAGAGGATGAAAAAATGAAGTATAAGTTATTGATGTAGGTCTATATGAATTATATCTTCCGTTTATTATTTTAGTGCATATGAATTTTTGACCTCATTCGATTCATTCTATTGGAATTTTGATTGCATTATCATGAATGTACTTATATATAAATATATATATATATATATATATATATATATATATATATATATATATATATATATATATATATATATATATATATATATATATATATATATATATATATATTTCAATCTTTTTTTAACAGGCTATTTTCGATGTTGAAAGCCTTATTTTGTTGACGTTTCATTGTATATCACAACATAGTCAAAACTAATGAATAACTTAATTTCATGAACTACCATAGATATCAAAAAGTCGAACTTATTTTCTTGAAAATAATCAAATTATATACTACTTTAAAAAGCCGATTTGATTTTTTTCGAAAAGATAACTTTGGCCTTTTGATATATATGGTAGTTCATAAAATTCAATTATTCATTAGTTTTGACAGAGTTGTGATATACAACGAATCGTCAGCAAAAATAAAGCTTTTAACTGTTACTGCTAAAAATATTGAAGATATATATATATATATATATATATATATATATATATATATATATATATATATATATATATATATATATATATATATATATATATATATATATATATATATATATACGATAATTAAGGAGTATTGCCGTATGATATTAATTGGTAAAAGATGAGTTCTCAGCAAAAGTAGGGCCACTATAATTGATACACAACCAATATATTAACCTTGTCTATATTTCGAACATGTTTACATTCTTCATCAGGACTCTGAAAAATAAATAAATGTAAAACAAAGTGTTTTAATCAGAAAATTACATCTTACGGTTATATATATAAGAAAATGGATACTAGAACATTCATTCGAAAAATTCAAATTAACCAGAGGAATGTTATAAGAAAGATATGTGTACCTACGTGTACGCTGTGATGCCTCCATTATCCTTCATGGGATATTGTAATTAATTATATTGGAGGCATCAATTCGTACACATTCACATATCTAGCTCTACTACAGCATGCTTTTGGTTAATTTGAATGAATGAATGTTCTAGTGTTCGTTTTCTAAAAATATTTTATTCAGTGCCATCAGCACAAAAACTTCATACTGTATTAATGGTGTATTAATTCAGCATGTGATGAAGAAGTATTACTTCGAAAAGTCGTCATGCGTAGGTATTCGTATTAAATTATGAGAAAATTCTGAATATTGTTTCATTATGGATATTAATTTTCTCCAAGTATCGGTCTCATCAATAAATATATATATATATATATATATATATATATATATATATATATATATATATATATATAAATATACTAAAATTCCAATATTATTAGAACAATTATTCCCTATAGAGAGAGCGATTCAACTTGAATTTGCTATTTTGAAGGGATTTTGCTTCAGCTTTTCTGCCTCCCGAAAACGCTTCTGTCTCTCAGGATTCTCTTCCTTCCTTTCTTCATCTTCATTCATCTGTCTTCGTTCATCTGTCCATTTCATTCCTGGTTGGCGAAATGGTTGTTGCTCAAATTTCACATGTGCGATTTAATAGCTACACTCCGTGCGATGTAAGAGATTTTTTATATTGATTTGTTGTAAATCTTTTTGGACACCTTTCAGCCACTCTGTGCCGCTTTTGAGTATGAAAGTGTAAATCAAATACAAGTGTTCTAATTATAATTATGCTATAGCAGGAAGAATAGGTCATTATCAGTTTTATATTATTGTAGTTATATTTTCAAGTTTTTAATTCGAGTGTATTGTCACCATTATTCATGGATTCTGAAAACATTTTATTTTTGATTGGATAGATTCCTAATGATAATGCATAAGAAAAGAAGTATTTCTTAAGATAAAAAAATCTAGTTTTACATTGATAAGGAATAGCTAAGAACACGCTGGGAATCAAAACCACCAACATCAGCCGCAAACGTAAACGTGATAACTCTACAGTTATGCTATTTTGAATTTAATTTTAAAGTTATGTATTATGCTAAAAATTTTATTTCCTGCCTCCTGTGAGGATTGAACTCACGACCCCTGGTTTACAAGACCAGTGCTCTGCCACTGAGCTAAAGAGGCTTCGTGTGAGCTTTGAATATTAACTAATAACTGAAATGAACACGTTAAAATGTAACAAAATATATTTCAATGTGGTATCAAGAAATATTCGTTCAGATAATTGCGCCTTAGATCGAAGGGAAGGATGATCTCCAGATGAAGAACGAGGATCTATCGATTTCGCTCTCGGTGAGCAAATATACTGCACAGAGAAAGGATCTATTAATTATTTTAAAACATTGTACGGAAACATTTAATTGGTCATGATAAAAGATACGTGCAGTAACATACAATGTGCCATGTAATTTATAGTAAACAATATCGGTAAATAACAACAATGGAAAGATCGGATAACCTCCTCAGCAATGTACGAAGACCATTATTTATAGTCGATACAGATAATTTATCTAGATTAATTACTAACTCTACTAGATAAAAAGGTCTTTATATAATTTAATTAAACGATCAGACCATGTCACGAAATTCGTCTTATACCATTCAACCCAGTATTGTTTGCTATAATTATGATTATAAGGTAAATAAATGGCGGATGTCAGACTGAGTTTGTGGGAACTGAGTCAAGTGGTCGGGAATAAACCGGGACTAACCGTTCAGCTCGACACGTATTTTGTGACTTACGACCTGAGCTTCGAACAACTGTCAACAGATGAACGATCAACAGATTCCTACAATAACAAAACTGTCTTGTTATGAAGGTATAACTATAGATTGAGTTTTCTCAAATGTCAATAATTGATTATGCCGATACTTGGAGAGAATTAATATGCATAGTAACACGATATTTGAATTTTTCTCATGAAATGAAAAAAATGCTGCTAATGTGTCATTCGAAGAGGAAGTAGTAGGTACTTCAACAGTTGTTTATAGTTTTAATATATAAAAAATATTGAAATAATGATTACATTACTTTATTACTCAAACATTCTGTTTTAGTCAAATGAATATCAACATATAATAATAGTAATAATAAGTTCTTCATTCTCAACAGGTATAATACCCAATAACATAAAATAATAACATATTGTTGAATACTAATTGAATAATTGAAATATAAAACATATAAAAAAAAGCTTAATCTAATCTAATAAAAATGGTAACGAATAACTACATTATAATAAAGCAATATTTGAAATTTTCTCATAATTTAATATAAAACACGCATGACGACGTTTCGAAGTATTACTTCTTTATCAAATGCTGGATTAATACTATGTGTAATTTTACAAAGTCAGTAGGTACTTATAGCTATTTTCAGAGAACATACCGATGAACACAGAAAATCAATTTCTTAATCAGTTGTCAGGTATTCCAACTAAATCTAGGAAAGATACATATATACAACTAAAATTTCTAAGAACAAATAAAGGAAATTTTAAATTTTTTAACATAAAACACAAAATGGAATGTGAATTATCTGAAACTTAGGTAATCAATCTGATCTGCTAACTGAAATATTCCATAAAATAAAGGAAATTTAAAATTTTTGAACATAAAACATAAAATTGAATGTAAATTAACTATAACTCAGGTAATCAATCTGATCTGCTAGCTGGTACTGACAACAAGTACTGACTTTGTAAAATTACACATAGTATTAATTCAGCATTTGATAAAGAAGGAGTACTTCGAAACTTCGTCATGCGTATTTTATATTGAATTATGAGAAGATTTTAAATATTGTTTTATTATGGATATCAATTTTCTCCATGTATCGGCCTCATCAATAATCAATAACTACATTATATCATTCAATGAAATATTATAAAGAACTCAATCTAAATAAATTCATTTTAGTCAATTTCCTTTGTTCACATAACTCCTAATAATAACTTATATGGATTCAAAGTGAACGTCACAATTATTGTCAACTCAATTTAATGTAGACTCCATAAACCAAATGGGGGATTGTATTAGGGAGTTGGTCCTCGAAGTCTCTAGGTGGAATAATTCTTTATTACGGGAATTTCGCCTTGAAACACGAAATTTCAAAACGGACAAGGAAGGAGGACAATCAATACTATTGTGCAATAATTTGTACAGAAATTTGAGTGATAAAGTTTCTCTCCTGCGGTACAATGAGATTAAACTAAATCAACTCAATAATTCGTTGTGATTGACTCCTCTCTGTGGATAAACTTTATCCTCCTTCCAAACTAAGAATTTCAGGAACCTTCTCTGAATAGCCTCAAGATTGCGTTGATGGCAAGTCTAAATGGGATGCCAGATCATGCTGCCATACTACAACTTGCTACGGATTAGGGTAATACATAGTCCTATGAATGTTGAGGAATTATTAAAATATTTGCCACGAAGTGGTATCTACCTTATTACGAAAACCTGAGGAGTTGATGGATGACACAATTTATATTCTTCTTCTCCTCTTCCTATTCAAACTTTTGCGGGAAGTCAGACCTTACAATTTTATAATAGAGAAAAGTATACCTTTTTCCAGCTTTTTATTTATTATATTGCAGTCGTAGTATTACAACATTTTCAAGCACATTAATGAAGAAATTGGAATTCTCAATATCGAGTATGAAGTGCATGGTTGATGAGTTATAAAGTTTGCATTCTTCTTCGTTTAAGTATGTCCTACACCACGATGTATTCTTCTTCATATAGCTTGACACAGTGGTGTAATCTTTATATCTATTTGATGATTTGATACATTGACGGTGAAATTTTTATTGTGTTCAAAGATTTCTATGTATTCTAAAAGATCTAGGTTTTCGCCTTCTGAAGCTGTTTGTACCTAATCTCCGAATTATCTGGAAAAGTATGCCCCGAGCCTAGAAAATGTTCGCCAAACTTCGATTTCTCTTCTTTAGCACGAAGGATTGTCGATGTTTTTTGAATCTTACAACACTCTGTCTGTTTGCTTTATGTGGAAGCTATTGCATTAATTACATCTAAATTCATGAAGTCCAGATTTTTATTCGGTGTAGTCATATCTTCATCTTTAAAAAACATCAAAAATTCCTACAAAACTTCTTTCCGATCGAATTTCAAATATTTACTCGATGATTTACTCCACCCATTTGGCAACGAGAACTTTCTAAATGAAAAAAATGGTCGAATTCTGGTACAAAACCATAATTATCATTTGTCACACGAATCGCCTTCGATCGAAGCAATGAAATGTATGTCGAACAAAAAGATGAAAAAATGCGACAAAACCGAGTTTCTCTGACGAATATTTTCTGACATAAATGGATCACTGTTATTAAAACAAAAACAATAAGTAATAATATTCAGGAAAAAGTTACCCAGGATGCGGAACAATTTACAGCCGATTTCGGCTTTGGCTTTTGCCAAATATGGTGGCAACATAGCCCGACATGATTTAATACTGCTCCACGTTGATTAATGCATGCTGAGTAATTCATAAAAAAGACCTCACACCGTTTCTGAATTTTTTAACACGTACAAAATAAGAACAAATTATCTGGTGCGCTGAAACCTATAATTTCGTATCGGCCGAAAATACGAAATTAATCATTGTGTTCCTTTTGAACTTCATGTACCCCCACCAAGATATCGGGTAAATGAAGCACTAAATGAACGTACGTGTGAAATTTGTAATAACCCGCTTGAGCGCAAGTATATAGAGAAAATCAAGAGTGCCTTCTTTTAGTCATGTTTCGAGTAGATATTCAACTTTTATTACTGAGTAAATTAATTGAGTACTTCATTTATTCACAAACTTTTGATATGAGAATTTTTGAAAAATTTTATGCCAAAAATCTCTGAGATATGTTTATACAATATGTAACATATACTTACAATTTTTGAACACACTGTACAAAAAAGGTGGTCTCCATCCCAAGTTAGTTCTCGGTGAAACTTTATCCACAGATCATCAAATGTCTTTTAAGGCATTTCGACTCATACACTTGTTTATTGTATCCTAATTAAAATGAAGTAAAATAGGTTCACTGTTCACTAATCGTAATGCTTTCGTTGGAAGATGCTGCTCAATTAAAAGTTTACCTAATATTTACTACCGGAGGACGCTGCGATGTTTTGGAAATCCCCCGGTTACAGTTACTTATTTATGGTATTTGGTATTTCTCATATTGGAGTAGCAGGCAGTTCCAAACCCAAACAGATTTAAAAATTCCATAATGAAAACATTCTGTTCAATAGGATTTTAAAATAATTGGCAATAAATGCAAAAAATGCTCGAACTTTTTAATAAAAAACTTTTTTTTTTGAAGAAGTATAAAAAATGCGAAAGATGCAAAAAAAAAGTAAGTTGTATTTTTTCGAGCTCTATTTATCACCTTTGTATGTGTTTGTTTGAAATACATTGCAAAACATACACATTATGAATAAATACTATATTTTTTTGGATCTATTTCTAATATTACCATAAGATATCTCTGATTGGTGTTAGTGTTCTACCTACAAATCTTCTTCAGGTGTATATTCCTTCATTATATCACATTATCGATGAAATGAATATTTTTTAAATCTGTAATTTTGTTAGAATTTTTTGAATATTTTTCAGGGCATTTGATTTGTCTGGGTTGTTTATAATTATCAAATTGTTATTTCTAATACGAAGCTTTGAAATACAACTTACTTTTCTACTTTGTGAAATTGTTTATTTGTTATACCCCTATCTTTCTACAGATGTCTTCAATGAAACGAAATTACTTTTCTGACATTATCTAACGGAAAAATATTTACACCACGCAACATAAAATATTTAAAGCTTATTGACGTTTGGGTGATATGAAAATAGCCGAAATGCACCCTATCTGAACCTCTATCTATCTACCTTTTTTTTTTAATTTACGATTCTTTTACTAAATGCAATTTTTAGTACTTTATTGGTTCTGTAACTGGTTTTAATCCCGAGTGAGATGAAGGTTTTCGTCTATGTAACTAATATACTTAATGAACAAACCGAAACTGACAAAAAACGAAAATTATTTGTGCTTACTCATAGAAATGGAGGACGTTTAACTCCATCAGAATGGAATTCAAAAAACATTTAAAAATTGTGACTTGTACACAAAAGCATTGAAAACGTGACCTAACATAGCCAACAATATTTCATTTCTACCACTTAAGTCTATTTATTTTTTTTATTATATACTTTATGAATGTATTACACTCATTCATTAGATATTTATGAACTTATCAGAATGAGTAATACTCGAAATTCCTGAAATCGAAGAACTGACTCGAATAATAACACATACTTCAAAACACGCAAAAGATTCAAAAGCAAAGATTACATCACTTTTGAAATTTGATAAACATTTTTGTGATTTAAAAATTTGAGATTTATTCTGAAGAATATTTTGAATGAATTGACAGGGTATAAGTATTGCGTTAGTGTCGAAACTGTTTAAATGATAATATATTCGATGAACTGATTCATTGAATCAGCTGACAAAAACTAGAAAATTTACTGAAGTATTTGAAAGCAAAAAAAATTTTTCTGTTTAACTTATGGCTCAAAACAAAGTTCTTTTCTATATCAATTTAAAGTACTTCTTCAGTTGGATCTAACCACTGAAGTACAACCCTGCTCAACAACTAGAACGTCCGACTAATTCGATTTAGTTTATTACACCAATTTGATTTCATTACAGACTTGAGATGTTATCGTATAAAACATTATTTGACATGTCACGTGTGCGCCTGTAATTTGTCAGCGTTTTGCAGCGATCATATCGGCCTGACGCGATTAATCATAAAGGATTAGTCTAATGCTTCAACAGATAGCGCTGCTAACTGCCAACTCGTTTAACATCCGAGTTGTACTCGAGCGACTCAAGATGCTCTAAGCTCGCTGTGCGCGGTCATTGAATTTAAAAGTCATAAAGCACCCCATTGAACTCATACGTGTCCGGCGCAAGTGCAGGGATATAAAGTTGGCCAGGCAAACAGTTCCATCACAAAGCTTTGATACGCTGATATATCTCGGTGGTCAGATGTAATAAACATAAAATAAGCTTACGCCACACGTTCGAGTCAGGTATTAATTGAGAGTCAAGGTGCGTTGGTATTTGTTGGCCTATGCGTGGAGGATATAGATTATTCGTTATTGCTTCGGCTGAATGCATCGAAATTTATATTACTGAAAGTGATATGGTATGCAAAGAGGATAGCACACCGGATAGACGCCTCTGATCATAAACGCCGGATAAAGACATGTGTAACGTTCTCGTATGTCTGTTGACGATAATATATCGATTTATTTATTTCTATAGACATCGAATGGAACTTATCGCTATGGCAAACAACAAGCTATTAACAAACCTTGATATAATGCTTTTGGCACATATATATTGATTTTCTTTCAAACTGAAATCTGAAGTTCTTCAATGAAATCCCCATAGAAACGTCATCCAAACCAAATAAATTCGAATAAATATAATTAATATGCCTGCCTACTATTATACATATGTTGATGAATAGTTAATTCAAAGATGTTTCATGAAAGAGATGGCAATTTAAAAATTATTCTCCAATAATTGAATTTTTTATATTTAATAGCGTTGGCGTTTACTATCCATTATAATTGAATATAAACTTGAATTCAAACACTTGAACTTATGATGGCAGCACAGCACAGTCAATCAAGAATCAGTCGAACAAAAATAAGAATGTGTCAAACGTCGATACTAAATTAATTCAATCAATCAGAATGAAATCTCAGCATAATGAAATTATCTTCACGAAAGCTGATAAAGGAGATACAGTTGTTTCTATAAATAAATGTAATTACATGGCAAAAACAAACACCTTTATAGTGTCCCAAGACTATTGCGTATTGAAGAAAGATCCAACCAAAAAATACCAATTAGAATTGAAAATGCGTTAAAAGAAGTTAATGTTTTAGTAGATGAGTACACTAAACGTATACTAACTTTTACCAACCCGCAATGTCCGCAATTCCATTCACTTATCAAATTACATAAACAAAATCTCCCTATTCGGCCAGTAGTAAGTTTCACGTCAGCCCCTTCCACTAAAATCTCGAGAGTGCTCATAGATATTATAAAATCGTATTGTAATTTCAAACCAAAATAATCCATCAAGAATTCCTATGAATTAGTCAATAAAATTGAAAAGGTAACACTTCCTAGTAATTGTAAACTTATCTCTTTCGATATAGTTAACCTATTTCCCTCTATCCCACCTTCCGCTACAATTAAAATAATTGAAGATTTGCTTACTAAAAACAACGTAAATATAATAATTCAATCAAAAATGATCATGTTATTGGAAATTTGTTTGAGTCAAAATTACTTTATGTTTAATGATAAGATTTATAGTAGTAAGAGTGGTCTTTGTATGGAAAATCCGTTAAGTCTTCTTTTAGCTGTGATATTTATTGATGCGTTGGAAAAATAGTATTCAAAAACACCCGAATTTCAAACAGCTTGTATTCGGGTACAGATATGTAGTTGATATAATCACCTGTTTTACTGGTACCGATCGTATATCAAAAATTTTTGAGAATTTCATAAATGCAGTTCATCCGAATATAAAATTTACAACCGAAATAGAAACTGATGAATTCATTAATTTATTAGACTTGACATTTACTAGAATAAATAATAAATTTGAGTTTTCCATTTTCCATAGGCCTTCCCATACGGAAACCATAATACACAACTCCTCATGCCACCCATATCCACATAAAATGGCAGCTTTCCACAGTATGATACAGAGATTAACTAATATACCTTTATCAGAAGGAAACTTCAATAAAGAACTGAACATCATTAAACAGATTGCGGTTAATAATAATTATGAACGCGAACTAGTGTCAAAAATTCTTGGCGAAAAACTCTATCAGAGAGCTCTGCGAATAGTATTTCCTTATCAGTATAATAGAAATCGTAAATATAATATTTAACATACTTTGGAACAGTCAGTCGAGAAGTCAAAACCTTTTTGATAAAACTTAATTTCAATTTTTCATTCAAAACGAACAATAATTTATCGAGACACATTAAGAACAATAAAAACAAAATTAAAAGAGAAGACAAATCAGGTGTTTACCAATTAAATTGTGGAACATGTCTCGGTATATATACCTATACATAGGTAAAACAAGTTTAAATTTCGGTACTAGAATCCAAGAACATAATTATAGTTTCGCGCATAACAAAAGCAATTCGAATTATGCTAACCATTTATTAACAGAAAACCATACTTTCGATACGAATTTCAAAATTTTACTAATATACAGAAAAGTAGTCAAATAGATTTTTGGGAAATACTGGAAATATATCGGCATAAAAATTCTGGAAATTTGCTCAATCAACAGATAGAATTAGACAATTCACCCTTGTTAAACCTTTTCAGGTAATAAAAATTAGTTTCTGAATGGAATATCTTAGGTAAAACCCAAATTCATAGAATCTCAAATTGCCTTCATATTTATACTTGTTTTTTCAAATTTTTTGTTATTATTCTGTTAGCATCTGAAGAAGTCGTTTGAAACGACGAAACGCGACATGCTATGTAGTCAATAAAGTGTAAATCATAAATTGAAGTGTTTAAGTTTCTATTCAATAGTAATTGAATTGACATAATGCCTGTATACATTATACATTATTTCTTTCTTTGATATAAAACCTAAATTGTGAACGCAAACAACATAAGCGAGAGAAAATTTTAAATGAAAATATTGACACAAAACTAAAATATATTTTAGATCGTCAGACCCATTATTTGGACTAAATAGCAAAGGCTTCTACATGCAGAATCCCTCAGTTTTCAGCAACGAGGTCCATCAACATCTCAAGCTTGAGCACTTACATTGTGAGTAAAGCCGAAGGATAAAGAAAACCAGTATTTTCTAGATTGAAATAATATTATTAGAGAATTGTCTTAAGTTCCACAATTATGATGGCTTCTTCAGACATTCTGAATCGAATTATTATCAAATTTCCCAACATTCACATAGCAATATTAATAATATCCGTTCTGCATAACGAAATTAGTTCTATGTTGTACATTTACAAGGACATTCGAAAATTGTTATATTTTTATGTGGTACAAAAAGTTGAATTATACCTATATATTATTTTGGGGAGGATTTATTTCCCTATTAGAATATGGGAGAATAAATAGGATAATACATAGATGTTCTATATATAAAAATTAACTTTTCGGAATAGATATGCCATGCGCGATTATTTATTTATTTAAAAATACACCAGTCAACAGCGTGGGCCAATTACTGAGTGGGAAAATAAAATATAATTTATAACTTTCAAAAACTAAAACTAGAAATAATATCAATAATGTACAAACAATAGAAAAAAAGCTGACATTGAAGCTCACCCACAAGATACAGGAAAAACTTATATCTAAAAAACTAAAAAACTCAGGTGGGACACGTCTGATATCACCAGACACGCATGCAAATATGTCGATGACGCCATGAAAAGACTCAAAGTCACCACAAATTTCATGAATTGGTGAAAAAGCCAAAACATTAGTACGAGCCAGAGATTGATGAAAAATGTTCATATTTCTACGAGTTATTCTCGGAATACGGAAATTTATGAGGAAAAGATGAAAAGAACAATCAACAGAAAACCTTATCAGCTTGTATAGCAACATTATTCCCAAATATTCCCTACGTGTTTCAAGTGATGAAATATTAAATCTTGTTAGTAAGTAACTCATGATTGATACCTCGTTCTAGAAACTCACCGTCGGAGCAAAAGTTTCAAGTTTCCTTATATTACACAAGTATTCTGGATTCCAAACGAAACATTCTAGCACATAGCACAATCAAACATAGCATATTCTAGTATTGAACGTATTGAGGTATTGTATAGGAGCATAGTCGATTCAGATTGAGAGATTTATAATTTATTGTTACAAAACTTAATGTTCTGTAACAACTTGAAACAATATCATTAATGTCAGTAGCAGAAGTTAATTTTGTGTAAAATTATGACAAATACTGACCCATTACATTATGGATATGATGAGTATCATATGCGAAACCCCACACAAGAAGCGCAACCAGAATTTCAATGTTTTCATGTTTGTACATAGGTACCTACTATGCTAATTTGCTATACTCCTAACGCCTGGGAAAAGCATATATATATATATATATATATATATATATATATATATATATATATATATATATATATATATATATATATATAAATAAAATATAATTTGACAAATTTTTCGAAAGAACATTATGGCAGAAACATGAACAATGCGATGTCTCCATTATCCTTCTAGGGAAAATGTTAGAGATGTTTCGTACTACAAGGTACTCGTCAGTTACGCCACGTCCAACAAATGAAAGGCAACGACTTCAATCCTCACATGCCCTCCTATATATTATTAGACAGAAATATAGAGTAAGTCGTATGCGTATATATATAATGCATAGATTAATGTACATATCAAATCTTAGGAATCTGGATCTTCCTAAGATTTGAGATGTACATTAATCTATGCATTATATATGCATACGACTTACTCTATATTTCTGTCTTACAATCACTAGGAGAGTATGTGAGAATTGAAGTAGTTGCCTTCCATTTGTTGAACGTGTAGTACGAAACAGTAACTGACTCTCTTACGCTTTCAATAAATGTAGGCATCGATTTAAATATTTTCTAACATTTTCCCTAGAACGCTAATGGAGACCTAACATTGTATAATTTAGCAAAGACAGCTCTGCTATAATGTTCTTTTGAATAATTTGTCAAAAAATTATCGAAAGAAAGTTATAGTAAACTTTGATATCGAATATTTAAAAGTTTAAAGCACGAGAACTACAGAATTATTTTTCTTGTAGTAAATTTCTCATATATATATATATATATATATATATATATATATATATATATATATTTATATATAATTCCAATGAAATTCTTTGAATGGACTTCAGGTTTCGATCACAATTTCATGTCTTCATATATGAAATTTTATCAACATCTAGCCCCAAGTATCTGGCCGACAAGATCGTTTTTGAAAGAAATTACATTCTCAAAACATTTGTGACAAAATGCTGGTAATATGTACCGAAACATAATACCGTAAAGTTTCAGGCATCATTTTTATACTTAGTGCCTAAGTATTTAAATCATGATGAAATTATTAAATTTCAAAAATAAAAATGAAAAAATTATTAATAAAGTTGACTGACTGTTCCCTGATCTCTTGGTGAAATATTGTTCAATTTATTGAATAAAAAACACTTGGCTAGGTTTCATAGAATTTATAATAAATAAATAGTTCACAATGGTTTCGGGGTGTTACCCCATTTTAAAAAGTAAGAAAGTCTAAATTTTGAAAATGGGTAACACCCCCCAACAATTGTCAAGTATTTATTCATTATAAATTTTTTAAAACCTAGCTTTGTGTTTTTTATTTAATATAAAAAAATTATTGTTAGATAAACAGAAAAAAAAGGAAAGCAAAGCATTCATGGGAATAATATATAACTTCGACTCAACAATCGTATGTCATATAACATCAGTTTTCAGCAATAACATTACTTCATCAATAAAAATTGAGTTTCGAAAATATAATACGAAACAATGTATCTTCATGGTCCTTCGAAAGTGGTTGATGGCAAGAATTACATTTTCACTTTGAAAGTGTCATTTTCAGGAGTAATGAGTTTTCATTTTTTCGAATTCTTTATGAATGAGTATTGTAGAACGAATTTCTTTAGTATAGAATTCAAACTAGACACCTACGCTCTTCAATTTGATCGCAAGTGATGAAAACCTCAGTTTAGGGCGTAGTAAAATTTCGAAGATAATATTATTCGGTTGTTAACTTTTTGATTCTAATTAAGAATATCATTTGGTCTCTCCTAGATTGCATCATTAGAATGTAAACACTGCTTTCATAGTACTGCTAGTATTCGAAATTGTCTTAGATACTTTTTATTAATTATCGGCAGTCGAACTTTACAGTTACATGAGTGGGAAGTTGACCCAAACTCTAATATTCTACAAATCACGTGTTTTTTAAAGTCGAAGAATTTTTCTGATTTACATCAACTTTCTTATCATACAATAATCATACATTGATACTCATTTCTACGACTAGATAATTTTCGAGTGTAAAAAACACAACACATGTTGGAAGTGTTACTCCCAACTTGTGTTACTTAGATTCAATATTATACGAGACAAAATGTATTGACATCTATTGAAATGGGTTTCAATAGAATTTAGGGATATAACCCTTGCTAAGAATTGTATCTTATTGCTTTATTCTATATTATCTAGAGTCTAGAGTATTATTAATCTATTCTATTAGACAGACCCTTAACCAAGACTAAGTCAGACAAACATATTAGAAGCTGTACTTTCGGTATAGGTGTGTATAGGAGTATACCTTCACAAACATATAATGAGAATTCTTTATCACGAAATCGAAGACATTTCAATTTCTTTCATTTATAGTTTCGTTATATATTGATTGCATAATCAATTATCATGTTGACAAATTTATTGCATTTGTTATTTTGTAACAGAAACCTATGTGGTTGTTTTAGATCAGAAGATCGTCTGAAATTTTGTGAAAATATTAAAATTATTGTTTTGAAAGAACTTCCTAACCCAAAAAATCAAAACCTGAGAGTGTAACAGTGGGGTTTGTAGTTGTTATGAAGTTCCCAAAGCTCAAATATACATGAACAGATAAGTCGTCTTCGATAGCACAACTGTCTCAACTTATTTCACAACTACTAAAATTGGTATATTGAATGAAAACACATTTGGCTTGCTTTCAGAAAAAATATTAATTGCTTGACAAATGTTTTTTAGTCCTGCCCCTTTCAAAAGCTGATCAGCAGTTTGGCTTTGGTATGCTCTCGTAAATGGGGTAAGACCCCGAAGCAATTGTCAAACATTTGATTTGAGATTTTAAAAATGAGGTAAGGGCCCGAAACAATTGTCAAGCAATAATTATAATTTTTGTGAAATCAAAGCAAGTGTTTTTTATTCAATGCCTTTATTAAACAATGTTTCACCAAGAGTTCAGCGAACATTCAATCAAGTTCAATTAAATTGGTATTAAATGTACAACTAGTATCGCCTATGCAAAATCTATATATAATGAACCTTAAATTCAATGGACGATGAATCTACTCTGTGATAGTTCATATTTAAATGAGAGGTAATAACAAAAACTTTTCTAAAAATCACTGACCAATTCTTTATTCGACTAGTTTCGCCTTTTACAGCATTATCAAGAATGCTGTAAAATTCTTGATAATGCTGTAAAAGGCAAAACTAGTCGAATAAAGAATTGTTCAGTCAGTGATTTTTAGACAAGTTTTTATTATTACCTCTCATTATAATGAACCTTAATGAAATCACAATATATCTATTTATTGTTTATTCCATGCCTTTATTTTTTTCAGAAGAAAGCTCTATAGCTGAGATTATCTCAAGAATACGGATGTTGACAATTTTTTAAATTGATTGTATTGTGAAAATCGATTTTTTTTTATAATGAAAAACTATATTTTATTTGGAGATACAACTATTTCCGATGAAAAATTATACTTAAATAATATACTCAAACACCTGTAACGTCATAAGACCGACGTCACAAGCCGGTAGATGTTCACGATTCATTTGAATTCGTCAAATTTAGAGGTGTTTTCTTTATTCTTTATATAAAAGTGTGAAAAAGTGCACAGCATTTGTAAAAATCATTTTACAAATGCTGTACAGTGCCCATGTGCAATAGTACAGCAATGATTAGGTACACTAAAAAAATTGTTTATTTATGTGCCAAAAGATAATGAATTCACAACGAAGTGGTTGAGACTTGTGGCTAGAAGAGATAAAACAGCATTTACAACAAAAAGTACCGCTTTTTTCTATTAGGATAACTTCGATTTGAGATTGGGTTACCTACAGGTATACCAAATCTCAGAATATCTATATAAATTGGATACTCTATAAATACATATGAACTTTTCATTACAGCTAACCTAAATTAATCATTATTCAGGCTATACAATGAGTAACAGTGAGTGGGTATAGCCTAGAGCTACTGAAATTTGTGTTGAGGATATAGACAACACTCAATCGTACACAAAGTTAGGCATTTTTTTAACGGAACATATCCGAAAGCATCATCGCCATAATCCTCTTTAAACCCACCAACCAAACAAATAAACTATACCAAACATATTGCTTTATGCACATATGCTAACTTTGTAAGCAGTGATTCAAACAGTCTGAACAGTGCTTGAACACGATAAAATATATATAAATAATCTTTCACTCGACTGTGATTTAAGTATAAGTTGATAGTTACGTAGTAACGTAAGAGTGTACTTACAAAGATCTTTTGACGTTCCTGAATTCAGAAGCCATGAAGTCGTTCCATGCAAAAAATTGCCACCGTCAGATAATTTATTTTTGGCAAAGGGAAAATTTTCCTTTGAAGAATACAGTATTCATTGGGCAATTAAAGATCAGTAATTCTCATTTATTGTTTCGGTATGAGGAAAAACCAACGAATAAAAAATCAGTAAACCGCCTTTGTTTAATGAGTCATGCATTAAAAGCATTTTTAAGAATTCTACACTATAGAATATATAGGAAATGCGAAGAGCACAGCGGCAGCACACAATTTGGAATTAAAAGTGCAATGGGTACAAGGGAGGCTATGTATTGCCTACAATTATTGACCCAAAAATGTTACGATCAACGTAAAGACGTGTTTATAGTTTTCATTGATTATCAGAAAGCTTTCGATAGCATTAAGCATGAGCACATGATGGAAGTACTACAACAAATTGGTCTTGATACAAAAGATCTTAGAGTTATCCAAAATTTGTATTGGAATCAAACAGCAATACTTCGTATTAACAACATTTTAGATACGCAAGAATTATAAATAATAAACGGGGTTCGCCAAAGTTGTATTTTGTCTCCGCTACTATTCAACGTATATACTGAGATGATTTTTCAGAAGACGCTGGACAGTCAGCAAAAAGGTATAAAAATAAACGGAATCCCAATAAACAATATACATTATGCTGATGACACTGTCATCTTAACAAACGATTTGGAAGATCTACAGCAATTTCTAAACAAAATTAATACGACAGGTAAGTAATATGGACTCAAAATCAACACCGAAAAGACAAAATTCATGATCATCAGCAGAGAACAGCATAATCAGGCTCAAATAATGGTTGAGGATAAACCCATAGAAAGAGTCAATAAATTTAAGTACCTTGGTTGTAACATTTATGACAAATTGGATAGCGATATAGAAATAAAAATACGGACGGCGATGGCAAGAACTACATTTATTAAATTTCAAAGATATCTATGTCGAAGAGAAGTATCATTAGACATAAGACTTCGTATAGTAAAATGCTATATTTGGCCCATAATAACATATGGGGCAGAAACATGGTCACTCAAAATAAAATCCATGAACCGCATAGAGGCTTTTGAGATGTGGACACTCCGCAGGTTATCAAAAATTCCTTGGGCGGACCGAATAACAAATGAGGAAGTACTTAGAAGAGCCGGCGTCGAGCGAGTGTTATTAAAAAATGTAAAGCAACGCAAGATCTTTTATTTGGGCCACATACTCCGAGGCAATGAATATGAGATCCTAAGACTAATATTAATGGGTAAAATAGAAGGTAGAAGAGGTCCAGGCCGAAAACGGCATTCATGGTTGTGCGATATCAAGAACTGGTGTGGAGTGAAAAACGTGGGTGATATATTCATTCGCACTAGCTACGGAGGGGCAATTACGGATTATAGAATGAGTGGATGATCGCCTACACGCTGTAAGCGTTGGCACGAGAAGAAGAAGAAACAGCCTTTGCTGCTTTGTTAGTGGTTAATGAAGTAATGTACTCTTTTTTGTGTTTGGAATTTTACTAAATTCAATATGATCGATTACATTCTTAAAATGTGATTTTCGATTTCTAATAATACAAACTCATATAAAATCAACTTGAAACGTGAATTTGTGATAGTGTCAACATCCATATTCAGTTGGACACTCAACTTTGCTATTCAAAATGAATCACATGCGACTTCGTCTCATAATTTAAAGCCACGCATGTCTGTCTCCGGACGAACACAAGCACAGGATCTGTAGCGTCCGGTGCAGTTTGGCCTCGGTGCATACGAAATCAGACCGATGGGTGTACAATGCGATGTCATGAGACATGCCTGTAAGGAGCATGTTGAATACCAAATCGAATGTTATAAATATTGCTTAATCCTATAAATACTATGTTCCAAAAGCAAACGTGATTAGTTTGTTAAACGGTACTGTCTAGCTATGAACAATGATGTAACAAAGCTGATAAAAAAGGAAGTGACATAATGAGTTTAACTACCTGAAGGAGGCACATTTTTGAAGGCACCAAATCTACAATTTATTATATAGTTTATGAATTATTTACCAAAATTGTAGCCCTAAGAGACAAAATTTATTTTAGATAACACTCGTACAGGTACAGTGGCGTAGAGACCTTCAATTCTTAATATAGGTTATTAACTAAAATATCCCCTTTGGCACTTCAAGATGAAGTCATATTCAGAATATAATTGATTATAATTGATAGAGAATTGTTTTAGAACGTACTCTAAGTTCTTGGTCGCATTGATTTCCAAATGTATTAATATTAGAGATATTTTAGCATTTCAGTTTTTTTAAGATCTATTTTGATGTAGGGTTATTCTAATCTAGCTACTGGCACAGTTCTAGGAATATTAGGTGGAAGGCATTTAACAAAATGAACGTTACAGATGAGAGACAATTATAAGCAGGAATATAAATAACAGATTATGCTAAATTAAAAATATCGGCATTGCTATAAAATTATTTCACGTTTGGTATTAATAATAAGACATTTATTCCCAACAAATATATATTCAATTACAGAGAAAAAATTACAAAAAAAAAATTACAATTTACAAAAAATTGCAAAATTGTACACAAATAATAATAAATAAGAAAAGAAATTAACAAGAAAAAAAAACAAAAATAGGGAGTATAAGCTAATATATATAACGAAAAAATTAATTCAAAATAAATTGAAATAGTATAGAACAATAACCAGATAACTGAAAAAAAATTAAATATTGTCTATTGCAAAGTTACGTATGGTCAGCAGAAGTTGACCATTTAGTAACGAAATATGTTTGATAAATAAAAATAAAATTGAAATCGATTGCGTTAGTATTATCTAGTAAACAAATAAAATAATTAAAATAATATTTATAACTAAGACATATGTGGACAACAGAAGTTGAGGAAAATATCACGACATCCCAATGCGCTGTTCTGAGTGGCATGCCAAGATAACTGCTAGCCGATCAAAATAGATATCACATCGACCGCAACAAACATCATAAAGATCACATATAAAATTGATAGGACAACGTGACATAACATTTGATCTGCTGTAAGTGACATAAAATGTATTATTCCGCCTCAGACCAGGCCTTGGTACGCGAATATTTATTTTGCTGAGAAGAAATGGTGAGTCAATCAAATTGTGCAAAATTTTGAAGAGAAATGTTAGGCCGAAATTGAAAACTTCAATCTCAATCAGAATAAAGAAAAACTACAATTACACTTACACTTACGAAAGGAAATCTTGATTATCATTTGAAGCTTTTAATATTCAAGGAACGAATTTGTCAGGTGAGGTTTCAAAGGACGTGTTCCACGACGTGTTTGAAGCTTCAATTTTCACCACAACCAAAATGTTAGTGCCAATTAGGTGTATCGACCATTTTTGATCTATGATTTCAATGATGAGTTAAAACCATAACTGCTACTGAGCGTTATTTTGAATAGACATGATTTAACATTGAAGTTAATTATTTATACAACTCACTATGAAGTTGACCTTAGATTCTAACAATTAAAATTGGAAATCATCAAAATGCTTACTAAATTACTTACGTATGAATCGGAGTTATAAACAGAGAATAAATGAATAATGTTTATCATATATATTTCATTATTTCAAACCTATTCATTTTGGTATAAGCATGCACCTTCTAGCAACTCACATGGTTTTATATGTAAAGCAGTCTGAAGAACAGGAAAAATAAATCTGATAGAATTCTTTGATTCTCTGATATTCAAATTACAGAGACATACTCTCAGAATACTTCATATACCCACATAAGTATAAACTGCTTTGTGAACAAGATAACAGTTACAATGAAAAAAATATATAGTATATATGTATTTCATTAACTGTAAGTTGCTGACTATAAATGTTTGCAACCGATAATAGCAAAAATTCGTTATATCCTAGATATTTGAAACCGATGGATGAACTCCAAATGACGCAGTAGGAACGCTATTTGAGAAATTATTTACAACACGAAAAATTTTCTTTAGATTCATATAAAAACATAACAATTAAGAAGGGCTATCCCCGAGTAAGATCTTGCTTTTTATAATGTTTGAACTACAAATCGTTAAAATATTGAAATTGAATTCTGGTTTTTCTGTTGATCATTAAATGCGTATGCATATTCAGTTGTTTGAATAGTGCTTACATATCTGGTTGAGATTGAGAACGTACTGTTCGAAACTTTCGTCGATTTTATTGTATAAGGTAAAATATTTAACTGAATAAATATTTAGGTAACTAAAAGTCCTTCGTCCGATATGTTTTAGAGTAATTTTTGTGAATAATTTCGTAGTAGTTAATTTCAACTATCATTATGAATATGTTCTGTTGCAATTAAATTACAATATTAAATTTACTAGAAAGTTTTTCATTTTGTGTACCTAGTTTTGGTGATTACTGCACCTAATTTTGAACCAACTGCATTATACGATTATATCGTATTCAAAATTCATTTTACTTGAAAAATTATGTAAAGATGAACTACAATCTTTTTGATATTTGAATTGATACTATTCAATCCATTTTTTTTTGTGGAAGTCGAGTTGCTAAAATGAAGAGATTGAAGGTCACACGGAGACGAAAAAAGGAGAAATACAATGCCTAAATATTGAAAACTTTTAGTTTCGAAATTTGAACTTATCATGGTAAAAGTATAAAGCTTTATCAATCTCTTAATCATAAGAAATTTTATATATATAGTCGAAGGATTATCTCAATATAGAAAAAATAACTTCAAGAGCATAAAGAATATTCAACTTTTATATATAATCGTACGCTCTGGTCTCATTCATACATATGTTAAACGAAGATATGAGTTCAGTAATAGGAATCTGGGTAATTCTCGAATGTTCAAAATTCAATTTATCTAGTCACTTCATCTCACAAAAAAATTTCGTTCAAAAATCGCATTAAATCTGATTTCAATTTAATTTATGGTTAAAACTTTATGAGAATTTTTATCCATAAGAATATGCAATTTTGGCCACAAGTTGTAGAAAATATTGAAGTGTATTGATAGTAAATGCAGAAAACGTACCTTACTTCCTCAAGTTTTCCAATCAATCATCTTCTTGCCTGAAGGTTCAATCAAAACAAAGAATCTGTCAAAACCTTCGATGTCTTCGAAAGGTCATGAGTAGAAGCTTCTTCCATTTATCCCTTTCTTTTCATTTGAGTACTAGATAGAAACACAAATTGAGTGCACCGAATTATAAAATTTTGATTGAATTCGCTATGATTTCGTATGATTCCATAACAGCCTAAAAAATATTTAAATATCAATTCACTAAATCGAAAAAATTGTTGAAATTTATACAATAGAGGGAAAACGTTAGATAAATAGAAGTTTAATTGCACATCAATTTTGGAAGTCTACTTCAAAGAAGTCTTTGGTGGAACGCAATTTGTGACCAAGCAGTCGACCAACGAATATCAGCGTGGAAAAAATGGCAACGGCCATAAAAATGAGGCAAACTAGGATAATTTCTTTATAACTCAAAATCAGGCCTCCAAAATAATTAGCAGAGAAAAACGGAGATAGGACAATAATAGGTATCAAAAAATATAGAAGAATTTCACCAATAATAATACTAGAGATTTTTACAAAACTTGCAAGGTTTCCAAGCGCCCAGTCTGTACTTCAAAAAATCTGATGACTCCTTGAAAACTAACACAAAAAATATCAGCAAAATTTTACCGTATATTTTAACACCCTTCTCAAATGGAATTCACCACACGAAAAAATTGAGTTCGACTTTTCAGTGTTTATAAAAATACGGACATTTTCAAGCAAATCAAAAACAACAAAGCAATAGGAGAAGATTGGATTATCGAGGAGCTCTGGAAACCGAACGAACCTATTATAACGCAAAAACTTCATCATTTAATATCAGAAATCAGGAGGACGGACCAGATAACAGAGGATTGGCAATGCGCGCTGATACATCCATAGCACAAAAAAGGGGTCAAGATGGATATCAATAATTACAGGGGAATTTCCTTTCTCCCGGTTGCTTATAAAATACTTTCTTTAGCACACCTAAACAGAGTAGAATACCAAGTGGGTTTACTAATTTGGGAATATCAGGATGGATTCAGAAAAAGTGTGCTGAACTGATCTTTACTTTAAAGATGACATTACAGATGAGGAAATGTACAAATACAGTGATCACGTTCATTGACTTCAATAAAGTATATAATTTGGTAGACCGCGTAACCCTTTCTAAAATCATGAAAGAATTTGGGATCGTTTTGAAAGACCCGAAAAATTATAGAACAGACATCAACAGGTACAACTTCAAAAGTGAAATCCATGGGCGAAGTATAATATTCCTTTGAAATCGAAACCGGTGTGCGGCAGGGAGCTTTCACCAATGCTTTTCCAAAGTTCTTTGCACCAATTGTTTTAGAAAAGATCATTAGGGAATGGGAATCTCATGTTAAGGGCATACAATTGGGTATCAGAAAGAAAATCGAATAAATGTCAAATGTCTAGCTTTTCCAGACAATAAAAACTACATGAAATTTCGTAGACAACCGGGTTACAACTTTCTCAAATACATGGAAAGAAAACCAAAATATAATTCGCAGAAGACCGTAGAATGAACTTTATCAAAAGACAAATACAATAACGGAAGAAATCAGAAAACGACGAGCAAATTTTTATGCACATGTCTACAGAATGAAACACTGCAGAATAACGGAGAAACCACTCGATATAATTAAAAAGAGTGAATTCAGAACAAAGTGGCTAATCGAAGTCCAAAAGGATCTGCAACAGATTAGTATAAAAAATATCGAAGATCTCACTGAGTGTCGCTATAAAATCTCACATGTGAAGTTTGCAAAAATCAACGCGACAACATGGAATAAAATGGACAGATGAACGGAACAAAGATCATTCCGAGAGAATGAAGCGTTTTTGGAAGGCAAAAAAGATTAAGCGAAAGTGGTAAGAAATTCAAATTCGAGTTCAATTGCTTTCCTCATGGGAAACCATCGTTATAATAATTATTATAATATATACATACATATATATATATATATATATATATATATATATATATATATATATATATATATATATATATATATATATATAATTAAATCATTCTGCAAAATATTCTTGCTGTTTCAATTGCAGAATTATTAGATTCATAAGGATAGTCTACCCAGAGACTGAGTCTTGAAATGTTCCTGATTTGAAATTCTATGTAGTTACCGACAAGGAAATATTGTATAATAATTTCTGCGTCAAAATTAGTCAATGAAAAGATAAGCTGCAATGTGCTCTTCAGACAGACGAGCACTTTTAAGTGTATCCTAATTGAAACCTTTTGTTCAACTTGTCAAGTTTTTATTCATCGGTTGTGTATTTCGAAGGATGATGGTCAACACTTTCATCTACTCTTCATTTGATGTGACGATGCACGTATAGATAACATCTAAGTTATTGAAATGAATCAACCAAGAATTTTCTACCAATCATGCATCATTCAATGTGCCAATAAATTGTATGGTATAACATTATAGTTCGTGACAATTATATGTTCATTTTGAGTTTAGTTTCCATATCTGCTTCAATGAAAAAACGTTCAGGAATCAAACCAAAATTCGTCACTAGTGCATTTTCCGCGAAATTTGTAACCAAGTGAAATGAAGATGAGAGTATTTTTCAATTATTTGAAATAATTAAATGAATATGTGAAATAATATATTATATGAAACACAAATAATGCTTTATCATTATTATAAGGATTGTTACCAATGAGGAGAACGATTGAACTTGAATTCACAATTATTAGGACTTTTGCTTCATCTTTTTGCCTCCCAAAAATGCTACCTTCTATGTGAATGCTATTTCTTCCGTTCATCTGTCCATTTTATTCGAAGCTGGCATAACTGAAATCGACATACCTGACAATTATAATACCTACCTTGATCTACGTCAATCCCGCGTAGTGCAGCGTAAGTAAGACTACTATCAAAACCCCTTGAAGTGTTTCGAAATAAAATACAGAGAATTATTCCAATATTGACAAATACAAAAAAAAAAGATGTACTACAGCAAGAAGCTAAAATACCACAACTTCATGAACTTTCAAGTTACACACTTGAAAGTGTGTAACATCTAATAACTTGAACTACGCCGTTCTGATGAGAGCCAATAAGCTTGAAACATATGTAAACGGCTGTTACAAATAAACAAACAACGTAAATCTCAGGTAAATACCGTAAACTCTTAACTATATAAATATATATATATATATATATATATATATATATATATATATATATATATATAAATATATATATAAATATATATATATATATATATATATATATATATATATATATATATATATATATATATATATATATATATATTTTGTATTGAATTATTCACCGATCTTGTTGTTTGACAAACCTGCTCTCTGATATTGTTTTGATCCTTTGGAATATTTGTGGCAGTCGCCTACTCGAGTCAATTTTATACTTGCCTGTAGGGAATTATTTTTGGTATTATATATAAATTTTACCTGCTACAATATTTTATTTTGTTTTCGCCTAATGTATATGTTTCGTTCGTCATATACTTCTTCTGACGTTTTGTAATAATCAAAACCGAAAATTGACTTTATCATTTTATTTAGCATTCTCTGTATTATTTTCATATATGCCTTTGAAGAATTTCTCTATCAAACAAACATGTACCTTAAATGAGGTTCTACAAATGATCGGTATAATAATTTTTTGTGTTGAAATTTATTATCTGAGAACATCTTCTAATTGCAACGACATTGGAGCATCTTTGATCATAATCTTTTCGATACTTTTTTCCCATGTCAAATGGTCTGTTATCTGTAATACCATATATTCATAACTTTTATCAATATCATATCATTTCATCTTATGTTAAGGCCAGCTCACTCCAAAATACGTAATTTTTTTTAATATATTTTATATATAGTACAAAACATGTGAAGTAATCATCATGGAGGTCCTGAAAATGGTTGCTGAAACTCATCTGAATCGGAGATGAATGACATCATTTCTTGGAAAGCGAAAAAAAAACAAATGAATCATTTTCAATGAAAATGACTCACATATCCATTTCAGCTTCATACACAACTCCTTCCTGGTAATCGTAAGCATCATTCTGAAGAATTCTTGCATTTCTCAAAGCATTTCAACAAAATAACAAGAAAATAACAATAAAACAAAGAACAAAACAATAAAACGACCCGAAGGCATGCAGCAGCTGCCGCAACCGAAGGCGTTCGAGCGGCCGAATTTACTGTAGCGCTCCCTAATCTTTTATACCTGCTTCTCGGTCTTGCTGACCTTCGGGACTAATTATATACTATTTCTACGAGTATATATTAGCAATTTATGAGAAATTAAAATTTCGATTTTTTCGAAATTGTTTGGAGTAAGCTGGCCTTAATATCACATTCCCTTTTGCGTTTTCAATTAATTTTCATGTATACAGTCTTATCAACATTTATCTCTTAGTTTGAAGAACTATTATTTGTGAAAAAAAATATCAATAGGGAAATATCTCTGGAGAATTAGGGAAAAAGAGTCAACTTCTGAATTAGCTCAAGCAGAAAAAGAGAACTGGAAAGCGACGTAACAGATATAGAGAGATCCTCATGTGCTTCAGAACTAACAATGGGATCTAAGCAATCATTAGATGTATTTCATTCCTCGAAATGAGCCCACCTTAATTTGAGGTCAAAGATTCAATATGCTCAATTTCAGAGCACATAATTTTTCAACTTCTTTTGTCTGTATTGAAGACAATATAACATTATGAATCATAACTAGACTAGTCTGAGAATGATTTACGTGGGAATACAATAGCTAGTTAGAGCTACTTCGTATAAGTTACTTGTAAAAATGTTCAAGTTGTAGATTAATAAGTATAGTATTGATCGGCGAACACGTGGGATTTAATGAACTAATGGTACTTCTTTCGTTGTAGGTGGGAATCATGTGTAAAACAATTTTATAGTCGGTATAAACAAGAGCACAATCTCGTCGTGTAGGTCGATGAGGGTGTAATGATGCATAAAAATTTCAGAGCAGACTTAATGCATATCTTATATGATTCATCGGTTGCTTCATTTAACGAATTGTCTATTCGGCAACAGTAACAATTAATTCATTCTTGACGCAGAAATGAAGATTAATCCTGCTAGTTAAAACCGGAAAACACTTCAAACATATTTTGCGAAATGATTTATATTCAGAAACAATGTATTTAGAATATACACAAACTTTTCCACCATATGTATTTAACTTTTACTATAATCTGAAATCAAATCTCAAGAATTGAGTACTTACAAAACATGATTCGTACCTCGTATTTTTAAATTCCTCAGAGCTACTTGATTATGTTAGGAATAAAGCATTTATATTTAAAAAGAACCCATGAGCGGCCATCTTCATTCTTGTGGACATAAGATGAAAATCACCAGCTGGCCTAACTAAAGTTGAGGGTTAAGATAAAACAAGCTTTTCCAGAAAAATGAGTAGTAAAAAACAATAAACACATTTTTGCTGAGCAACTCATTAAAAATCTGGCTGTTCATCTAACATGCAGATCACTTCGTTTTATTGAAGAATGTTTTGAAGTTGGTTACCAAATTCAAGACAATGAAATATATTACGACCATGTAAAGGATTGGATTCATAATAGCACAGACAATTATTAATCACATAATATTTAGTTAGAGCTCCTAAAAACTCATAAAATAATGACGAAGTGCGTCTTAGCCTCAGAAAAAGCACAAAGGGCATCATCGGAAAGTATAAGTTGCTTTGTCATGAAAAAGTAGATGACAAAAAGAAGAATTCTCGAGGTTTAATAGATATCTAATACCTCTATTATAATACGGATCTAATACAGACCTGTAACTGATAATAGTTATCTATTTTCAAAGAAGGGTGACTCAAATTATTAGAACTCAAACTCAAAGAAGAATGAAATTTTACATGGAGTAGAAACGAGAAAATTTGGGATTATGTTCGACTAATTCTGAGTTACATAATTCTAAAACACACTAAAATTGAGTAGGAAATCGAATATTAAATCTGATGAGTTGATTTTAGCGTCAAACAAATGCATTAAGTATATTGGATTTCAATAATTAAAATACTTCTTTGCTGACTAGTTCAAGCGTTAGATATTAAATTAATTTTTCACCATTTTTATTTCACATTATATTTATTTAGAGCTCCTAATAACTCATAAAATAATGGCATACGTCTAAGCCTCAGAAAAAAAACAAAGGGCATCATCGGAAAGTATAAGTTGCTTTGTCAAGAAAATGCAGATGAAAGAAAAATCACAGATATCTAACTGAAAACAGAATTCTCGAAGTTCAATACATAGTCTTGTATCTAATATAGACCTCTAACTGTTAACAGTTATCTATTTTCAAAGAAGGCTGACTCAAACTATAGAACTCAAACTCAAAGAAGAATGAAATTCTACATGAAATAAAAACGAGAAAATTTGGGCTTATGTTCGACTAATTCTGAGGTACATAATTCTAAAACACACTTAAATTAAGTAGGAAATCGTATATTAAAACTGATGAGTTGATTTAAGCTGAAAGAACGTCAAACAAATGCATTGAGTATATTCAATTTCAATAATTACAATACTTCTTTGCTAACTAGCTTAAGCGTTAGGATAGATATTGAATTAATTTCTAACCATTTTTATTTCACATTATATTTATTTAGAGCTCCTAATAACTCATACCTACAATAATGATACAGTACGTCTTAGCCTCAGAAAAAAAACAGAGGGCATCATCGGAAAGTATAAGTTGCTTTGTCAAGAAAATGTAGATGAAAGAAAAATCACAGATATATAACTGAAAACAGAATTCTCGAAGTTTAATAGATAGTCAGTATCTAATACAGACCTCCAACTGATAATAGTTATCTATATTCAAAGAAGGGTGACTCAAATTATTAGAACTCAAACTCAAAAAAGAATGAAATTCTACATAGAATAAACACGCGAAAATTTGGGCTTATGTTCGACTAATTTTGAGGTATATAATTCTAAAACACACTTAACTTAAGTAGTAAATCGTATATTGAATCTGATGAGTTGATTTTAGCTGAAAAAGCGTCAGACAAATGCATGAAGTATATTCGATTTCAATCTAATACCTAACTAGCTCAAGCGTTAGGTTAGATAATAAATTAATTTTTCACCAATTTCATTTCACACTATATTTAGTTAAAGCTCCTAATAACTCACAAAATAATGACGAAGTACGTCTTAAACTCAGAAAAAAAAACAAAGGACATCATCGGAAAGTATAAGCTGCTTTGTCACGAAAATGTACATGAAAAAAAAAATCACAGGTATCTAACTGAAAAAATAATTCTCGAAGTTTAATAGATATCCAGTATCTAATACAAAACTCTAACAAATAAAAATGTATATCAAAGTGAAGATGATAAAAGCATAATACTAAAAATGTAAATTGATATTAAATTTGTTTTTCTGCTGTGTTTTACAGAACTGTATTGTATTTAGGAGAATCATCGAGACTTTCATATTCTGAAGACTTCAGTTCATTTCTGATTCTCAAAAAATTTTCAATATTTAAATCTCCAGAAGTTTTCAGCTTTTAAACCAATACATTATCTATCATGAGTCTAATATCATAGCCACTAAACTCCATACTCCAACAAACGTCCATAACCTACCTAGGATTCGAACTCAGAGCTTCTATTGGCGGACCTCGACTACCATCTATATGGAGATTGGTAAGTATTATAATTCATCATGAACGAAATAATATATGTGTACACAGATGTGTACACTACTAGTGTCCTCTAATCACTTGAAAACCCAATACCCATTTTCATGCGAACAAGTTGGGAGAACACCGATCTATAGCAACCGTCAACAACGTGTTGTTTATCTTAATAATATCAGAGGCATGAACATGTTATAACTGTTCGACATTTCTCAGAGTTGCAATGTTTCTTTCTTTCACAGCCAGTTAACTTACTAAGTTAATTCTCTAGTTTCTATCAATCAAACGATGCAAAGAAATTTTTGAATTTTGCAAATATCTCTTTCGACAGTAGCATATAATATGAAATATTCTTGCTTCACTCGTAAGGATCAAATTAAAAACAGCCAAATCATATAAATCGTCACAAAATCTTTGACAGGTGACAATCAGATTTTATCAAGAGTTAATAATAACATATGATCAATTGGATAGTAGCTCGAAATGCCGAGCAAATTGAAAACAAACTTCGACCAACTGTTCCGAAATTATTTCATCCATTTCAACAATGTTTTTTTCTTTTAATTGAATGGACATAAGGTAAATGCGTGTATTGAAGCCAGTAGGCTAATAAGGTCTAAACGTTCAAAATATTGTTTAAAATCCGATTTTGCTCTGAAGGTAACACTCACACATGCATATTACACGTAAAAGCATATTACACGGCAAGAGTTGACTTCCTCCCCTACTGCTCGGCATATGGCGAGCCAAACATTGTCGGGAGTAGTAGCCGGTCACGATTCGATAAAAATTGGCTCCGGTAAAACGTAACTACTAGTGTTATTATTATACTTATCTATTTACACTTCCTGTCTGTATCTGTGTGAATTTACGCTTGTCCCATACTGTCTAAATTAATAACGTGGTACGTTACCAATTTTATTTTATTAGTTTTTCCTAATGGTCATGGGTAATAAGGACTAGAAAAATTTTCAGTAGGCCTCATTATACTTCAACTTTTTTATACTTCTTATTTATTCTTTTTTCAAGTCAATTCAACAAAGCCTGCTGATGGTGAACAAGGAAACATAGAACCTCTTGATAATTGTGGTATCGGAACTCCAGAAGCGAATCACCATCAATTTTGACAGAGGCGTCAAGCTCCTGAACTCATAGAAAATAATGTGTCACATGTGGATTATACTAGACAAAAGACTCCAGAAACTGATAGTAGGTTGCTGTCAAATTCTCCAAAGATATTAGCACCTGATGTCGGAAAAGAGAAACTCCTGTTTGACTCCTGAATCTTCTACATGTTTTAGATCGCCAGCCAAATTGTTATCAGAAGGATGCCCAAATCAGTAGTCCCCAAGCCAACCAACCGTAACACGCAGCTTTTATTGCCAAATTTATGGGACTTCTTCAAATTATTCTGAAGAGGATATGCCACTTCTTCAAATAAAATCTGGGTTTCATGATCACATGTTCACACCGGCTAAAATTCAAGAAGCAACACCTATTGTCCGACACAAGGCTATCAATTGCCGAGTTACTCCAGTTTCCAAAGATTTTTTCGATAAATTCAATGAAGGTGAAAAAAACAATACAGGACAGAAAAGAGTACAGAAGAAAAAGAAAAAAGAGGAAAAGAAAAGGGACCCAGAGTATTCAAAAATTAAGTTCACTTCAAAAGCAACTAAAGAAAACCGTCTTCTCACGGATCTTCTAGAACCAAGAACACTGCAGGCAATCAAGCGAGTTGGTACTCTCATGCCTGTGAAGAAGACCACATGGATGACATGAGGGAGTGCTCTCAATGTTTTAAGTGGTATGTGTCATGAGGAGTGCGTCATGAATCTCATGAGGAGTTTGTCAGTGGATGATTGTGATGACTTCATATGTCCTGCTGGATGTTAAAAGAGGCCACGTATTTTTTTATCACAATATATTGTTGAGCTATTATGTATAAGGATTACCTGCCTCAAGAACCAAATTTTAATGTTTGAGTTGATGACTTATATAATATAAAATATAGGCCTTGTTACCCTACCTAATTATAATAAGGCCTATTGAGAATGTTTCACAAAAAGTTCAATTTTATATAAGAAGTTGCTATTTTCTTGTTCTATTTTGTAGTACCATAAATGAACGACTGATTACCAATAAATGTAGTTGATTAAGTTGTTCTTTTAATATTTTACAACTAATTCTCCTTAGCTAAGGGAATCGGTAATAATTCCTAATACCCTCATGTACCTTACACTTTAACGCCGGTTCCGAACGGCCATTGGGCTTTTAATCAAATTACATTACCCAACATATATCATCAATTAAACTACTTAAATCATAGACAAGCACAAACACCCATGCCCTCACGGGGCTCGAACCCAAGTTCTACCTCACCAGAGTTCGGTATTCCCCCGACGAAGCCACGGAGGCCGTGTACACCAAGATGTAAAAAGTTGACTGACATTATGAATAAGTAAAGGTCTTCGCCATCTGTTTATTGAAGCATTTCAACCGAAATATAACTATGAATTGATTTTAGACGAAACGAATTATTCAAACTCACTTAGAAGTAAGTATTTGACCATTTGTATTATAATGGAATAGAATCAATTCATAAAATGTCGCTGTGAAGTTGTTGTCCATTGTCAACGAACTACTGTAACAATTTAATAATAAATATGCAGAAACGAGGGCGTTGAAACATAGCCTTATTTTAACACCATTGTCTCTATATGCAAATTGAGCTATTGCATACACTTTGTAAACTAAATAAACAAGTGGAAACATTGGTTACTTATATTTATCACTCTTGCGTGGGAACAGTTGAAACGTAATGGACTCATCAAGAATAGAGACTGTAAAAGTAAACTATAAATTCGACAATTTCAATAAATAATAATAATGATAAAATTGACATCATTTCTGACTAGAAATACCGTTTCTAGAACTTGTAACAAAACATTTAAACTAGTAGTTACATAATGAGTTATAAAGTGCAGAACTCAGCAAAAGCAAATTTAAAAAAATGAAAAATATTAATCAGCTCATTTTCTCAAATAAACTTGGAGGTTGGAGCACATTATTTCAATATAATTTCCTTTTGTGATTTCTTCTGGTATGGTGTTATATATATTGATGCAATTTTGTACTGGATTAATCTGTTATTTATGTACTGTTGTTTTGATCCTAGGGAATATTTGTGGCAGTGCCTACTTGATTCAATTTTATGCTTGAGTTTAGGTAATTATTTTTGATATTATATATGAACTTTACCTGTTACAATATTTTTATTTTGTTTATGTCTAATATATATGTTTCGTCATATACTTCTTCTGCCAATTTGTATTATTCAAAACCGAAAATGGACTTTATAATATTATTTTGCATTCTCTGTATTCTTTGTACATTTGCCTTTGATATGTTTGAAGCATTTCCCCAGCAGACAAATATGTACCTTAAATGAGGTTCCACAAATGATCGCAATAATAATTTTTTGTGTTGAAATTCATTATCTGAGAACATCTTCAATTGCACATATAACATATAATTGAGCATAATATAATTTTTTCGAAATGTTTTTCACATGTCAAATTTTCTGTTATCCCCCAGATAAACTCAGATTTAACACAGATATTTATAGTTTGATACTTCTTCCGATGTCATATCAATTAGTCTTATATTAATATCACATTTTTCTTTGTTTTTACTTTTGATTGAATATCATATATACAGATTTATTTACATTTATTGGTGGCTTATTTTTATTTTCAAATTTCGTTAATTTTTATTTTCATTTTCATTTTTAACACAACCATTTATAGTATAAATTGAGTTCCGAGTTAGACATAACTCCTACACTCTGATATCGGTATGGGACAGTACTACCACATTTTAACACTATGCACATATAGCAAATATTCCAGAGGACCCAGCACTAAACAAAAATTATATCTTTAAATAAATAAACACCAATTGGCAAATTTTGGAATAGTGTGAAATGATAATCGAAATTAGGGAACACTAAATTTACCTAAACTAAGGACTTTTCCAATATTTCTTCATTCATTTCTATATTCCAAATCATAATCATGATCATCGTAATCATAATGAACGTTTGGGTACTATTCGGTGCATTTTAAAATATCTTTCTTAATATTCTCCTGGAATTGAAATCATAATTTAGGAATGTTTTAAACCGATTTTTGTAATGATAATAGTTATCTATTTTCAAAGAAGGCGGACTCAAATTATTAGAATTCAAACTCAATGAAGAATGAAATTTTACATTGAGTAAAAACAAGAAATATATTTTCGACTAGTTCTGAGGTACATAATTCTAAAACACACTCAAATTAAGAAGGAAATCGTATATTAAAACTGATGAGTTGATTTAGGCCGAAAAAACGCCATACAAAAGCATTAAGGTTATTCGATTTCAATAATTACAATACTTCTTTGGTGACTAGCTCAAGCGTTAGGTTATATAATAATTTAATTTTTCACCATTTTATGTCATCATGAAGGGTTGGGCTTGAGTGACTTTCGTTAGTACGATTCAGAGGTACCGAATTACTCAACTAATCGGTACTATTATGGAATATGTCGATATTCATTTAATTTGATGCTTGATATCTTTTTATTCATTCAATTATTTTCGTAACGGCGTTTGCCTTGATATAATCTGGATTAACTATGTAACTTTACGAAGAAGTCGTATTTCACTTGTTCAAGAATCATACTAGTTATTGCTTTCCATACTTTTGTAGCTCTTTAATTCCGTGTAGAACTCTCATTAACTTAGCCGATATGTCGCAGAATTAGTTAGGTAAGAAGTTGAATTTCAATTAAAGAAATTATAAAATGAGTAATCGAGTAATGCATCAAAAAAATATTTGAATTTTTAGACATTTGGATCCTTATATCACGAGAAACCTTATTGAATATCTTTGCTCTAAAGAATAATGGAAAGGAAGAATGGAACGTTTTGACATATGAAAATGTGCAATTAGGATGTTAATCACAGACTTGAAAACTGAGTGGTTTCAATATGCTGCCTTGTACTCTCAACAGGATATTAAATTGCTATTACAACCGAGGTTCTGGCATCTACGATGTTGTTTTATTATGCTAAATTTTGCTATCAAACCATTGAAAAACGACATTTGATCTTCTAGAATGTAAGCAGCAGATGAAAACTGGAGGAAACGTAATGGTCTCAACGAAATCTTGAGAAAAAATTTCAAATCGGAAACATTTCACCATTTCATTGTTTCATAACAATCGAAAATTCTTTGGTCGAATATGATAGCTGCAGTGACGGTGATAAACGTAAACCATTTTCAAAAGTCTTTTGCCCACTTTATTATTCCAACATTAAGTGATAAAAACAGTATAAATCATTTAATCATCTGTAGATCTCCATTTCTCTGAACCAATAATGATCGGTTATTCTTACTTATAGCTTCAATCGTACAAGTATAGATCACCTATCAATTTTAAAAAACTAAAAGCTAAAGTCCACACCTTAGCAACAGGGAATATTTTTTTGGTCTGCATTGAAGGCGCAATACCAATTCGTTGACATTGGCTTGAAAGAAACATGTTGAGATGATACTTTCGAAGCCATTCCTTCAACATCAACTGAGAGTACCGTCTAAATTTGATATCCGTTGAACACATTACTCTCATAACACCTTTGAGAACTATAATAAGTTGTAATAACCACCCGAGGTACTGTGCAGATCCCAGTCCCATCAATCTCGACACACGTTCCTTGGTAATCGTGCCATTCCGACCTCCGTCCGTCCATATCTAATCATGGTGACCCTTGACAAGCTTCACGTACATCGACGCAATTCGCCAACTTAGCCGTGTCACTATGGACGTGACAACACGGAGCACGTGTGATTATCGTTACCCTTTCACGGTGATTTTATGATATTTCCAATTGCGTAAGAATCGGCGGATACGGGGAAGGCTTCAGCTTGTAAAACATCGTCTCCTTCCGCGGAATTGTTGTTATCGTTATCGGATTGAACATTCACAACGGTGACATTTGGTGGAGCGGAGAAGTACCGCAGAGACAGTGCGAAGTCTCAAATCACTCATGAATATTACTTATTATGTTGGGTTATTCTATACCGCTTGATTGAGGCCAGCTTACTCCAAACAATTTTGAAAAAATCGAAATTTTTTTCCATAAATTGCGACTTTATACTCGTAGAAATAGTATAGAATTAGTCCCGAATTGTTTTAATGTTATTGTCTTGTTATTTTGTTGAATTGCTTTGATAAATGCAAGAATTCTCGGGAATGATGCTTACGAAGACCAGGAAGGAGTTGTGCATGAAGCTGGAATAGATATGTGAGTGAAATTCACTTTTTTTACGATTTTTCACGAATAAAAACTTCGAACTGATTTTTCTCCGAACCACGTTTTTTACACTCTCATTTCAAAACTATTGCTCTTCTTGATATGAACCAAACGGCATTTGACTCTTTAGATGTCTGGCTATGGCCTCAAGCAGAGCCAGAAGTATTCATTATTATTTAAAAAAGTTATAAACAATAGAAAGTGAAAAAAAGGGTGAAAAAATTCCGCCATTATGTTTTTTTTTCATTGCAAATGTTTAATTTTGCTTGAGATCATAGCCAATTTGATACAAAACATGAAACCGTTCTGTTTTTGGCTTGCAGATAATTCTTTCCGAAGAAATGATGTCATTCATCTCCGATTCAGATGACTTTCAGCAGCCATTTTCAGGACCGCCATTTTGAAAAAAAAATTAAAAAATTTTCTCAAGTAATTTCATATATGTGCTTTCATATGTAAATAAATTGATTACTCAAAATGTTTTGTACTTTAAATAAAATATATTGAAAAAAATTACGTTTTTTGGAGTAAGCTGGTCTAGTGTTTCTGTAATTCCTCAGAAGGTAACGAAATCCAAATGATATTTGTAATGAAATTCATATATATTACTTGAATTGGTTGCAATAAATCTTATATTCAGAATAATCAAATACATATTTAACATAACTTTCGCTAATTTAACGTCATAACTTACGATAATTCATGAAATAACCTCTTAATTGAATTCAATGTTTCATTAACGTAGTCCAGAACGTAACCCATCAATTCTTGACATGTCCCGATTCGAAAAGAACTATCAACAAAAAACTTCTTCAACTTGTACATAATTCCGAAGTATTTTTTACGCTTTTCAAATTATAAAACATTAAATATTGTTAAATTCAATGAACGATGAATCTACTCTGTGATAGTTCATATTTAAATGAGAGGTAATAATAAAAACTTGTCTAAAAATCACTGACTGAACAATTCTTTATTCGACTAGTTTCGCCTTTTACATTCTTGATAATGCTGTAAAAGGCGAAACTAGTCTAATAAAGAATTGTTCAGTCAATGATTTTTAGACAAGTTTTTATTAATACCTCTCAATTAAATATTGTGTTAGGTACCTCATGAGATATATTTTGTTCTGGATAAACACCGTCAGAGGAAAACCAACATTATTACTTCTACGCAAAATGCATCTATTGGGAATGTTATAAACCAAATTTGTTTGAGGTTCTATCGTGTACTGAAAGAACAGCTTAGCTTTGGTTGAGTCGATTCTAACTAATGATAAACTTGCTAGTAATAGTTAATAATAGTTACTAATAGTTAGTGATATGATCAATGGACAATGAGGTCATTTGAGTAGGGACTCTTTATTTTGTTAAAGTTAACAAAAAATGCAAAAACAATGAATTGACACATGGTGCAATTAACACACTTGACTTAAGTTTCACAGAATATATCAAAAACTCTACATATTTTTCGGTTGGTTAACTCATTATCAAGAGTATACAAATTACTACGCCTACTGTGTGTCTCTTGATAATGGGTTAACCACCCGAAACATATGTAGAGTTTTTAATATATTCAGTGAAAGTTAAGTCAAGTATGTTAATTTTCTATTTAATAGTTTTAACAAAATGTTTCACCAAGAAATAAGCGAAACCTCCGTTTCATTCAAAAAATGCAAATACATCAGTGAATATTCCAAAAATACTGCAGTGATTTTTCAATTGTGAATATTATCGATAGTCGATGAAACAATCGCGCTTGAACCGATATAGGAAGGTAACGTCGGAATCAGATGATACACAATACGGATCTGTAATATAAATAGAAGCCATTATATCGTGCTGATCGAAATAATTTGTAAGAAATTGTCAGGAAGACTTTCGCGTTTGAGGTCTTGAACTGCGACCAGTCGGCCACATTTTATGTGTCGGAAATCTATAATAACAAAAGCATGAACTAGACACAAAATTAGATATAAATGAACAAATTTCACGATCAAATTCCAATTCGTGTAGTGAATTTTTTCGATTATCAATAGAACTAGGTATGCATTAAGCAGATTCATTTCGCATTGAAAATACTATTTGAAAGGATAGATCTGGCAAATCTTGACCAACCCCACACCAAAACTCACGGCTAACACATATACGAGTATTTATGAATTTATCGAGAAATTTAATACTATTATTGAAAATCCCCAGCTGACAGTGATAATCGTGATCAAAGTCACTATTACTCAAAACTTCTCTTTTATTAAGAATAAAACACCAATAACGTCGAAGGTAAATATACTCTTTGGGAGATATGATTCGAGGAATCTAAATCTAATTATAGAGATACAAGAAAAACAAATCAAATTTCAAACCATAGAAAAACATTACAGTAAAAAAGTAACCCAAGTCTCATCAACAGTTATGAATCGGCGCAAAAATTCGTTTGGATTACGCCTATACAGCGCCAAATTTTTGGTAGAAATGTTTTTTCGAATCTGTTTTTGGTCGAGCCTTAGCAAACGCGGCACCCATCTTGCACACAGCTTTTTCATGCTCAAATGGTTGAGCAAAATATTTCGCACACGTTCAGCTGACATCCTACACATCTCAGCTATCTCATACACCTTCAATCTGTGGTCTTCCAATACTATTTGATGGATTTTCTCAATCATTTCTGAAGTTGCTGCCTCAACGTGCCGTCCTGAGCGAGGCTCTTCAGAAATGCTCAAACGACCGATTTTAAATTCAGAAATCCACTACTCAATACTTGAATATCCAGGGGAGGAGTCTCCTCGTGTTGAATCCATGGCTTCTTTTATCTGTGTCGGTGAAAAACCTTACAAATAGAAGTATTTGTTGGCAACACGTTCTTCCAAATTTTCTATTTTCAAGAAAACAACGGAAGCGTCTCGCGCAATGTGCTCTGAAACGCAAACTAACGAAGCCGTTGGGCTGAAATTTTACATACAAGCTCAGTAAGAATGGTACTGTAGGACGCTGCTCCAAAAGTAGGCATAGGAACGACATTTCTTGGCCAGGCCGAAAACTTTCATCCCACCCTCGTATCCATTGAGATCAGCTCTTTTTGTAAATCTAGAAATAATACAGAGTCCATTTGAAATGAAATTATCACAGAACTTTTCACTGCAAACTTGAAAATTCCCTACTTTTGGCGATTCTCCATTTGGCCATGCATATTTCCTGGTTTTGGTCAATAAAATAATTATTGCTCAACGAAATGTTGACAATCATCATTAATATTCAATGAAATGAAAATCTGATAATCAATTGAATTCATGATTTAGAATAGAGTGATAAGTGATGCCCCTGCTCAAATAGCACCGAATTTGTAGAATTTATTTCATTTGTTTTGATAGATTTTGTCATGAATATTTGTAGACAGTTATCCTAAATGTCTCTTATTCATGAAGACATCAATCATCGCCAGCTTAAGATGATTTTTTCAAACAAAATTCGAACTCAGATTATTCGCACGCTATGAACTGAAGGGAGTTTTTGTTCATTTATTTCAGAGTAATGCTTACTCGTCTTGGAAGCAAACGGTTTTTATTGCAGAACAGGACATAATTAAATAAACTTTAGAATTTAAGCATTGTGTATTATTGATTATCAAATGAAGTGAGTATTCTTTTGTTGGTATATTCGATATCCATATAACCAAATTATCCTCCTGAAGGCAATTTTAAGGAGAAATCGTTTAAACGTAACGTATTTGTTGCGAATAAATTTGTGTTTGTCCTACCATATACGTACTAATTAAGGCACATGAAATTGAGTGCCACATGAAGAAATAAATAATTGTTTGAAAGTTGAATAGCTGAAATAAATAGCTACGCATTGTTGGGGAAAAGCGGTTTCATTAAGAACTGTCGATAAAACTAATTTCTCCCAATTATATATACCTAACCACTGAAGTTACATCGTACAGACTACGACGAATTTTATGAGAAAGTTAATTCTGAAAACCCACACACACACACACATATATATATATATATATATATATATATATATATATATATATATATATATATATATATATATATATATATATATATATATATATATATATATATATATATATATATATATATATATATATATATATATATATATATATATATATATATATATATATATATATATATATATTATATATATATATATATATATATATATATATATATATATATATATATATATATTCAGTGCTTTTAGCAATAACAGGCTTATTTTAATGTTAAAACTACATTTTAAATGTTATTATTTTTCAAAGAGAATTAAATTAGTTTTTTTGTATTTTCACATCTTGATTTTCAATATCAGAGGAATATTTCTGACTTAGCATTCGCTTCGGAAGTTTTAGTCTTCTTCACCATGAGGAAACCTCTGAAAAACTCATAAGCCGGGTGATTCTTATAAATGTGATTTATATATACATATATATAATTACATATAGTCGAGTTTTATACTTATCCAGAATATGTATATTAATTGGTTTTATGTGTGAAATCGAAGGTAGATCTGGGAAGAATGAGTTTTGAGATTTGATGTTTGGTCATTGTTGTGTATTCATTTTATGAGTGTTATTTGTGAGGTTTATCAAATCGTTGTAAATAGAATTAAGATGTTTAATGTCTGTTCTTTCATTTATTGTGCTTTCCAAATTTTCACGAATGTGTAGTATTTCTAAAACTTCTCTACATTTTTTGTCTTTTTCATATTTGTATTGTTATAACCAAAATCGGGGTTTTCAGTTATTTTATGTTTATGTAAGGCAGTTATTTGAGGTTTCGCGTATTTATGTCCTTCAATTCTTTCGTCGAGATTTTCTGATGTTAATCCTATATAGCATTATCTGCAATTATTACATGGTATATTATAAACAGTATGAGTTTTTATCTGAGTTACTATTTCACTCTTCAATTAAGGTTTTAATATTATAGTGATATTTGTACTCAATTTTGGAAAATATGGTAGGGGAATGTAATTATTTTCGTTGGATATATTTTTTTTTAAGTGATGTATTATATAATTTATGAATTCTGTTTTTCATGATTTTGTTGATCAAATTTAATGGGTAATTATTTTACATGAAAAGAGTACGAACTTCTTCATGTGTTTCATGTCGCAAACATGATTATGTTAATTTTAGTGATCTATCTATAAAACTAACTATTATTCCTTTTTTCTCGGAATAGTGATGATTACTCATATAATTTATTGTTCGTTGAGAACTTATTTCTTTACTGTGCCATCTCGTAAAATTTTTTTTATCTTTATATAATTATTATTATGATCTTTATCTGCTATCATTAAACAATCATCAACATATCTTTCATATAATAAAATTATATAAAAGATATATTTTTATTTTCTTACAAATCTTTTATTACAATTTCTTCTAAAAACTGCATAACTAATTGTGCAATAACACTTGATAAACGAAGATAAATTCACATGGTGAAGAAGACTAAAACTTCCGAAGCGAATGCTAAGCCAGAAATATTTCTCTGATACTAAAAATGGATATGTGAAAATACAAAAAAACTAATTCGATTTGTAAGTAAAAATTTAAACACACAAGAACACGAATGTCATTTATCCATCATAGATTCAATGTGATATAATGGACATAGATTTCGAGAATGCTGAATTCAAGGTGGAATTGATAAGGTTCCTCATTAGGTGGAATTATTCAAAAATTTCCCACCACACATGTAGTTTTTAATTTCTTCTAAAATAAAAATATCAAAATTCTTCATCCAAATTAACTATTTCAATACTGAATGACGAGGTCAACTGCGATCAAAGTTTACTCTGGCGTGATCCCAAATCAGAGATCAGATACTTACAAATCTATCCAACACCTGTTCGATTATAAAGGGTCTATTATATCGGCATAGAAATGAAGAGAAAAGGAAGGAGAAGAATGAGACGGGGCTTGGTGATGCGGCAATAATTTTTAAACTAATGAAGAGTTCACACGAAAGCGCGGCGCCTGTGATCGTAGCCTTATCTGTCTAAAAATCAGCCGCGATCAGCCACATTAATCAGGGGGCCGCCACGATTAGCGCGATATGAATCGATGTGTATCGATAAAGGAAATATTGATCCAGACCACAGATTCGTGTCACGATCTCTTTATATTATTTATTGTGCATTTGTCTACTTCATTTGAAATGAGAAAAAACCATTTTGAAACGGTATCAAAATACTAGAATAAATTTTAGAGAAAGATGCAAGGGCCACCAGATGACTCGTATTTTTTGACGACCGAAATGTAGACAACGGACTGCATAAGTTATGACGTCACAGAAGGGGGCGGATCGAAAAATTTGCTTTAAACAAAAGAACTTTCAACGGTTAAATCCCATAAAAAATATTTTAGGGGCCATCCATAAAGTACGTCACACGAATTTAATGATTTTTTGAGAACCCCCCGTCCTTGTCACAGGTGGTCATATTTCTGAGACCCCCCCTCCCTATTTGCAATTTCACATCGAAAAATTAATAAATTAAAACAGCAGTTCAGAAATTAGTATTATTTCCATTTGAACGAAGTACTTTTTTATGAAATCAACATTATATCAAATATTTCAAACAATAACAAATCATCATCTTCAGTCCATGGAAGCTACTTTGAACCTATTCCTTTAAATTATTTATAACTGGCATGACAGTACCTTCGTTTTCATTTAGCTTTATCACGTCAGGAACATTTGTGGTGTCAACATCTTCTTCATCCAACCATATGGCATTATAATTAATATCCAAACAAAGAATTTCTCTGGCACGTCTAGCTGCTATTCTTTGAGGACGTATCTTCGCAATGGGAACTTCATGTTGCTTCTTTTGTAGTTGTTTGTGTTGGTTAGTGGCTTTATATGATGCAAAATATAGACCACAGAAGCCGCAAGATCGCTTACACAAGTATCCCTCAACACTAGGGCAGTAACTAACCTACGGTACTTCACCGTATCAACCTACGGTGCTTCAAATGTGATGACAAGCTCAGTTTTAAAGACAATTGAAGTAATAGTGGAGCGAATTTACCTTCGATGTCATCCTTTTCTGTTGTTACATACCCGTTTGACATCTGTTTAATTAAAACAGGTGGTGGCAAAAACTCCTCTCGTAGTAGTCGCCGAAGGCTAGATCGTTGCACACCACAGCACGAGACAACTTCACATTTTACTATTTGCAGTGAATATTGTGATTCCCGTACATGATTTGCGTACCAAATCACATCACGTTTCAATACCTTAGCCTGTTCAACATCCAGTCTAGTTTCTGTGGGCATAATATATTTGTCAACCACAGGATATCCATCAATGACTAATTGGCTCCAAATGTTACTCAGCACTGTGCCTGCACTCTCAAAGTTTCGTTTTTCTTGGTCCAGGTCAACAGTTTCATTACTGGAATCGAGATGTGAACCGAAATTACCGTGTTTTATTACAACACCAGTAAGTTCACGACTAAGAGGCGGCATTCGTCGTTCTACTCTATTAAAAGCACTTCCAAGGGCATTTGTAGCAATGTAAACAGCATCCAAATCAAAATCTTTAAAATGTTGTATTGCTGAAATTATAACACGCTCGTATCGTGGATTTTTGTCGGGACCACCATTGCAAGTAAAAATAAATACGGGTTTTACAAAACATTCTCGAGTTTTCATAAAGTTTTCGAAGGCAGATATTTCAGAAAGTTTGTGTATATATGTGGCATGTGTCTCTGCATTAGAGGACGAATGCTTTCCACTGCGAATTGCTACGTATGTAGGCCCGGAATGTGTCAAAGCTTCAGGTTTTCCTTTACCATCTTTCTTCACTATAATACCTGCATAAATAGGGGGAATAAGTTTATGTTTTTCCGCGACAACGAAATCATGATCCGGTAATTTTACACGATAATCAAGGTGCATCAATATTGGTGCTTGAGTGTTTGCTACTGTAATACCTAATGGCACGCGTGCTTTGTCATCCTCTGTATCGGCTCATCTTTGCAGAAGTCTCAAGTATAACCCTGATCGACTGATAGTATATCTCAGTTTACAAAGTTCGGCTTGTGTGTCGTCCAATGTTTTACAGCACCTTATAGTTTCAGTGCGACGTCGATTATCAGCTGCGCCACCAAAAACTGCAAGTTCTTTTATGACTTCAAGTACACCGAATTGATATTATCACTACTTTTAAAAATTTTCCACATGGTATAACTTCTTCCTGTATATGCAGTTTTTTTTATCACCGTAAGTTGCACTGTAAATTTCGTATAGTCTACGGTAAAGATTACCTAAATCTATCTTTCTGTTCATTTTGAACTTGTTTTATTGAAACATCTTTATATTCACAAAATAGCACAACTAAAAAAACGACGTACACTCAGCGAAAGTGAATTGTCGAATGAAATAGAAACAATAAAATCACGCCAGGTGCGGTGCGTTTGGCGGCATTAGTAGAAGGGCTCGTAGGCGATCGGCGCGTGTCACTAGAACGGGTATGAACTCGTCAACAAAACAATTTAAAACGTATCAACATAATGATAGAGTTGGAAATATTTTTTAGTTTAATCAATATTTCAAAGTACGGGATTCAATATCTCTAGATATATCAGATTTTGAAATGTGATGTCACAAAACTTAGGTCCCCTCCCACCCCTTGTCACACCATGTCACAATTTGTCGACCCCCTCACCCCCATTTACGTGTGACGTACTTTATGAATGACCCCTTATTCAGTGTTTACTTTTTTTTTCTCGATACAATGGGACTTCGACTTCATATATTTTGTTTTGGAACATGTGTTTCAAACGAGAAGTTTTCAAGCCGAATCATTCCATCAAATTAACTCAAATTTGGTGAAAAAAAGATATAATATGCTCAAAAGGCAGGCTGGTTAAAGAAAACTCGCAAATTGAAGTTCTTTTTATATCACCAAAAATGAGAAAACACTGAATTAACGTAGTTCAGAACGTAGAATTAAGTATGGGATTTCACACTGATAATCTCAATTGTTTGGAGTTGTATGACGTTAGAATCAGACAGTCCATTGGGCAGTGTTAGTATATACTAAGAACTTATGCAAACCTGCTAGCTTGTTTAGAGTGCCAATTTTCAGGTATCTGGTAATCAAGGTGTATAAAGACATTACCTACCTCACGTAAATTCTCCAAGCTGATTTTCACGTTCATTTCAGACAATATCCCCAAAAATAAATCGACAGTTCTCCCAGACACTTTCCGTCGGCCGTTTTGCTTTGCAGGCGCTTTAAAGCTCCCTGAATAACTACTTAACTTTCCGTAAATTTTGACGCTCTTTCAAGAAGACAGACTCATTCAAGAGCCTTATCATCACCTGAACTCAATTCAAATACCCCTATACCCCTGTGATCTGAGACTGAGTGAGACATGTATTAGGATATATTGACTTCTCTCTATCTGTCTTATAGTGTAGACATATCGAAAAATCATTAATATTTGAATTTTTTTATTTCTTCAGGCACAATACTTCGTATGTCTAATTCAACTATCGTTGACGATTCTACCCATAAATTTTCTTCATTTTTTCTTTGAAATACATTTCTCGAGTGAATTATTTTTTGATGAATATCATTTTTTCATTCAATCTTCTAAATGATTCATAACATTGTCTATGATAACCACTCTCGTATAAATCATCCGGCGGCGAAAAAATGCTTTTGAAATTAAGGTTACGTTCTAGTCTAAGTTTTAAAACGATTCGACACATTTTTAATGTCTCTTCCGTGAAAAGTATTGAATTTATATCAGAGTATTTATGAAAAAACAATTTGAAGAAGAAGCGATAAAAATTTTTGAAACAATGCAAATATTTTCATTTTATTTATATTTTTAATATATTATTTTCTTTCATTTCTCGAGAAATCTAAACATCACAGTATCACTTCAGAGTAATATATTACTCCCAATAGTAGTGTACTTGCATTGTTGTCGTGTGCGTTAATTCTTATTCTACATAACTCTCACGTAATAGGATGATTTGAACCACGAATATTGCCAAGTAACCGCAAAACTAAACGATGTGTGATTCTTTACGTCTAGACACAAGGACGCTCAGACTTTGTTTTCACTTATTACTACATTCAAATCTGAAATAATTTGCGCATCCCGTATTCTACTTGTTGATAATAGATAGATAGTATACTAGCTAGTAGACAGTCGATAATAAAACACCAGGACATAATATATTTTTATATGAATTTAAATTTTTATAGTATGAAATTATGGCCTTCATTAAAATGGATTTACAAAATCAGACAAAAAAGAAATGAATTTGATTTTCAAATATAGTCGGCAATAGAATAATAAAACACCATCACCTGGTGTAATATATGCCCCTTGCAAAGTAAAATTACCATGAAAACATCACAGTACAACGAGCAACAAGATGAACGATATCAAATGTTTTTATGTGATGGAGTGATGAAGTATGTTTTCAAGGATATTGTCTGAAATAAACCTGAAAATCAGCTTGGAGAATTTGCGTCAGGATAGTAATGTTTTTATGTACATTGATTAACTGATACCTTAAAAGTGGCTGTCTAAGCAAGCTAGTGGGTAGGTATGCGTTCTTAGTAATACAAACACCAATAGTCCACATATCATTCGTCAGAACATACGTGAGGTCTGGTGGCCTCATGTTGGACTATTTCCTGTGAATAACCTATGCACATACTCTAATTTTTTAATCAGTGGGTTTAGGAATGTTACAGAAAAATAGTTCTTGTCAAAAACTCATTGAAAACCCTTTAGAAATTATATCTTATTTACTGCAGATATAAAAGGTGTTTTTTTTAGAGGTATAGAACTTTAAATTGCAATAAAACGACGATGGATGATTCGATTGACAAGATTTTTTTTTTATTCGAGAGAAAATCTCGTGGCATTACATTTTGAATATGATATCTGGCATACGACCGCCACGGCTGGCTCGGATGTAGTCCAATCTGGACGTTCAATTTTCGATGACTTTTCCAACATTTTTGGCCGTATATCGGCAATAACACGGCGAATATTGTCTTCCAAAAGGTCAAGCGTTTGTGGCTTATCCGCATAGACCAATGATTTTACATAGCCTCACAGAAAGTAGTCTAGCGGTGTGAAATCACAAGATCTTGGAGGCCAATTCACAGGTCCAAAACTTGAAATTAGGCGGTCACCAAACGTGTCTTTCAATATATCGATTGTGGCACGAGCTGTGTGACATGTTGCGCCGTCTTGTTGAAACCATAGCTCCTGGACATCATGGTTGTTCAATTCAGGAAAGAAAAAGTTAGTAATCATGGCTCTATACCGATCACCAATGACTGTAACGTTCTGGTCATCATCGTTTTCAAAGAAGTACGGACCAATGATTCCACCAGCCCATAAAGCGCACCAAACAGTCAGTTTTTCTGGATGTAACGGTGTTTTGACATACACTTGAGGATTATCTTCACTCTAATTGCGGCAGTTTTGTTTGTTGGCGTAGACATTCAACCAGAATTTCGCTTCATCGCTAAACAAAATTCGCTTATGAAAATTGGGAACAACGGCCATCTCGTTTTGGGCTCATTACGAATCTAAGCCTTACTTGATAATCGTTTGGCTTCAATTCTTGCACGAGTTGGATTTTGTAAGCACGCAAACCAAGATCCTTCCGCAAAATCTTTCATAAAGTGGATGGACACAGATCCAATTCCTGTGCTCGATGGCGGATGGACTAATTCGGGTCTTCCTCAATGCTACGCTCTACAGTAGCAATAGCTTCTTCTGTACGCACCGTACGGCGTCTCTGGGGATGCGAGTTATCAATAAGAGTAAACGTGGTGCGAAAACGTCCAATTAATCGAATTAACTTCTCTGATGGACGATTTTGTCGACGATAAAATGTACGTAGTGCGCGATACGTTTTCCGCACAGAACCATTAAAACGTTGTTCAGGCGGGAGTCTATTCATGATGAATTGCCAAACCAAACTGAGAATAAATCACTTCTCAGCTGTAACATCGGTCGCCATTTTCAACAGTTATACCAACTTAAAGTTCTATACCATTAAAAAAACACCCTTTAGTTAATAAAATTATCGGCAATCTCTATCCATTCGATTCTATCCCTTATAATCTATATTGGCTCTCTGTTGATAGATCGTTCATCTGCTCTTCTCGTTACCTGCAGTTTCTTCCCGTGCGAATGTTTCTATGTTCTCGTGCATGCCCATCGTAGTCTTCAAGTTTTATTTTACCTTCGAGATTGATGCTTACGAATAAGCTTCTGTTTGTTTTTTGATTTTGATGATTCTTTATTCTATTGTCTCATCGAATGTCGGCGCAAAGATTTCAAATAATTTTCTCTACTAGACTCGAGCCGGTTCTTCGTAAGGTTATGTCGTTTTCGATTGTAGGTCTTATAACTGTTTTACACAGATTGGTATTCGTTATCAGTTGTCTCTATATAACAATTTCTGAAGGAGATAAACATTTTTGTTTGTATTTATAGTGATTAGTTCTTCTCATCGTTACTTCAAGAAAACGCAAATATTTTGACTTGAAAGACAATATTACCTTTCGAAGATGAAATTCTGACCTCAGTTTCGACTCGTATACATTTATTCAATTTCACCTATGCTCCTTTTCTCTCTTCTTTCTTGAATTTGATGAATTGTCTTAAATTGGCATGTCATAATTTTCTGTCAAAACAGTTTACTTGCCCTGTTTTATGCAGGAACCAACTGCTAACCTGATCTTCGAAATAAAGATCTAATTAGCAGTTAGTTGAATATTCATTAGAATGTTTCGATGGTTCGAAGAAAAGTTTCAGTAAAGGTTGATCTGTCTAACTGCTAATTTGACACCTTCTTGGTTCAATTGTGTGAGCCCTTATCTTACACTAAGAACCCTCGATATGAATGATGTACTCAAAGCATTTCTGCTGATGATTTAGCTTACGTGTTCTCATTTTGACAAAGTATGAATTGAGCCATCTTCGTGACACGAAGCATTGGCATTTTTCAGTACTTCTGTAATTCAATCTAAAGACACAGCATATTTACATTAACACATTTCTTTAATAAAGTTTTCTCAGATTATATATTCGTATACTTCAAATATTCATCTTAATTTCATCACTTAAGCTTCACCCTAATGCTATGATTATTTCTGTTTAAATGATGAAACACCCCTTATTCAGATGAAGCTATTCAGTTTTATCTCACACAGTAGCCACTTGAGTGATTTATATGCTCCATTTGGAATTAATTTTTGTCCAATATTTTCCAATATCATAATTATGTTCAAGGAAAATATATTGATATTTCGAAGTTTGATTCATATTTTGCTAACCCACTGACTGAATTATATTAGTTATTGATTGTTGCATTGTAGCACATATAGGTATTAGTCTCTTAATTGATACTCGTAGATTGTTTTAAACCATAACACTGAGTATCTGAATTTTCAAACATAAATTCTTTCTCTCATAAAATTTTCAACATAAATGCAAATGTTTCGTAAGCAAGGAACATCACAGAAAATTTTGCTATGCGATTTGTAATCATAACTTAAGCATTCTATGAAAATATCATAGTATCGGAATAATTCACATCAAGTGAGGTTAATTGACATCTGCCATTGTGAAGGAAACAGACATGTCAGTATACCTGATATGTGCAAACCTGGATAACTTTGCGGATTTTTTTAAGCAAGAATGTATGAAATATAGTTATTGCTATTTTTCATAAACAAAAAGATCAATTCCAAATTTTCAATTATGGATTCCACAGAGGATACATTTACAGAAGCTGTGGAAGGGTTGAATGACACATTTGAGTACCTGAAGTCCATGGATTGGCAACTGATATCTGCTGTCCTGATCATTACTTACTTTATCTTCAAAATCTTCACGGCAATGATGATATTACTGACCACGTTCACAATATTTTGTTTTGTATTTGATGTTGATTTGGACTAATAAATTGAATTGTGTACAACTTTCTATTCATTCAAGTTTCGAAGAACTCCACATTCGATAAAAATAGTGTCAAAACGTATGTAGTTGTCATGGTTTTGACGTTACATTGCATTCAGTAGGCGAAATTGCAAATGTCAACCAATACAAACTAGTATTGGTTGCCAGCTACTAGTATATTTAAAGGAACGAAGGCTTTATTGATCGTTATCACGAAATAGCACCTCCGAATTCTGAAGTTAACAATGTGATATGACAGTAGAATTCTAGAAAACCTACGACAATTTTCTCTTTCTATTGTTTAATAGACGATAATTCGCGTTTCCTATTTACGAGAAAAAATAACAATGAATTGAACAATATAAACGTTTTCAATGAAATCTTTTCAATGGGATCTTTTGCTGCTCTCATTTTATTTTTCTATTTCACATCAAGAGAGGTTTTATTGGCAGAGCAGAACAGCATTTCTCTTGAGGTATGTAAATTGAATAGTATGGTTATGGTTATAACGTAATGGTTGTGGAAAGGAGCTCATGAGGGTTGAACGTTGATTTACTGGTAATGCTCTGTGCATGAATGATGACGATACAAAATGCATTATTTTCATTATTTGTGCTTCCTAGTTTCGTCGGATCTGAGTCGAATGTATTTGGCATATTTCTTTCTGTTTGAGACCATGAACTGGGACCATTGTTGAGATCATTTGATATGAATTGCTGGTGTGGGTCATTGATGTGGAGCTAGGGAGACCATATTTAAACTACAGAGAAAGAAAATTAAAATTATTTCGCCCACGTATTTTAGAGGTGTTGTAACTATAATTACAAACAATTACGCATACTATTCTGGACAAGTTTATATGTTTCTGTTCGTTCATTATACCAGATATAAATCTGATATTGGGCTGAATTTCACCAAATTTCGCAGACCCCACAATGAATATTCAATGAGTATGAATTGCTGGTGTTGGAAATTTTTTCCAAAACTTTTTCCTTGATAAAACGCACACTATCAATAAACTCATGCCAATATTAGAGAATATTCTGATAGAAATTGATTTTTATAGTTTTCCAGAGTTTTTCTAAAGACTTTTTCTAGTATTAAATTTTAAATTCTTCTTCTTCTCTTGATTTAAAAATATTAATTTCTAAAATTTCTTTTTAGATGTTCATATTTCTTTTTAATATTTGTATATTATATTGAGCCTTGTGTGACAACAGTTATTCTTGTATTGCACTAATAAATTTACTTAGCCTTACTAATAGCTTACTCAAATGTAAGATAGCCCTTGAAAAGCTATCTTACATTTTCTCCAAATCGTGAAACATGTCGTACTTGTTTATTCAATCAGAAGATTCATTGAAATCTCTGAATTTCTATAGTATCTTCCTCTTGCAAGATAAATTTCGCAATGAAATACTGTTTTTCGTATTGACTAACCTTTCACCATTATTTTGCTGAAAGATGCTTTTATACATACCTTTACGTTTTCGAGTCGAATTAAGAGAACGAAAAATTTCAATAAAGTATGGATTTCAAAATCGTGACATATGGTTAAATTCTCATTCAGAAATTTTTTCCAAATTCTCATATAGAATTTCTGAGAATATGCATCAAGCTTAACAAAAGTATTAATACCATGGTTCAAAGAACTGGATAGGTTATTTGGATTATATGTGCTCATCTAATAGAAGAAGTTAATACCATAATTAATGTATATTGAACTTCCCTTCAATTGCACCGCGTGTGGTCAGTATATCCCCAAGATAATAGATGAAATACTAAACTAAAAACTTGACAATTTATATTTATTTCTATTACATTAATAGGTACCATATGTAATATCGTAAAGCATAGCTCTCGTCCGGAATGTTCATTTACGCTGAAGTGTGAGCATAAACCCGGAGTTTTAATGGTTTTATTAAATACGGAGACGCCTGAGATCATATCATAAATTTAATTTTTGTTTGCTGGGTAATAATATCCATAACCGATAGTCTGGAATAATGGGGTAGGGTGCCTTTATGCAAGTGCCTTACTGGTTTCAGAGCGGTTGAATATCCACAATAGTTTATTGTATCGGATAGAGCTCGGTAAATGTCGATGAATTTATGTCCTTGCATATCGATTTGCATAATTTCTCTATTTTACGATGAAGATATTACTTTTATACCTTAACTGCAAAATGACAAGAACGCCATTCTGAAAAATGATGCTATATATATATATATATATATATATATATATATATATATATATATATATATATATATATATATATATATATATATATATATATATATATATATATATATATATATGTGTGTTGTGTAAAAAACTTGGTTCTCGGAATGAGCCGCGTTCTAGATTTATATTATCTCGACGTTTCGGCTTTCGTCGTGAAGCCATCTTCAGGAGTTGGAATAAATTAGAAAAGGTGAGGGTAACTTGGTTACGTGGCCTCAATCTGCCTACTCCACGAACTGAATGAAGGAAAATGAGGAAAGGTTACCTGGTAACGTGGCCTCAATCTGCCTACTCCACGAACCAAATGAGGGAAACTAGGAACGATAAGAAATAATTCGGTTGCGTGGTCTCAATCTGCCCTACTCCACGAGCCAAATCGTTTCTAATAGTTAACTCCGAAGTCCTAACCTGCCTACTCTCCGGAGTATGCAGGTTGAGAATGAGTTTGAGAGAGAGGTTATATATATATATATATATATATATATATATATATATATATATATATATATATATATATAGGACATAAACTGGGCATTATTAATAAGGACCGAAATATTGATAAGGCCCATTAGATGTGCGTATTAATTTGACACTTTGTTCGGCCATTATTAATAATGCCCGACTGCCCGTGGTCCATGTAATAAGTATGAATAATAGAGACAGGACAGAAAGTCGTAATATAATTGCTATTATTATTTCTGTTGAAAAAGAAAAACTCTACAAACTTGAACTCAACACGGTATTTTAAACCAACTGTACTCCAGAAATGAGTTCACTATTTGTAAACAAAAGTTCATTTCGATACATCGGTTCAAAGTTGCTATTACTCTTCGAGAAGGTTTCCATTATTGTAACTGCAGTAGTGGTGACAAGAAAATGAGTTCTATAGTTATCGAGCTCATTTCATCGCACTTGTAAATATTCGGTATCAGTAATTTTATTTCGATAATTTTTGAAATTTTTCCATTTCACTATTCATTCAAAAGAATATTATAACAACGCTGGCAATGTGAAATATGTACAATGTGATGCCTCGATTATCCTTCGGAGAAAAATCAGTGACGACATTTGCTGAACATGCAAGACAGTTTTTCGTACTACAAAGTACTCCTCAGTTATACACATGGCACATGTCAGCGACTACTTTCAAATTTGAGCTATAGCAGAAATTTCTTCATTATGATTTTGGGCAAAATCTGCTCTGTATGTTTCACTCAACATATAACGCATAACCCATTTTTCTATGGGCAATGTGACATATTTTAGTTTTTGTAGTGTTCCTTTCGTTTGCGTTTTTCTCACAATGTACACGTTTGTCCGGCGAATATTATATTACCTGCTGTAGACTGTCAATATTATCGTCAGTTGCACCACGTCCATCGAATTGAGGCAACGATTTCCTTCTTCAAGCATCTTCTTATGACTTTGATGGACGTGGTGCAACTGACTAGATCCTTGCAGAACGAAACAGCTGTCTAGCACTTTTATCATATGTGATTTTGATTTCAAAATGTGCCATCAGCTGTCTTAGGACAAAAAATATATGCATTTGTGTGTGTGCACATATATATTCATACATATTTGTATATAGGTATGCTTATACAAATTTTCATTTCATTAAAAATGACGCCGAATAGTCCCCAGAAATATGGAAAGAATCGCGATCGTACTACTAACGCAATCTATTGACATTTGGGAACATCATGTGATGACATTTGTGTAATAGAAGCATTTAGTAGATACTTAGGGATATATAAAACATATATATATATATATATATATATATATATATATATATATATATATATATATATATATATATATATATAGGTATGTAGGTATGTGTGCGTAATAACATCGTTGTGCAATGCATGTTCACTTAATGTGCTGACAAATATACACTTCATAGCACAGGGATTATTCGATATATACATAATAGAAATATATAAATACGATTTCGACACTGATACCTGTTGTCACATATTAACGTAGCATCAATGTAATTGAATACCATACAATCAACTTTCATTATTGATATTCTATTCTGTGAATATTCAAGGTAGTTTAATGCTCAATTAACTTCCATCGTTTCGATATTATCTCACAGTGTAAACTAGTGGAGCCATAACATTTACATTAGTCGTGATTTTTAGATTACAGTGAGCGTTCGTTCTTTTATGTAATTCATTTAATTTTCACGCTTCTGCAATGTGTTCCAATAACAAATTATTTCATTTGTTCAATCTCCTGATTCATTCTTGTAATGAATTCTACTTGTAGTAAGATCAATTTTTTTGTATATAGAATGAAATTTCTCTCAGTCTTATCACAATAGGACACAAGGTTGCAGTAGTCACAGACTTCCTTTCCACCATACAGTCCATAGCTGACATTTACTCGAAAAACCCACTTGTACAAAAAAAATCGAAGAAAGATGCCACGTTCTGAAAAACAACAAAAATATCTCTACTACCAAGATCTGGATTCCATCTCATGTGGGTGTCCCAAGGAATGAAGCAGCGGATCAATCCGTGAAGTTTGCAGAATCCTTTGATCTTGGTGTTACAAACGTTGTGAATCATGCAGATCTAATTCAATCAATAAAAACTAGAATCATTAAAGAATGACAAATTCAATGGAAAAATGATAGCAGAAAGATGAACAAAATTCAACCGAAAATTTAAACAAAGAAACAAGATTAGCCCTGAAGAGACAAGACAAAATAGTAGCTAGGAGACTAAGAATAGGCCATACGAAACTGACCCACAGTTATTTGATGACATCAGGCGGACAACCCAAATGCGAATACTGTGATAATATCCCTCTGATAGTTGAACATATACTCATTTGGTGTCCAAAGCATGAGGAAGTTCGTAACCAACTAGAGCTAAAACACAATATCAGAGACATTCTGAGCACAACGGCCAAATTGAAATTACATTAAAATTTATAGGGAAATGTGGATTATAGAGCGTTCTGTAGTTTACAAATCTAGAAATAATAGAGTTCCATCTAATTTCACTACAAATATATTGTTAATTATACTTAAATATCTGTAGCATCAACACTGTTATTACATAAAACTGTAAAAATTGTACCATGTGTCAATGACCAAGTAGTCGAGACACGTGATTTCAAATGAAAAAAAGAATGAAATTCCATCATTGTTCAACTTGATGACTATATTATGAAGAGTTGTTTTTCAGTTATTATCATATATTTTTATTATCGTATGATGTCAGAATAGGGGCATTAACCGCTTTAGTGAGTACTTGGAATTTCTCCTATTTGGAAAATTGATGATTTTGTTTCATCATTGAGTGTGTATTTGGTGCAAACAACCACCAAAGACCACCAACCACCATATCGAACACTAGTTCCCAATGAATCTATATCGATAGAATTGGCTATTTTGAAATTCTTAATAAAAATGTTGTCTACATGGCAAATCGAAGGTAATTCCTCACAATAGGAAGAGTTTATGCAGATGCTACGGATGTTTGTCTGTCTACGAGATTCCATAACATATATATTATATTATATTATATGTTATATAACACACATAATATATTCATAACATTATAGATATATATATATATATATATATATATATATATATATATATATATATATATATATATATATATATATATATATATATATGAAAATAGAAACGGAGAATTTACGGTATTTACCGTATCACAGGTAGACATTGATCCAGTCTTAAAAACAGAAACGAATAGAAGAACTCCAACCAACGATACTCAATTTAAACCAAAAAGATGTCGATTCCTCACGTGGAATTTTGTGTTTTGTTTTGTTCTGTGTTTTTCAATCAACATCCAAGTTTGAGCATCTAATAAATTGAACTACGCCGTTCTGATGGTAGTAAATTAGCTTGAAACATATGTAAACGGCTGTCACAAAAACAAACAACGTAAATTGCAGGTAAATACCGTAAATATCTTCATTTATTTATATATATATATATATATATATATATATATATATATATATATAAATTGCAGTCGAGGACAGAAAAATGAGTTACATCTTTAGTATTTTTCAAGCTATCGAAAATGTTTATAGTATGTATAGTTATAGTTGAAGGTAGCAACGACACTGCTATCCTTCAACTACTATACACGTAAAATACAATAATATTCGAATCCATTTGGGAATATCTATTTTTAAAATTTAACGAACAAATATACCTTCGGACTAGCTTCACAGTTATTCGCTGAAGCAGAAAATAAACGTTTTCGAATGTAACTTCGATTCTCAATTTTTAACTATAATAAAAAAATACATTTCCATATGTATATAGGTATATTACAAAGTAATGTTAATGTCATGAATGAATGAATTTATCATGAAATTATTCTATATATGGATGGAAAATTATAGAAACCTGTACCTACCTATAGACTTAAAACAATATCTCTCATCTTTCAATAAAAAACAGCCACTTTAGGACAGATAAATTCATCTTTTTGAGTAAACGTGCAATATGATGTACGTTGAAACGAATATAGAAAATTCAGGTTCAATTTATACAGATTTAATTCAATTAATATTAGTCATCCATTTTTCAATTCAAACCCCCAATCAAACTAAATAATTTCTAATTTCACAAATTCATCATTCTTCATATGTTCATAACTGAGATTGAATTCCCACTTATATCTTGGTGAAACATGATGGAATAATTTAAAACATATGAAATTGAACACTTGCCTCAATCATTCACGAATGTAATGAGTAATAATACTATAAATTAGAGTAATACGTTATTAATCAGTAGTCTCAATCATTATCGTTATTAATCAATACACTCAACGTTATCAATTTTATTACATTATTTTTCAATACATTAGTGAAACTTCAAGCCAATGTTTGATTCAAATTTTTATAGGTATGTTTATTCCATTTCTTGATATCAAATTTATTTTGATTATATGTTTTAATTTTGATATATATTTTACATTTGTTTTTTTTTTTGATTCTGTTAATTCTTTCTTCTCCTCAGATGGTGTCTCATTTTCCATTTCTCATGAGTGTCAGTGTTTATTGATTTGTACTATTGTTATATATATATATATATATATATATATATATATATATATATATATATATATATATATATATATATATATCGACCGGGATCCCAGTCAGTTCAAAACATTTAATCGTAATTTCAATTCTCAATTTTCACTGTAAAATACATGAATAATTATATATAATATATATATATATGATATATATTAGCCTGAAATTGATTTATTGCCTGTTTAAGATATTTTATTTTGAAAGTTTTTAGCAATAACGGGCTTTTTGATATGAAAATGTTTATTTTTTTTCATTAGTTTTGACAAAGTTGTAATATCACTGTAAAAATTAATAATATATATATATATATATATATATATATATATATATATATATATATATATATATATATATATATATATATATATATATATATATATATATATATATATATATATATATATATATATATATATATATATATATATATATATATATATATATATATATATATATATATATATATATATATATATATATATATATATATATATATATATTTAGCATGTAACGATGAAGTAGTAGGTACTCCAAAACGCGCGTAATTCCTTATAACTGATATTGAGAAAATATCAGCAATATATTTTCATTTTGGCAATTAATTTCCTCGAAGTAACGGCCCCATCAAACATTAATAGCAATATAAATCACCGTTATATCAACATTTACACTCAATACAATAATTCCTTCATTCTGGTTATTATTTACGTAATTATTTATAGCATATCAAATAGAATAAGACTAAACTGTATCTCACTAAACTACTTTATAATAAAATTATTATTAATTAAATTTCGAATGGAACATCTGTTACAAGTCACTTGTTCATAGAGCGTTGATTAGCAAAAAGGGTTTATTCAATATTTCGAGTATTGTTGTCTTTAATTATCTACGATATTTGCCACAATTGCCTATCATAGCTTCACTAATTCATTCTGAAATGATCGATAGACGGGAGAACCATAAACCATCTGTCACATTCTATGAAGAACAAATAAAATGATTTGCCAATACAAACTGAAGTGTACTACAAGATTATTAATAGTCCCAGGATGATGAATTATCGGAAAGGAATGCAGCCAACGACTGGGAACTGAAGTGAATTCATTCTACAATTGTTTGTGTCAATAACAATAACATATGTGCTGTCCATAATAATTAATTGATCGATTTATTCCAGGTCATTTGGTGATCTTCAATTAATCGAACACTGAGTTGAACTGAAATACACTGAAATTTGAAGAATGAATTGAATTGATATCTTTTTGGTCAAAGTGTAATCTAGCTTGAAAAAAGTAATAGAATTAACATTCCACATATTTGGAATCAATATTCTGAACATAAATCAATAATTGAACAGGTAACAGGGTAGTTCTCTGCAAATGTTAAAAATCAAAGTAATTCATGCAAATTCATATACTACCGAGTGATTTTTTAAGAGTTAGGTTTTTCAGATTTGCGGCAACGGTCGGTAATGGCATCCAAACGTCATTTGTCAAAGTGAAAATTTTTTCAGTATACTTTGCCATTTCATCATGGGAAGGCTTACAAACGAGCAACGATTGAAAATTGTTGAAATTTACTATAAAAATTCGTGGTCTGTGAAAAATGTGTATCGTTTGTTACGACCATATTATGGTCGTCATAATCGACCTTGTGAATCAACAATTCGTGCTGTTATCATCAAATTTCGCACCAAGTTCACTTTGTTGGACATTAAACCATTGTCTTGCATGCGTACAGTGCGTACTGTAGAGAATATTGCAGCCGTAGCGTACAGTGTTAATGAAGATCGTGAAATGTCAATTCGTCGCCGTTCTCAGCAATTGGCATGTGTTCCTCAACCACATGGAAAATTTTACGTGCTGACTCGGGTTTGAAAGCCTACAAAATTCATTGTTTGCAAGAGTTGAAGCCGAATGACCTACCACAATGTCTAATTTTTGGTGAATCGGCTTTAGAAGAGCTCAATGAAAATCCGCTGTGAAAAATTGTGTTCAGCGATGAGGCTCATTTCTGGCTTAACGGATATATCAATAAACAAAACTGTCGCATCTGGAGTGAAGAACAGCCACATTCCATACAAGAATTACCGATGCATCCCGAAAAAACGACAATTTGGTTTGGTTTATGGGCTGGTGGCATCATCGATCCATTTTTCTTCAAAGAAGAACGTTGAAGAAACGTTACAGTTATCGTTCGCCGTTAACGTTACCGTTCAACGGCAAACGATATGGAGCCATAATACGCAACTTTCTTTTGTCCCAGTTGGCTGAGTTGAACTTGGTTGACATGTGGTTTCATTAAGACGGTGCCACTTGCCACACAGCTTGTGCAACAATAGACATGTTGAAAGATGAATTTGGTGAGCAGCTTTTCTCTCGAAATGGCCCTGTGAATTGGCCGCTAAGATCATGCGATTTGACGCCTCTGGATTATTTCTTCTGGGGTGATGTAAAGTCGATAGTGTATGTGAACAAGCCGAACACGATTGAAGCTTTACAGGATAACATAACACGCGTAATTCGTGGAATACAGGCCGAAATGCTCCAAAAATTGACGCAAAATTGGACCTTTCGAATGGACTATTTGATACGGAGCCGCGGACAACATGTACATGAAGGTATCTTTAAAATGTGAATGGCAATGGCCCAATTATCAATTTCAATGAAAATTTTGAATATATGATGTAAATTGAGTGCTTGGTTCGATTTAATCTCATATGTAATATGCATCACTATTATTATTATCAATATTTATTTGAATAAGGCACAGAGCGAATGTCCTTCCTGTGCGTTGAAAACTCAGAAAATAACGTAAAAATTACTGATGATTATGGTAAAAGAAAGAAATATTTATATCATATGCTTAAAAACAACAAATATATAATGAATTTTGGAGTTCCTTATAATCAAAGAATAATAAAAACCCAAAGAGAAGACTTCCATCTTCGATATTTTGCAGCATGATATTCTTGAACATCTGTTAGTGAAATTCTCAGGTGAGCGCCCTCTATTGAATAAATAATATGAACTGTTTCAAGCATGGTAATGCGCATTCTCGCGACTTTGAATGGAAGTACGTACTCACTGATCGTGTCTCGAAGTAGTTTCATTTTTGATAAACATTCGGATTCGTATGACCTACGTACAAAATGCGTTTTCAAATTTGTTTCCTAAACGCTCTGCAAATATTATAGGAAATATGTAGTAAAATCGATAAAGTGTGATAGCACATATCATCCATCTTGTGCACAACATTTGAGGGGAGTAAAAATTTCAAGTGAAAATGCAAGAAATTGCTGTGAAAACTTGGAAGAATCGTCTGATAATCAAACATATTCAGCAGAAGTGGAAAACACACAAGCAAATAATAGTGTACCAATAACCAATGAGTCCTCAGAGGTAGATTTATTAATTGATATCATAATATGTTTAGAAGAAGCCAACAAATTAATATTCGAAAACAAGGAATTGTTGAAAGACAAAATCGCGAAACTTGAAAATGATATCTCAATCAAGGACATCGAAATTGACGAGTTGAAGAAACAGATGGCAAATACAAATATTATAAAAAAAAAGCATGTTAGATGATAAGATGGAAATTAACGAACTGGTAAGATAATGAAGAAATGGGTGCTGTAAAGAACGATCATGAAAACAGATACTCCAAGACAGTAACCAAGGATCTTTTTAAAAATATGCAGAATACACAAGCTAAGAAAATAGCAGAAATTATAAACTTTAACAATCATTCGTCTGCATCAGAAATTAGTTTTATCGAAGAAACTATACAAAACGAAAAAAACAGTGGAACAAACAAAAAAAATAAAGCTCAAAATTTAAAGAATGGCAGGTTAAACGTAACAGAAGATTTTTGAAATCTGGCAGAATAAGGTTAGGATCTTGCAAAGTAAATGAAAATGATACAAGTACCGAAAATATATTTACCAGTCAAGAAAAAAAGGCATGGTTCTTTATAAATAGGGTAAGCAATCACGTAACAGAAAATACGCGTCAAGCGTTCACTGTCGGAAGTTTCTCGGGCCCGGCCAGTGTTGAAGGAGTTGAGAAATTTAAAGCTTTCCACGTAACTAATTTGAAACCATATACTTCAGCTGAGGATCTTCGACAGTTTCTTGTAAATAAATTCTCAACCGTGAAATGTGAAATACTTGAATCAAAATACCCTGACAGCTATTCGTCTTTCAAAGTACTTATTCCAGAGAATGAATATGAAAAAGCACTCAACGGTGCAAACTGGCCCAATAAAGCAAGTATACGTCATTTTTTTCAACCAAGAAAAGTGACTCTTACTCCCAGTTGATTTCGGTAGATTTAATTGTTCCTGTAACAATTCCAAAAAATTATAGTGCTTTTAAACTTCTTCAGCTGAATGTACAGTGCATATCTAATAAAATGAATAATCTGGAGGTTCTGTTGGAGGAGGAATTACCGGATGTACTGAGTGTTGCTGAACACTGTCTGTGTTTAGAAGATCTGTCAAGATATTGTTATTGGTCAGAGCCTATTATAGTATCTCAGAGTATATGGATGAGATAATTGGGGCTGATATATTCTGAATGAAGGTTATGATTAATTTTTGAAAATTTTTTCTTTCTCTATGAATAATTAAAATTTTTTCTTTCTCTTGCTTTTTCTATATTATCAAAAATGTGTTGAATTATGAAGTTAATATACATTACGTTAAGTTGTCTTGACTTGTCCAATACAGATGTATACTGTCTAAATGGATGAATAAATATTTTTTTCTTTCTTCTTCTTTCTATTACTGAGGAGATTATACGGAAAAAACCTGGCTTCATAGATGTTCATGTATAGGTAAAAGAGCTAGCATCTGAAAGTAAAAGAGGTATTAAGAAAACTTTTTCACTAAACGTACCCTTTGTAACAACAAATTCTGGCCAGAAAATGTTGGAAGTAAACGTTTAAATATGCAGCTTCACGAAAGAAATAAACCAGCAGATCATTTGTTATATGTTATATACCGAAGAATGAAAATAAGTTTGCAAATAAAACTACCAATAAAGAAGAAATCACGTACAGTATATCACATCACAACTTACAGTCTATGGCGAATAGAAAGAATGAACCATGATGCATATAATTCTAAAAAGTTATCAAATATTCTGAATTATTGGATCAATTGTGTGACACTATTTCATTCAATGTTGACATATTCTTATATGAAGTTATTTATTATTGTAATTATTATTATTATTATTATTATTATTATGTGTGGCAATTTTATAGTTCAATGTATAAATTTTATTATATATAATATTTACTTTTACCATTATGGATAGAGAAAAAATTGTTCATATTTTTTGAAGTATGTTTTTGAACAATGCTGTTTGAAAATATTCTTCATATTGAGTTTTCATACAATAAATATCAACAAAGAAATAATCTTGGCTTGAAAGTGTGTTTTCAGGAGTTGTTATTTTGACGTAAAATTCAATAATTTCAAAATTAATACTGCTTCTTCAAATGACCGACCAAGTTCAAAACTTTTTCCGTAAAACATCTAACTATTTATTGAACCAAATTATAGACGATTCAGACCTAAATACGACGCAGGAAGGAGACAGTTGGTTCTTGAATATGTGCATATGCAGCACTTGGAAGATCACGGTGTACTCGCTGTCCCATAAGTTTGTTAAACGTGTTACATACATCTCAAAACGTTACAAAATTCTCATTTATATTCAACCCTTATAAAAGAAAAAGCAACTATCGTGGATTCGAAATTACTTCCTTGTCGAGGATCGTTTAATATCGCCTTTTGTTCGTGATAAATTTTGAGATCCCGATTCGTCGGCGGAATAGCTTATAAGTGTTAAATGCATAAATAGTACTGTAGTTATTTACTTTCAAACAAAATAAACTCAATCGTGAGAGAAAATATAGATATAGATAACTGCACAGAGTCTTTTGTTGTGGAAAGAGAAAGCTAGTAATCCCCAAAGCTCTTTGTCTTCATTGTCTTTTAGTGTTTGGTTCTGTAGTTCATCCCTTCGAAATACTGAATTTTACGACCATGAACATCAATAAGTTTTTCCATTGCTGGAGATAGTTTTTGAAAAACATCACTAGCGGTGTTTTAATGTTAAAAAATCAGCTAGCAACCATATTTAGCATTTTGATTTACTCTGAAATTAAATATTATAATTATTATTATTAAAAATGATTTGAGTTGGGGATAAACATCCTATGACTCAATTAGAAAACTTCTGAAGTTAATGTACATCATACATTTAACATATAAAATTGAATAATATGGAATCTAAAATAACAACTAAACAAATTACATCTGTATTATCTACTGAATAAAAAAAAACGTTCAAAACAAAAATTAAATGTTTTCACCGGAGACAATATGTGACTAAGGCATCATTTTTAGTTACTCGAAGTGACGTTAATACAGATACATCTATGCCATTTTTGAAGGAGCTTATTGATGCGGCACAAACAACCGAAAAATCTAGGGAGTTCTACACTCCAAAACTCGATTTGTTAAAAACGATTGTCTAATGGTAGTTTCAAAGCTTTCGCTCTTCAGTTTCAGCGAATGATCTCGTAGACGATTGCCCTCAGTTAAAGTGAATATATGACTCAAATCAATAAGAAAGAGTACATTCAAGACTCTAAAGGTGGTAATAATAGCCCCACTCTTCAGTCTGTCCATTTCGGTAATAACGCCAAAGATCTACTGATGCCATAAGGCATTCTTGTAGCCCTTCTCTGAACACTTTCGATAAGATTTTGGTCACGCACTAACACTGAGCACCAAATAAAGGAACCAAATTCCAGAAACGGTCAAATATATGTCCTATAAATGATGCAATCTGAACCGAAGGCTTTTAAGAACTTTTCCGAATAGATACAGAGATGAGTTTGGTTTTTTGCACATTGCACTTATATGAGGAGACGACGACAAATCGTTAGAAATCACAACATCGAGGTGTTTCTGTGACCTCTGACCCGTTGATAAAGTATGGCAGCTTTGGGTTATTCTTGCCGATATGAAGCAGACTACACTTGCTGATGTTCAGACGAATAAGCCATGTATCGCTCCATTGGGAGATAGTTAATATATCAGCCTGTATCAAATAGACATTCTAAATGACAGCTATATGACATCCATGAAAAGTCATGATTTTCGTGTTGAACTTTTTAGCAAGTGTACGTGTTAACATCATATGTTTCCTTAATCACTCAAAACTGTATACACAAAGGGTTTCCTATCAAATTTAACACCCATATGTTTCAGTTAGTTAGTTCTAGATTCATTTGTCTAATATATGTAGTTGTTATAATCACTGATTACTGTTAATTTACTAATTCTGAAACATCATAACAATGACTCATGACAATGTGTAGTGAAGCAGTCATTGTTTTACCATGAAAATTTGATAGTCAACAAATTTTCAGATGTAAGAACTTCAGCTAAGACCAATAAATGATCCAAGTGACCTGGCTGGATCAAATTTTTTGGCCCGTAATCATGTTTTTTACTCGTTGGCTGGACTCCAAAATATTTGGAGAAGTTCCCAAATTTTTTTCCCAACTATATATATGACAAAAAACATTGGCTTATATATGATAAATTTACATTTAATGCTTATTGAATATGGTACTGTTTGGCGAGTGTTTAAGATCAAAGAGACCATTCCCTGTATTTGCTCGAACAAAAACTTGCTGATGATATTAAGATGAAAACTTAACGGCGGATTATATGGATGCTGACAGTCTTTGGTTTAAAAAATATGCGTTACATAGCAGCCGTTACTATCGTCATTTTGAATGAAAAACTTGTGTGAATGCTCATCAAATAGATGTGACGTGAATTGGCCACCAAGAGCGTGCGATTTACATCCGCTATAGTTTTCAACTGGTGCTTCCAGAACTTGCAGGCTGCTCATTTGCAACCGTGTACTCTTCTTACTTACGTACATAAAAGTTTTTTGTCATAAAAAATTATGAAAGGAAATATTCGAACAACTCGGCCATGATTAAAGACATTTAGAACTGAGGAGCCAAAAAAATAGGTCTAGAATCTTCTCCTTGCCTAAACGGTTTCGACTTACTGGTGCAGGTGGGTTCGGTTCCCATCGTAATCTTGGGCCGTTCGAAATCGGCGTCTGTAAGTCTAACTTTCAGACAAGAACAGCTTTTGAAAGTACAACTAGCATTAGATGAAGTTCCAATTCAAGCCTTGCGGCTTCACATTGCGAGTCTAATCCTATGACTATGTGACATGTGTTCAGTACCACAGCTTTTTGCATCTTCATATACAGTCTGGGGTCTAAGTTCAGCTTCGTAAGGTGTTCGTGTAGCACTTTCGGAACTACACCGGTTGTTGATATTACAATTGGACTCATGTACGCCGCATCTATATCTCATAGACTAAGTATCTCACACTTCAGGTCCCTATATTTCCTAATTTTTTCTTGAATCATGTTCATCAAGTTGTGAGTGTAAGGTACCGCTATGTCTATCAGGTGGTCTTTCTTGATGATTTTGTCCAAAAGAACTATGTCTGGTCTATTATTATGTATCGTGTGTTCTGTAATGATAGTTCGATCATAATGTATTTTGTAATTGCTGTTCTCTAACACCGGCTGTGGTTTGTATTTATAGTAAGGTGTTATATCTTCTGTCAACAGTCTGGTCTTACACAACTAGGGCTTGATGGACTATGTAAGCTACTTGGTTTTACCTATGAGTGTAGCCGTTTTGAGCAAGGAGATGTGCAGCTTGCAGTGATGTGTTGAATGTTTTCAGTTTTTTCCTGGCATTTTCTGCATTTGTCGACAACTACAGTTGGTTCTTTTATAATATATTTCTTGTAGTTGTTGGTATTAATCACCTGATCCTGGATAGCTCGCATGAATCCTGCAGTTTCTGGAAACAGATCACCAATCTTGAGCCAAGCCATTATTATAATTAAAATTATTATCAAAATTGTGAATAATGGGTGGCTCTAGAATACATTCGACGATGAGGTAGTGGGTATCTTTCCAGACAATTGTATCTCCGTAGTTATTTTTAGAGATTGTCCAGGTGGTCCACCACTTATTCCCTGAGGCCGGAAAAAGTTTAAAGAATACTCAAGAATAACCAAGTTACATTATCAGTAACGATCACAATATGTTTGTTTTTAAACTATTTAATTTATTGTGTTATATTCAATCTTCAGTGCTCATTCCATTACTCATTACCAACTATTGTTATACATCGTGATTCTATTACGTCAAGAAATGAGAACGGAAAGTTCGATATTAATCGGCTTGATTGTTTTATTTCGTATAATTACCACATCCTGTTACAATTTTCTTCGAATGACTAATAAATAAAATGAGACGATCCGACCTTCGAATTTTAATGAACTATCCTGACCGTTGAAATAAACGAACGTTAGAATCATCTCTGCATTCGAGATGCTTCATTATGAATAATTTCCTCGACACCCACTACAAGGAAAAAATCTGACGTAATTGGCGATTGTGAATATCTATCAGATCAGCTCATATAGATCTTATATATTATAATAAATTATTCACGCTCAATATACAGCGACCCCGCAAAACTATACAGTGCGTCCTTGTATTAAATTCATATATCCTTTCAATTGAATTCAAAATAGTAGATTACGAAAATACAATTCTTTCTTGTGAATTTTCCTTGGGCTGCACTGATTTTCCCTTCATAAAAGTATAAATTTTCATCTTTGAAGATATGCAAGATCGAAATCACAAACAAACACGAATATTCAAGATGAAATTCTCATTTGTACCACTGAAACATTCTGGAGGACTGACTCAAACATCAACTAATATCAGGACGGAAAAAATGATAATTAGTAAGTCCCGACTGGATGATTGTATGCATTTGAAATAAACAATCAAACAGTTTGTTTTCTTATGATATTCAAGCATTCAAGTGGAAATTATAAGATATTACGATATCCGACTCCTTTAAAACCCCACTTGGATATCAATTACATCAGATTCAAATTATAATTCGACAGCCGCAAACGGGTTTCGAACTTGTTACCTGTCTTCAAAATGGCGTAGCCAAGTTTGAGCTGTACGAACCTGGAGAAAAACAATCAGAGCAGCGGAAGTCACCACTGACGATGATTTGTTCTTTCTACCGCATTAATCTTCTTTCTGTATATATATATATATATATATATATATATATATATATATGTGTGTGTGTGTGTGTGTATATATAGTGGGACCTAGATAAACGAGAAACCTCTCGTTTCAGTTGCAAGGACGTCTCGTTTATTTTTCATTAAATTACCTCTGTTAATGGGACTTTTCGAACCAGGTTAAATGGGATTTGAATTCTAAAACTTTTTCGATGTTTACCTCTTTAATTGTAGCTCAATTGCCTGTATGAGTGAGACTAATTAAACAGGTAATACAGACGGAGCTAAACAAAGAGCTCAGTTGTGATAACATAGTTGCTATGTATTCTTCTTTGGACACAGAAGAAGAAGAAAAAACTGTGGAGAGACTCCAGTAAAAATTTCAAAGCGTGAGGCAATGGAAGCTTCAGAAACTTTACACAAGTATATTCACAAATTTATTCTATCGAAAAACAGGTTACACCAAGTAGCAATCAAGTCCCAACAAACATAATCGATTACTTCAAGTCATAAACTTTACCTTATTGTTTTTTTTTTCCATGCAACACATTATGTATGTACATACATATGTACATTAATACTTAGATTAAGTTCAGAACACCAAAATACGCATTTTTATTAACATTTTCACGTATAAAAATGAAATAGCGGCACATTTCGACCTATGTAAATGAAACAACTATAATTTTGAACCTGCTTAATTGAAAAACTGGATTATTGGAAACAATAACGAGCTTTTTGATTGAACAAATATTGATTATTGTTGACGTTTCGTTGCGAAGAGCAACTGTGTCAGAACTATTGAATAATAATTGTATTTTATAAATTACTATGGATATCAAACGTCAAAAAATCAACCTGGCTCTTTCGCCTCATTAGTATTGATAGAAGAATGTTTTTGGCTCAGTATTCGCTTCGAAAGTTTATCAGCCCTCTTGGCCATGAAGAAACCTCTCAAAACCTCATTTCAAAGGTTATTCAAATGTGATTCTACGAAATTATATGATGTTGCGACATTTCACTCATTTTCTACCCCAGTTCGATGTCTACCCTCAGTTTGTTGATTACAAACCCATAAAACTTCAAAACATTCTGATGGAAAGTTTTAATAATAATTTCACATTCTGTTCAACTAATAAAAAACTAGTTGAATTTAGACAAGGCTTTTAACTATTTAGAAACAACTGTCATGTCGTATTATGAGACTCACATTCTAATCGAAAAAAAAATTCAAATGAAACATTGATATGTTCATTTTGTTTTGAACTCTCTTGAAGGGTTTGAATTCTCAATTGAAAAATATGTAGCGTACCTAACTTGATCGCATAAAGAAGTCAAAATCGAAAAGGTGGTTGAAATTCATTTAGTATCCTGAAACTACTGGATAAGTCTACACGAAAAAATATTCTGAAATATGAAAATAGCAATTCTCAAACTTTGATAGCAATTTTTAAATTACAATTGATCGCTTCAGATCGCTTATCTTTATGAATACTCGGTCGTCCTATAAAATTCATTCATAATTTCTAGGTAACATTTTGGAAAGTGTTGTACCAAGAAAATAAAGTTTGGGAACCTCTGGATTATATAATAACTTATAAACCATTTGAATTTGTTATTTTTATGAATAGTACAATAGCAGACATTTATATGAATAGATTTGTTCATCTTTGCTGTACAAAACAGAATAATTCAAAAACATAATTATTCAATAGAACTATTTCAATAATTTTCATTCAATTGAAAATATTTTCTTTGCAAATCTATAGAGATGTCATAAAACATGTCTGTATTAGCTATTTTAGAATACATTGAAGAAATGCTTTTCTCACGGTTCAAAATGGTGAATGCTATTGGCACATTGATTATGATATTATCTCATTAATCAATTCATTCCGTTTTTATGGAAATTTACGTCATGGTTGACAAAAGAGCTTCGATAAATTTCATGATCAAAACTGAATTATGTTCATCAAAATTTATTAATAGTCATTATTTATTAATCAAAACTTCAAATTGCGTTTCGATGTTTTTATTGTTTATATTTGATTAGGATAATGGGAAGTAAGAGATGAATGATACTATTTTCACATAGTGTCTATGTTTGACACAAACATTTTAAGTCATAAATCAATATTAATGAAGTATAATATAAATTAAATTCGGAATAATCTTTTTTTAACTATCAGGGCCTTAAACCATAACAGGAGTGAGCTGAGAGTTCTAGTATCTGTTATCTAGTAAGATTCCTATAATTTCTGAAAGCATGATGCCTTGATTTTTCAATAGGTGGCGTTATGATTGACTGCATTGTTGTTCTTATGTCAAAACTTGAGAACGACACAATCGATTTTTCACTTCTTTCAGTTTTTGGATACTTCGTGAACAATTCGAGAAAAAATAAGCACTAAGAAAATTGTAATATTTGAAAAGACTTAATGAGTATTCATAATCTGTGGTTTCATTCCATTTGCATTGCAAGTATAGCTTTACAGCTGACAGCAGTAGTTAGATATTCTATCTACCAGTCAAAAATAATGGATCAATTTTTATAATATGCAAAGTCGGTGTGATAGAATTTTTATTTTACCTTTCAACTTGAAATACTAAGGAAGATTAATTCTAAATTTCAGTCTGGGTTGTTCAAAAGCCAACCAACTAAACATGGCAGTTAAGGTTAAAGAAGTTATGATGATGCAAATCTCAAAAATATACGTTTCAGTCAAATCAACCAGCAATGCAAAGCCTCCAATGAAGTTGAAAAAAAACATGAAAATTAAATCAACAATGTAGAACCATAGGACTCAATCCACATCGAGCTTCATTCATTTAAAATGTGATATTACAATTTACAGAAAATCGATTATATTGGACAACAAACAATATTATGTACAATTACAACATTGCATGTTTTAATTGTGAGTCAGGGACCAACTCAAAGTTATGCTATAGTAGCTACCGTCAACAGAGCCTTCAAGATCATTGGTTTCATGAATCGCACGAGAATCAATACCTGCATTTTCGACTCATTATCAGCAAGGCAATAATTGCTTTCAAACTATGACATTTAGTGCACCCGACAATGTTCGATATAATTTCATGCCCATCTCTGGGGTTTTGCTGAGAAACATAAATTTGTAGTACTTCCAGGATCCAATGTGCAAAATACTATGGTAACTTCTCATTAAGAAGGTGCAAAGTACCTTGGTGACAATGTTAATGTTAGCTCCTTTGGAGAGGTCGATGAGAAAAAGACGTTGCTGGAAAACAAACTTAGTCAGTCAATTGAGATACGAACACTTTGCTTCAAAATGATCCAATTTACATCTCTTTGTTACAGATTCACAGTCAAATATATCATCAAATACGTAGCTTGTGATCAGCGGCTGTGAGAGTTAAAGAAATTTTTCAAATTTATATACTCCATTCGAAGCAGAAATCGGACTTCAATATACATTGTTCAGATATCGATAGTTCCAAAACGTATTTTGTAATTTACATTCGAAATATCTTCGCTTTCAAGTAAGGCATATCATTTATCGTTCAGATATTCTGCACAGTATTCTGAAATAAATTTTCTTCCTTTGAAATACGAATAAATTTTTAATATTAAAATATTACGAACAGGTTTATCATGACTGCGAAAGAAACTAACGTTAATGGTTTTTATTTTTTTAAGCCAATATGAATTTGTGTAGAAACATAATAGCGGCGTGTTTCTGAAGTTCTAAAGCTTTCAAAGGAATTTTAAATGAAATTCATTCTGGAAATTGAGGTAGGTACTTATATCATTACTTTAAGAGTTACAGAACAAACTTATGCTCTCCTAAAGTTTATTCTCAACCTTCTATAATTCTCTCGAAATTTAAGAGAATTAGAAGAATAGTACCCTTCAAATTCTGTAATTAAATTAATAATTGATGAGGCCGATACTTGATGTAAATCGATAAACATAATAAAACAATTGTTAAACTGATTTACACATATATTAAAAATAATACTGCATGAGGTACGTTTCGATGAGATTCACCTTTTTCAAATGCTACGTGCAGACTAATGACAATTTCTCGAATACATACAATATATAAACTTGAATACAGAGAAAACAGGTAGATAACAGGTGGAAGGGATGAATTCATACTGAACTACTATATAGTTAATTAAGTAATTTTGAAAAGATTGAGAAGGGGGCTTGAGGTATGATCGATTTGGCTGTTCAAAAGGTTGCCAGAAGATTTTTATTTTTTAATTTATATTAATAATAAATACAATTAATAAATACAAATATTCTGGCAACCTTTTGAACAGCCAAATCGATCATACCTCAAGCCCCCTTCTCAATCTTTTCAAAATTACTTAATTTACTATTTATTTAGCATTTGAAAAAGGTGAATCTCATCTAAACGTACGTCATGCAGTATTATTTTCAATATATGTGTAAATCAGTTTAACAATTGTTTTATTCTGTAATTAAGACGGTAAGAACAGAATACCGCAGTCACAATAATGAAAGACAATTACAATTACTCCATATAAATATCATATAAATATATATATATATATATATATATATATATATATATATATATATATATATATATATATATATATATATATATATATATATTATATGTTTATATATATATATATATATATATATATATATATATATATATATATATATCATTATTTATACCATTATAATATATCTTACTGCAGTTGTAATAATTGTTGTAATATATTACAACAATTATCTGTATAAAGAGTTGGCTAGAGATATGTCTTTTTCCGTTCATACTGAAATTTCTCAAAATAATCGAAAATTTTAATTTGAAAAAATCAAAAATTCAAACACTTAGTGGATGAATAGCGAATGACATAGTTATTGAAAATTTTGTTACAAATATGTTCCATGCCTATTTCCGAGTTATAGATTTCAGTGAATCGATCTGTTAAGTAAATTAAAATGGAGGCAACAGTACTCGTTTTAAAAACAGGTTGCTGGTAATCTATTACTTGCTTGCTTTTTTTGTCTGTAATATTCAAATGAATGAAGAATATTCGAATTGAAGAAGAAACACTCACCTATTATAGACGATACTTTCAGCGAAAGTACCATCAAATAGTGTCATCAGAATATCTCTTTTTTATTTCGTTTCGTCATATAACATTTCAAACTTTGAACTTGACATTTTTCCTAATTGACCTCTATAGATGAGTAAATGTTGCAACTGTTCGCTACGGTATTATGTTTTATACAAATTGTTATCATCAATATGGTTTCTTCTGTCTATGTCGAAATTCGTAATTTGTAAATAATACCTCGTTTGTCGGCCTCTTCGTAAAATAATTACGAAAACGAGAACGCTCAATCTAGCCTCGTAAATTGAAGTGGATGGTTCTCAATTTGCACTTGCCAACATCTAGTAAGCGATGATTAGCGTTCGAATGGAAGATCAGTGGCGTAATTTGCTCGAGTGAAGGCCTGTAGTACTCGCAAATGAAGACATATTGAGACATATTGTTTTTCTAAAGCGTTTGTTTGAGTCAATCTCTCTCGTTTATTATTTCAAGTTTATTTCAGTAATTGAAAATTACGCCTGAATTGTAGGGCAAGTAAGAAAGAACAATTTTTCATAACTACTGAAATCAACTCATCAAAATTGATATGGATATAATATGAGATAATTTATGTTCTGAATCTTCGTTTCGGAATCAGCTACACTGAATCATTAAAAATTTTTCAATAATCAAAATTTTTGGAATATTTGGTATTAAAGTGAGAGAAACTAAAATTAAACCCTCATTCGTGGAGTTCCGCAGGATAGTATACTAGGTTGCATCCTAGTATACTACATATATAACTAAATGTATACTATTTATCTTTCATGCGCTTCCATTAACTGCACTTATCACTTTTATATATATGACTTCTCTCGACATTCTCATATATCAAAGACGACTTAAGATTTATTTTCGAATGGTTCGGCAAAAATAACCTTCGTATAAACTTCAGTAAGCCAAAAATATACCCCAAAGATTAACCGGAATGGAACAGTTCCGTGGATGCTACTATTCGGGAATATCAGGAAAAATTGATAATGTCTTGAAGTACCTAAATATCTTGGTCATGGATGAACAATTCAATTTTGAAGCACTTGTGAATATGGTTGTTCAAACCTAATACTTCGAACTGAAAGCTTTATAATCTGTGGGAATCCAGTATAGCCTAAATTGGTCGCCAGCCTTTTATATCCACATAACAATAAGTGCAGAACTGTCTTTTTATAATAATTTTATTTGAGTTTATATTAAATTACAATGGATTAACATCAAATAAACGCCAACACTATTAAATATATAAAAAAAGTCTTTTATGTGTTTTTGAGGTAATATAACGAATGAAGACTGCGTAAAATACGAAACGTTGCAATGAGATTCGTTTTTGGCTTCTACAGATATAAAAACGTGACACCGCACTTGTGTGTGGTGTCATGCTATTTAAATATGAGAGTACTAAATTAACAAGTTACCGGATATATCCATTTCCAACTGGATGAGAGTCTCTTCAAAAAGAATGATGAGAGGAAAGCACTTTGTTCTAGTTTTTTTTATTTCTCTCTTTCTCTTCTTCTTGTGTTAATTTTCTTGTATTTATTTTGATTTTATGTCATGTATTTTAATTCGTGGAAGGTAAAATATCGCTTTGGCGAACCCAGTTCCTTTGTGTATGCTTAAATTCGAACAATAAATACATTCATTATAGTTATTTATTATAACAAAAATAAATAACTATATAATATATAATATATATATATATATATATATATATATATATATATATATATATATATATATATATATATTAAGGGACATTTGAAAAACAGATTATTTAAAGGTCGATATAAAAAAATTATCACTTTGTATAGAGTTATCCTTTCATGATGTATCTATCTAATCTTTTTCAGTAGAATCAGGTATTTTGTTTGTAGATGAAAAGATTCAGGTCAATGCATCGAAAACTTTATTTCGATGAGATGTATAAGAAATGTTTATAAAATATACATATTAGATACAGCTCAGTTTTCAATAATAATAATAATACATTTATTCCCAACAGATATACATCCAATTACAAAGAATGAATAACAAATTGTACACAAATAATAACAAAAACGCGAATATATACAATGAAATTGAAATAAATGGAAATAGTATTGAACAATAAGCAGATGGTCTATTAAGAGTTTCCCAGAAGTTAACCATATAGTAACGAAATAGATTAGATGAATAAAATTGAAATTAAAATCGACTGCAATAGTAATATATAGTGAAAAACTTTTATAGTAGTAAAACTTTATAGGTAATTAACATTTGTTATATGTACTCCTCTATTACAAAACAGTCGTAAACAGCCTGTTGAGTGAGACTTCTAAAAACAAATGGTAAAATCATTGTTGACCCTCAATTGAGTGCAATTCGTAATCATTATTTGTCATCGAAACCATATCACACTAATCGGATACCAAAATACATAAATATCTTTACGTACTTTTTCTGTTCAGGCTCATTACCAAGAATTCACGCAGATACCTCATTGATAAATTGAAATTGTGGGTTGAATTGTATGAAATCAACGTAAGAAGAAGACCAATTATCACTTTGGAGCCAAGCAACCTCAACATCAAAAGAAGGAGTTTTTCATTCGTAGGGCTCCAATTCATGCCTTCAGAAAGTCCAAAAACAGTGGGAGCTGTTTTAGGAACAAAAACAGCTGGATATCGGAGATATACAGGGATTACCTTCTATATATATGATCTGAATACGATTGCTCATTTTGTTATTGTGTTATATTCATTTATAATCCATCGAAGGCTGGAAAAATGAGTAATGAAACTCGTTTCATTCTTGATAGAAAATTTCAATAAAATAAAAATTGATCATTCAGAATGAAATTTTTATTGAAAAAATAAATGTTATTTTCAGATTGGTTACGAAAATAAAGTTGATTTATGATTCTCTGACCTATCTTTTGATCTATCAATTGAATTCATCTTTTTCAATTTATATAAAACCTGAAACAATTAGGGTGAATATAGCTAAATCGAATAGAAAACACTTGGTCTAGTTTCATATAATTATACTAATGGCTCGCCAATATTTGAAGAAAAAGTTCAACTTTGTGAACAACCCGAAAAAATTATCGAGCAATTAATTTTTTTTTCTATTCAGTGGACCTACAGTTTAATCCGGCTCCGAACTGCCAATCAGCTTGTAACCAATGTAGATTAGCCAACAATTATCATCATTAAACTTCTCAAATCATAGACAGACACATACACCCATGCATTCACCAGGACTCGATCCCGAACCTACCTCAACATAATCGAGTGTTTTCCCGACTAAACCACGGAGGCCGGCAAGCAATTATTATGTGAAGCTACGTCAGGTTATTTTTATTCAATTCATATCAGAGAAATGTTGAGTGAAAACTATTATACTCTCAGAAAAACCTGAGAACATGTTCAGGATATGTTCGTTTGAAGATAGACATATTGTTTTAGCTACTGAATCATGATCATAAAATTTTCTCAAAAAAGAAATTCACAAGTCCACAAAAAAACTTTGATAAAATTCTCTACTCTCTACTCTAGATGAGTTCACGTAGTATATTTCAAGTGTTTCTTCAATTTTGATTTCCGTTGAAATTTTTTCATTATAAATACCTATTATTATTATTGAATATAATTAAAGGAAGGGTTCTGAAGACCCATAAGCCCATTAATACTTTTTACAGAATACTGCAATGTGAGGATAATACATTAGATAAACATTTGAGAAAAGAAAAAAATAATAATAACAAGAGGAAAAAAGTAGTGATCAGTACACATTGACAATGAAAATATATGACAGAAACAATTTCTCAAAATGAAAACAAAAATTCATCTACCACCCTCTTGAACACGTTGACTGACTGAGAGTTCACAACTTCAGCAGGTAATCTGTTCCATACACTGAATACACGATTAGGTAAAAAGTGCTGCCGCTTAGATGTATGAAATGATTCCTTCTACAGCTTCAAATTGTGACCACGAAGTCTGTTGCCATCAAGAATGTATGAATGTTTAAAATCTCCAGAAATATATTTCAAGATTCGAAAAGTTATGATTAAGTCACCACGTAGTCGACGAGCTTCAAATGTTGGTAATCGAGCTGAAGTAAGCCTTAGAGGGTAATTCGGTCTTCGAAGTTTGAATAATAGTCTAGTAGCCCTACGCTGAATGTTTTCAAGTAGATCTCTGTCCCGCACCAACTCCGGACACCACACAGCACCACAATACTCCATAGTAGGACGTATGAATGTTTCATATAATCGAATTGATGCCTGAAAGGATATTTTCGCAAACGCTCTTTTCAAAAGGTAAAGTTTACTATTTGCTTTTCTAGTTATGCAAGAAATGTGTTCCAACCAACTCAAATCTTCAGTTATTGTGACTCCGAGATCGTTATAAGAATTAATTTTGCTTAATTTTTGTCCGTCTATGGAATAATCAAAACGTGGATTGCCTTTACCCATATGCATAACTACACACTTGTCTTTATTGAGAGACAATAACCAATCCAAGGCGTTCTCACTTTGAACATGTAAATGAAGATCACTGGCGTATAAAACAAATAACAATGGACCCAAAAAGGAACCCTGAGGTACTCCACACAAAAATATGCTTTCTGATCCATCAAAGAGAAGGTATTATGCAGGTATTTGTCAAGGAAAGACTGAATTATGGAAGATATAGTTATATTTATTTTTCTTTCAAAACTTGGAATTAATTTTTCATAATTTTCATATATTTTCAACATTTTTATCAACCATTATTGGTATTATGATAGGTCCTGAAAAACCATCACTTTCGATTTTGAAAATGAATGAAAAACTTTACAAGCTTATTATGATAAGTTATATTTATATCTCTGCCAGTTGAATATATTATAATATGCAAATAATTGCTACTTCGGTTATTCAATTCAATAATTCACTTCAATTGTTGGGATTCCTTGGTATGAGTTAAGGAGATAAAGGCGACAAAACCATAGGTAGTCTTCACCTTGCCTCAACAGCAGTGACATTTACGTACAACCGAATCTCCTTAACAAAAATTGAAATTTGGACATTAAAACATCGCCATTAATCTTCGATATTAAGTACAAAGATAGTACAAAGTTGGTACTACGCCGCTGTATGAAATAGAAGAGGCATCTAGTCCAAGGTTGAAATACACTTTCACGGTTACTTGATGACTGCACGTACTTATGGGAAACATCCGCACTTTTGGAATGAGTATACTTGAAATAATTACCAGTTCAGCTGATAAAAAGTATTGTTTGTACAATGAACATTATGCATTTTGTAATAGATGAAAAAAGATTTGCAAGGTTTCATGGATGCTTGATTATACCTTGTAGTACAGAAGAGCATCATCAAGGCAATAAATGGAAATATTTATTAATATTGTATAGAAATTGAAACTGGATAGAATCATCCGAATAAACAGCTCTAAGAAAATATGACGCCATAATTCTGTGCTAATGATTGCTATAAATTGAAAATTTAATTTGAACATGTAGACATCGTTAAATCTCCCAAAAATTTGGTTTTGGTAAAAGTAATGGTCTTCGAGATACTTCTCTATTTTTCTTTAATAGAATTTAGTGTCAGAAATTGAAATCTATGTTGCCTTCATGCGATAAGCCCAGAGATCTGCAAAAATTGACAAATATTGACATTCCTTTATCTCGAAAAATTACAGCTGTGTTTACTGTGGAAAGTAGAATGATAACGGTGTAATTTCATCATGGTGTTTTATCAGTAAAATAGATTAAAATGTGTTGTTAATTGAGAATTTCACATTTGTTCACAGAATACACAAGTATACTTTAAAATTGAAAACTAATTGAAACTTTATTGAATCACTGCAAGATATTTTTGAAAAACTTCCATTCAGTTCTCAATGTTATATTTTGAATTGAATATACAACATCCTCCTCGAGAATATTTCCATAAGTGTAAGGAGTGAATATATACAAAAGGGTAAATAATGCAATAATTCATTCATTCATCGATTGCCTTGAATATTGAAACTTTGGCGATGGTAGACTTTCGAAACACTCTCCATGTGCAAAAGTTTGGCAGATATTGCTTAGGAAATGAACGTAATTATTTGTGTTATTCATTTCTCGAATTTTGAATTCATTAGTAGCAACACCAGTGTCAGGAAGTTTCGAATGAAAACCAAGTGAGAAATTACTGTGCGTCATTTTTATTCTTGCATTACCCATCCTTCAAAGGATGTTCACGATCAGCCTTTCCATAAACTCCCTGCCTTTCGCTATTCGAAATAATTATGAACTCAATTGCTGAATCTTTCAGAGGTAGGATGTCCTATTCCAGCCAATACTTTTACGATCCTCTAATTTAGGTACCCTGAGTTGTTAGCAAAGATACATCTGAACTTTTCTTTCTATTCTTCTCTTTTAGTTTTGGTGAATAGTACCTTTGGTACTATTACCTATTATCGGAACGTTTACAAATTACGTAAGGCTGCTTTCTCAACATTGTTTCTCCCCATGTAAGGAAAAAGAAGGTTAGGGGATATCCACCCCCTCTCTAACGTAAGAATTGGCTATTAAAAAAAGAGAAGACAATTTAGTGCACATCAGATAGTACTAACGTAATGACGTATAAAAAGTAAATAACTAACGTATGTAGGTATTATAAATTATTATGAGTCGTTCATTGAAAAAATCTAAAATACAACTTGAAAATTTAAGAATTATTAATCTAGATAATAACTAATCAGCATCTGTCGTGGCTAACTGGGATACTAATTGATTCATCTAATTTTCCATCGACTTCCTGCTCTTCATGTGAAATTACTTCTACTTCATCTATCTACCCACTGCTTTTCTTCATTATTAGTTAGTGGCTGCGCTTGCAAAAAACCATTCTTGTATGTCACAGAGCATGGAGGAGGAAAAAACTGTTACTAGGTACATCTCGTAAATTACTTCTCAAAGTTTTACAACATGTTTCTTCAGTACATTTGACTACCTGTATATTCATAGAATGAGTATCCGCAAAGCCTTCACGTGGCACCGACTTTGGCGTTTGTTTTACCGCGGTATATGGCGTTCATGCGACACCGACTTTTGGTTTTGTTTTGAGTATGCGGCCCAATACTAATGGGTGAATTTTTAAGCGTAGTTTTTTTTTGAATCGAATAAAAATTGATAAATCATAATAAATCGAAATTGATAACTTAGCCTTTTGCCATTTACATTTTGAAGATAACTTCATATGAATGTTGAAGGAAGGTCCAATTTTGCGTCACTTTTTCGAGCATTTCGACCTGTATCACACGAATTACGCGTGCTATGTTATCCTATAAGGCTTCAATCGTGTTCGGCTTGTTCGCATACAATAACGACTTTACATTTCCCCACAAGAAATAATCCAGAGGCGTCAAATCAGCATGATCTTGGCGTCCAATTCACAGAGTAATTTCTAGAGATAAGCTGCTCACCAAATTCATCCCTCAACATGTCCATTGTTTCACGAGCTGTGTGGCATGTGGCATCGTCTTGATGAAACCACATGTCAACCAAGTTCAACTTGGCCAACTAGAGAAAAAAAGTTGCGTATCATGGCTCGATATCGTTCGCCGTTGACAGGTAGACATTAACGTTTCTTCCACGGTCATCTTTGAAGAAAAATGGACCGTTGATGCCACCAGCCCATAAACCACACCAAACTGTCGTTTTTTCGGATGCATCGGTAATTCTTGAATGGCATGTAGCTGTTCATCACTCCAGATGCGACAGTTTTGTTTATTTACATATCCGTTAAGCCAGAAATGAGCCTCATCGATGAACACAATTTTTCGATAAAACAGCGGATTTTCATTAAGCTGTTCAAAGGCCTATTCACCAAAAATTAGACGTTGTGGTAGGTCATTCGGCTTCAATTCTTGCAGAAGTTGAATTTTATATGGATTTCAAACCCAAATCAACACGTAAAATTTTCCATGTGGTTGAGTAACACATGCCCAATTGCTGAGAACGGCGACGAATTGACATTTCAAGATCCTCATTAACACTGTACGCTACGTCTGCATTATTCTCTTCAGTACTCACTGTACGCATGCGAGACAATGGTTTAATGTCCAACAAAGTGAACTTGATGCGAAATTTGGTATTAAGAGCACGAATTGTTGATTCACCATGTCGATTATGACGACCATAATATGGTCATAACAAACGATACACATTTTCACAGAGCACGAATTTTGATACTAAATTTCAACAATTTACAATCGTTGCTCGTTTGTGAATCTTTCCACGATGAAATGGCAGAGTATACTCAAAACTTTCAACTTTGACAGATGACGTTTGGATGCCATTACCAACCAGTGGCGCCAACCTGAAAATTTAAACTGATAACTCTTAAAAAATCACCCTATAATAGTAACTAGTATAGAAAGCATCGAGTCTCATTCGAAACTTCACGCGCTGTTCTTGGAATTCGAGATGTTATACGAAACAATTTAAAATCGCACAAAGTCAGCACGCAAAATAGCATTTTAACATAGTCGATAACCTCACGTAAATATGATGAAAATCCCGATATTGGAATTCGTCATGTGTTATTCTTGCAGCCCAAATCATATTCAATACTCTGCGGTACAAATCATATCTCCAAAGCTTCAACTTTATTAATTGCATTTGTTTTCAAGGTCCAATCTCACACGCATATTGTGTTAAAGATTCCTCAAATAAGAGAGAAACATTCATCATATTAAGGTATTGACGCCAGAACCCTGAGTGTCATATATCGTGTTTACATTTTCCAAGAATGGAAGTTATTTCGAATCCATTCCATCTAATGAACGCGGTAAACCACATAGGCAGAAAATAGCATAAAAATATAAATTATATCATACCAACCCGGATTTAAAAGAGTAATGAGATTCATGTGTATCAATTTTCTGAACGTTCGAATGATATTCAACGAATGTTTCGCAAATGATCTGACATTAACTATGCAGATCCTGTTTATGCATTTTTATTATTAACCTTCTCGTTTGAAACTAATAATTTTCTTTCGAAACTTCCATCTACATTGATATACGTCGTTCTGCGAAACTCGTCATATTGAGCAAATGATATATCTTTTATTGATTGAAATTTGTAATTTAAATTCAAATTTTTTCAGGTTGAAAAATTATTATATCCGAAAATATTATGAGAAAAACATCATGAATTCTGAAGGCAGTATGTATATTATATATATATATATATATATATATATATATATATATATATATATATATATATATATATATATATATATATATATATATATATACGCTATCAAAGTGTACATTATAACGTTCTTTTGATAATTCTTGACGAATTATTCCAAAGAATATTATAGCGGAGCTGGAGATGTGAAACATGAACAATGCGATGTCTCCATTGTCCTTCTAGGGATCAATGTCAGAGAATAATAGATTCTCCATTATCCTTCATGGGAAAATGTTGAAGAATCTTGAAATCGCTGCCTTCATTTATTGAAAACGTGAGACAGTATACTGTTTCGTACTACAAGGTACTCATCAGTCACGCCACGTTCAACGGATGAAAGGCAGAGATTTCAATCCTCACATACAAGTGCGACGTACAAGTGCGATAAAGTAGCACGGGAACTACATAATTCTTTTCTAGTAGTGTTTTCACTCTGACATATTTTGAAAAATGACAACCAGCGATTCTACAACCGCAAACTAGATGGCGCTTTACTTCATCAAATGAGATGAAATTGTCTCAAAAATCTAGATTTGTAAAATGTAGTATCTTAATTGATAAGGACGTGTGAAACTTTCAATGTAGATGTCTTCATGTGCTTTTCATTGATTCTAAGATTTGAGATGTACGTTAATCTATGCATTATATAGGCATAGACTTACTTTATATTTCTGTCTTAAAATCGACTAGAGGGTATGTGAGGATTGAAATCTGAGATATATATATATATATATATATATATATATATATATATATATATATATATATATATATATATATATATATATATATATATATATATATATATATATATATATATATATATATATATATATATATATATATATATATATATATATATATATATATATATATATATATATATATATATATATCGAAAGACCCGAAAAATTATAGAACAGACACTTACAGGTACAACTTCCAAGGTTAAATTTATGGACGAAGTATCAGATCCCTTCAAAAACAAAACCGGTGTGCGGCAGGGGCACGGACTTTCGCCAATTCTTTTCAATGTTGTTTTAGAAAAGATCATTAGGGAATGGGAACTTCACGTGAAGGGCATACAAGTGGGTATCAAAAAAGAAAATAGAATAAATGTCAAATGTCTCGCCTTTGCAGACGATATTGCTATCATCACCGACAACAGAACTGAAGCCATTCTCGCCGTAGGAAAACTACATGAAATTGCGCAGAAAACCGGGTTACAAATTTCTTATGATTAAACCAAATACATGGAAAGAAAACCGAAAAATAAATCCTCTCTTATCACAAAACATGGTGAAATTCTGCAAGTCGGCCATTTTAGATATCTCGGGGAAGTTATACAGTCCTCAGGTTTAAACCGAATCGCTAATGAACAGAGAATTACCGACCTCCAAAGGGCCTACAAACTAACATGGGCTCACTATAACAAAAAGAGCATTTCGAGAGGCGCCAAATTGAGGCAATATACCAAAACGATCCTTCCAGAAGCAATCTACGCATTTGAAACAATGGTTATTGACGGTCATTCAAGAATTAGAGGAATAGAAAAGCAAGAACGAAAAATTCTCAGAAAGGTTTACGGGCCAATCAATACAAACGGCATTTGGATAAAAATACCTCAGAGTGAACTGTATCAAAAGACAAATACGATAACGGAAGAATTCAGAAAACGACGAGCAAAGCTCTATGCACATGTCTACAGAATGAAACAGTCCAGAATACCGAAGAAACTACTCGATATAATTATGAATAGTACATGCGGAACAGAGTGGCTAAAAGAGGTTCAAAAGGATCTACAACAGATCAATATGAAAAATCTCGAAGATAGCGCTGAGAGTCGCTATAAAATCGCAAATGTGAAGTTTGAGCAAAAGTCAAACCGTCAACCTGGAGTAAAATGGACAGATGAACGGAAGAAAGAGCATTCAGAGAGGATAAAGCGTTTTTGGGAGGCAAAACAGATGAAGCAAAAGTCCTAATAATTGCGAATTCAAGTTCAGTCGGCTCTCCTCATGGGGAACAATCGTAATAATATAATATATATATATATATATATATATATATATATATATATATATATATATATATATATATATATATATATATATATATATATATATATATATATATATATATATATATATATATATATATATATATATATATATATATATATATATATATATATATATATATATATATATATATATATATATATATATATATATATAGTTTCATGCAATGTACAAATTAATATTCAGAACTAGTACATTACTAATAATTATATTGTCAGAAACAACATCTCAGTCTGTAATTTTTTGCTTCGTTAATGTAAGTTTTCACACTTTCATAATTCAATTTTCCACACTGAACTAATTATACCATATATCTTTTCAGGTTGTTCTCCTGAACTAGCTGAAGATGAAGAAACTCCCATTATCTTCGGTAAATTGCATCCCGTAGTGCGGCTCAGCCATAGATGCTCGGGATTATCAACTATAAAATCACGTTTATATGGAGCCTCTTTCTAATTTAAATCACGATAAACCCCAACAGACATCGCTCAATAACAGAGCGATCCATCTAGTGTGCGTGTGAAAGAACGGCGGGCGTTGAAAAGGTCATCTTGCTTTTCGAATTATATCCTTTAATGAAGAAACTGGTACACAAGTGTGGATTTATACGGTGGAATTATGTGTGATATGAAATCATGAAACAGTATTGAGATAATATTGATGCTTTTAATGGTGGGTATCTCTTTATTTATTGTTAGATTCAGTTTATATTTTCATTAAGAAATAGTGTCTATTTATTCTCAATACGTAAACAAATGCAACATATTCACCTAAATATGCTTGTTTTTTTTTCATTTCTTGAAATCCTTATACTTAATGCAATACAAATAAAGATTTTGTATTGCATTACAATACAAATATAGACTTCAAACTGAGTAAACTTGGCATAAGAATATTGTTATTTTTCATTTCACAATGAGTCTTCAAAATGAAACTTCTGGTAATATGAAAAATTTGCTTTGGAAAAGTCATTGAAAAGTGAAAATTCTCCATTTTTGAACCACCTTCCCCAACATACTTCGAGCAGCTAAATCGATTCAAATCAAATCAATCTAGTCAATACTCACTTTATACCCAAGATGAATGAGTTGCGAAAAACTGTAATTTACTAATTACTGGTGGCAGCCATCTTGGATTCGTAATTTGCCATAGTGTAATAGTATTTTGCTAGACGAGCCCTTTCATTTGATACCCATATTGGGGGAGTTAAACATAGCTGAGAACACTCCCAACCATTTCAACTTTCAAACAAATAACCAAATCGGATAATCTGTTCGGGATCTACGATGTAACAAACAAACACACATCAAACTTATAACACACAGTCTTTTCTGATTCGATGGTTAATAAGCGGAAATTTGTTCTTACTAGGCCCTCCGAAAATTGCATTTGCTAATTCAACGTGCATTTGCAGAAGTATCGCAACAAAATACAGCTCTTTTTCTGGTTATATCCTCTTGCCATAATCAATTGAAACGACACGTGTCATCACAGAGTGCCGCTTTTTTGTGATTGCAGACTCTCAATTACAATGGATTGTTAATGATTTCTCAGTAAAATATTTTACGGCCAACAAGAGTTGAAAGCACTGTTCACCAAATTTTTTGTGAAGTATCATTTGAATTTTGCAACTTGCTGACCCTAATGCAAATTCTTAAATTTTAGTCCGTAGACAACACTGATATCTGAAAGATCACATCGCATTTTCTTTATTGTCTTTTGTATCTTTTCTTACATTCAGTTGGTATAACTGACTTAAGAAATTTATTTTCTGTGTTCATTTCCAGGTATACGATTCTTTCTTTTGTTAAACATTAGTTGTATTCTATGGTCCTCATTCCAAGTTAGTCATAGAACATAGCTGGTATATTCTGTGAGAATAACTACTTATAAGAGTTGAGTTTGTAAAATTACACCAAATACTAATTCAGCATTTGATAAAGAAGTAGCACTTCGAAACTTTCATGCGTATTTGTATTAAATTATGAGAAAATTCTAAATATTGTTTCATCAATCATCAATGAAACTATTCATTATATTAAGTAGGTACATTGTGTTCTTTAAAACTGCTAATTACTTGATATATTTACCTAGGCTATATAATTGTTGAATTATTTTAGCTATATATGTTCTGGAAGATTCATAATAATGAGGAAACGTAAAATTATTGTTTCTTCCTAATTCACACATTGTGAGATAAACTAACTTTTGCTTGCGGTATATTTCTGATACTGAAATTGTCCATTTTGGTTCATAATTTACAGTTGGTACGAGAAGTGATACCATTGCTCAGTTGACTATAATGCTTCTCTATAAAACCATGGAAAGTGTATGGTTCAACTGTGGTAGCTATACTTTTTCAGCCAAGGTGGTTTTATGACCTCGGCCGAAATGATTATCAAAATTCAGAGTGAATCAATATCCTATTATAAACCAACAAAATCTCTGTCATTTTTTTTTGGACATATCACATATTACAACTACAATGTATATACATATTCATTTCAGAGATATATAGAAATGCAGTAAATGATCGAAATAAAGTATGCCTTTGGTCGAAAAAACCAAATCCTAAAACTTCTATAACTAATTTTTCAGTACGATTGAATATTGAGAACAGTAATTCTTCTTCCTTCGATTTTGGTCGACTATGGACCACGTGAAATAACTTTTCATGAATATTTTTCTCCATTCTTTCTTATCCTCCAATACTCCTTCATTCGTTCTCCATGCTTTGTTTTTCTTCTGTCCATTTTGCTCCAGTCTTCTTCTTTTCCCTTTTCTTGAAAACCCCCGAATCCCTTGATCTTCTTCCTGATGGAATTCCCGATTTCCATCTCTTTTATGTCTTTTCTGACCTCCTTGATCCATGTTATCTGAGTCTTGGGGTTTCTGTCGAAGTAATTGAATAGTCTCTTGGTCAGTCTTCCGTCATTCATTCTTCTAATGTGTCCGTAGAAAGTCACTCTTCTTCTCCTCATTGTGTCAGTTATCTTCTCTGTCTTTGTGTAGATCTCTATATTGCTTCTCAGTTTCCATTTTCCATCTTCATACTTTGGTCCCAGGATTTTCCGTATAATTTTTCCATCTTTTTTTCCACCTCTTTTAACTGTCTGGCCGTTATTTATTATAGTTCTTCTTCATATAGTTAATTATAGTTATATTATAGTTTATTATAGTTAACAGTTATTTATTAGTTCTGTTGAAAACACTGAACATTGTTTCATGTCGAGAATTTCTTTTTTACTGTGTTTCTTTGAATGTTTATTGATAATCATGTTTTGATTCAAGAAAAACATCTAGACATATTTATAAGCAATTGTATCTACTAACTATCACCTTGTAAGCAATAAGCGGACGGTGTATTATATTCTTTATTATATTTAATTATTTACTATATTTATATTTTATTATATTTATTATTTATTATTGAATACAAACATATATTCAAACACTTGAACTTATGATTTACACTTCATTGACTGCATAGCATGACTCGTTTCGTCGTTACAAACGACTTCTTCAGATGCTGACAGAATAATCCGTACGTTTGTAACGACGAAACGCGTCATGGTATGTAGTCAATAAAGTCTAAATCATAAGTTCAAGTGTTTGAATTTAAGTTTTTAATCAATTAAAATGGATGTACCTCAAGTAAACGTCAACACTATTAGATATTATTTACTAGACGGTGAATCACAAAATAACATATAAAATATGTGAAAACTAAATGTCCACAGTATCACTTTGAATTAGTGAGAAATAGATTCAATTTTTTTATATTTATTACATCTTATTTTTTCATAATTTGAATAAAACTTCAGTTTTCAAATCACGTTGATAAAATATGATCTTGAAACCGAAATTGCAATAGTATTTCAAACTCTTCAATTAATATTAAATAATTTGTATCCAATAAATTGTGATGAGACGTAGTCATAAATGCCAAAAATCAAATCTTTTATTCTTCATCATAATTAATTGTCATCATGTAGTAACAACGGAATTCACATTAATTGTTTCAATTACATAGTTGACTTTTGAATTCATTAAATTATTGGTGAATATATTCTGCTCAGTTGGAATTTGTATATCCCCTTCATAAAAAATCCATATTTCCTGATTGAAACTTGTATTTAAATAATCGAAGAAGCTATTCGTGCTAGAATATTAAAATATATGTATAACTACATGAATAAGACATAACAAGGACATCGATCATATATAACATAGAATGAGTTTCAATCAGCAAATATCTTCCTTATTCAATATTACGTAGATTTATTAAGAACCTGTAGTAATAAAAGAATAATTATGGAGGATTATTAATTATAGATGATTTTTCGATACCTGTGTTCTCAATTGATTCTATAATTTGTTGTTATTAACTATTACGAAGATGTATCGCACAAAGATGTTTAAATATGGACTGATCGTGATTTATATGTCATTGAAATCATAATTCAATATCAACAGCGCAGTTATTACTGAAAATTATTCTCGAACTAATTTCGAGTCAGCTTTAATTTTGAGAACTGCAAATCGGATTATTTTGCTTTTTAAATGACGAGCTATCAATTGTATCATTCAATGAAATTAAATTCAATCGCTCATGATTAGATAGATTCTTAAAAAGTATCTATAGATCATTCCAGCAAATTATGTATTCTTTTCAGTCTTTGAAGTAAAATTTTTATTTTATATGTAGATGGAAAGCAATAATTTATTCTGAAGTCTATGGTCAATTGAAAAGTCCGCAGCCTGACACATATATGGCGTTACTAGAACTAAATCCATATGTTTTTTAGTTAGTTCGAATCCTCAAAAGATGTTATAAATTTGACAGCTGTCGGATCATTAGTTTGTGAGTTATAGCATTTTGAGGAAGCAACTTTTGTTATTGTGAAAAAAATGGATAAAAGAAATTTCGCGTGATGATGAAATACTACTTTTTGAAGAGAAAAAATACAGTTAAAAAAAAAACTTGGCTTGACGCTGAGTTTCCGGACACTCCTCCAGGAAAATCAACCATCAAGGATTGGTATACTAAGTTTGGACGTGATAAAATGAGCACCGAAGACGGTGAACGCAGTAAGGACGCCGCAGTAAAGAACAGTTTGAGCGGAGGACTCACAAAAGAGGTTGTTACCGACGAAAACATTAAAAAAAACACAAAATGATTTCGAAAGACCGTAAATTGAAATTGAATGAAATAGCAGACACTATAAAGATATCAAAAGAACGTGTACATCATATTATTCACGTAATATTTGGGTATGAGAAAGCAGTGCAAAGTGGGTGCCGCTCGAGCTCACTTTTGACGAAAAACAACAACGAGTTGATGATTCGGAGCAGTGTTTAAAGATGATCAAAAGTAATTAACCTGAGTTTTGCGTCGATATGTGACAATGGATGAAACATGGCTTCACCATTCACTCCAAAATCAAATCGAGCGTCATCCGAGTGAACTGCACACGATGAACCCGGCTGGCAAGGTTATGACGTCTGTATTTTGAGATGCGCATGGAATAATTTTTATTGACTATCTTCAAAAGGAAGGACCATCAACAGCGACTATTACATAGCGTTATTGGACCGTTCGAAGGACGAAATCGCGGAAAAACGGCCGTATTTGAAAAAAAAAGTGCTGCTTCACCAAGACAATGCCAGCGTAACAAGTCAGTGAAAACAATGGCAAAAATCCATGAATTGGGCTTCGAATTGCTTCCTCATCCACCGTATTCTCCAGATCTGCAATGATGGTGAGAATGTGGAAATGATCTGCATTGACCTCAGTTGGGCTTTTGATACCGTCTGCCACGAAATTCTCCTAAATAAACTGAGCTACTATGGTATCAGGGGAAAAGCTCATCAGCTATTCTCGTCCTACCTACAGATTAGGTATCAAGCTGTGAAATGGAATGATAGAGTGTCTAATCTTGCGAGTGTCGAGAATGGGGTACCGCAGGGGTCTATTCTGGGACCACTGCTGTTTATCATTTTCACAAATGATATTTTCGAGAATATTACATCAAGTAAAATTTGTAATTATGCGGACGATACTGTATTTTTGAACAGATCAAGCTGCTTGGGTGGCCTCCAAGTGGTGACCCGGAGCTGCGAAGTAAAGGTTCAAGAGTGGTGGACGGCGAATGGTCTGTTGATGAGCCCACAGAAAACACAAAGCTTACTATTTACTAACAGGGAATATAACAACTTATCCCTCAGATATCTAGGATTGGATTTTCAATCATCCCTGAAGTGGAGCAATCATATTGATACATTGAGTAGGAAATGGTTTACAGCAATATTCTTGATACGCAGAATAAAGCAAATAGCAGCTACTGGTGTAGATGAACTTACCTACTACTCAGGTTTTCACAGTCTCGCGATTTATGGTATCATTTTGTGGGGTCAGTCTGGAGAGGCTCACAAAATTTTTGTACTACAAAAGAAAGCAGTTAGAACATTGTATGGTATGAAGGTTACGGAAAGCTGTAGATTCAAGAATGAGAGGATACTCACAATTTCTTCAGCTTTTATACTCACATGTGTAAACTTTGCACATCAAAATCCAAATAAGTTCCCCAGAAACTATTTCTATCATTCTTATGACACACGAGAAAGAAATAGGTTTGCTTTGCCTTATGCTCTAATAGAGGAAGCTCAGCAGGGGAAGAACTACACCTGCCTTAAGCTCTACAATAAGTTACCGGATCGCCTGAAGAAGTTGACACCCGCAGATTTCAACAGGACTTCACTGAGGTCTATTTTGAAGCAAAATTCAAATCGTACTACAAAAATGGTATCGAAAAGTTAGAGGATCGCTATATTCAGTGTATCACCCTTGAAGGGAATTATGTCGAATAAAAAAAATTTATTTTGCAAAAAAAATATGTTCTACTATAGTTTTACTATGTGTTTTACTTATCAATTGAAAAGTCCCATACTATACCATAGAAGTCCTTCTTTCACATACAGCTCATGACATATGCTTATTCGTTGTTTGATCTGTTTTATTGCATCAATTTTTATGAAATTCTGAATTGTGAACTCGCATTCAAAAAATCGACGACTACTCGAGTTGTTGAATTTGACATGTTAAATTTTAATATCTTCATTAAGTTCGCTTATCAATTTCTCAACCTTCTGATATGATTGAATTGATTACCTCAATTATTTTATTTTTCATTCGCTTTTCCATTCATTTCTATTCGACGTGTTGAATTCACATATCTAGCTATTTCACATTGACCATTCCGTTTAGCTCTATAGTCCTAAAATTTCCTTGTATATCCGGTTATAAAATATTTGATTCGAATATGTCCGGAATATTCGAATAAAATCACTTGACATTTTTTTTTCACATGTTTCTGATCTTTTGTTAGTATCCTCATCACTGATAACAGTTCACTGATAATTTGTTATTTGTTGACTTATAATATATAGTTGACAATAATTAGCACTACTCGATTGCGTATACCTAAAAATTAGAACAGTTCTTTGTTCAAGATTTCTCTTTGGATTTTAGAAGTACAAGCGCTCAGAAGTATTGAATTTGAAAGAAGAAGTTGAAGATATTAATTTTAGTCTTTGAAATGCATATACTCAATGCTTGATGCGTACACACTTGTTCTCCAGATAGTCTACATAGTCAAAAAAAATGTCTTATGTCAAAGAAACGTCACATCATCAGTATAAATGGAGGATTCGAACTAGGAATACTGACCCCAAGTAAATGGAAGAAATCTTAGACAAAATATATTTTCAAATATATATTATTCCTCTATGCCCTATAACCCTTTTATAATTTTTCCATACGACTAGAGAGACACGTTGCTTTGCATTGCACAAATTTCTATTTAGGTACAAAAGGTTCGACACAATTTTCAAAGTTTAGCTAAGATGAGAAAAGATTACATGAAAGCAAGATGATTCTGAATGCTTTTCTACGACTTGTTTTTAATGGCATTATATAATGAGCCTCATTGTAAGTTCTCATCAGCGAAACTCCTTCAAAGAAATTAAAATTATATAACAATCGTTATGTGAATGCAGCACTTCGAATATCAAAGCGTAAATGGTCAATATAGTTAAATCCGATAGTTTAATATGTTTTCAATGAACAGCCTTATTTATTTTTATTTGTTGTTCTCATTTGTTTCATGTAGTTAATACAAATAGAACTATACAAGGATCTTTAATAATAGAAGTAACCTTCTGAAGGTGAGCTGGAATTTAAAATTTTTTCTCTATATTGAACTTAGCCTTACTCAATTGCAGATGTAATAAATAAAGAAAGCTTTTTCTGGATACAATCCATTTTTCTGACATGAAAGAACTTTTTCGTGAGAATTTCATTTCGAAAAATAATATATTGTACATTTATTTATCAATCAGCCTTTATATGAAAAAATATAATAATTTTGTTTGAACTCCTAAAAAATCCAAAGAAAATTGATTCATTCAAAAAAAAACTAACTTTGAATTACTTGTATACAAGAAACTGGAACTGAAATATCTAACAAGCAGATAATTTTTGTGATACCATTATTTTGAAATGGGTTAAGTTACCACTGGAATATTATGAAAGATGTTTCATAAAATCGATATAATTGCAGAAATGTAAACAGCGGCATTCTAGTTTCATTCAGAATAATGAGAGATGTTAAATCCTATTAAAAGCTAATAGCTCAATAGACACTTAATGGATTTTTGTCTTAGTCTGATGTAGACCAGCCGACACAGCAATGACTGGCTATCTCCCGACTCTCTAATTGGATAACTCATCAAGATCTCATTAATTCTTAGGGTGAACTAAACTTCCATTGTACCTTGATAATGATAGACAAATGTGATTATTAACCCATTACTGAACTTCTATTTACTCCAAAAATATATAAAGTAAATGTAAGTTTTGCATTTTACAATGAAGTTTGGTTTTCAAAACTAATAGTGATATTTTTCAAATGAAATTATATATATATATATATATATATATATATATATATATATATATATATATATATATATATATATATATATATATATATATATATATATATATATATATATATATATATATATATATATATATATATATATATATATATATATATATATATATATATATATATATATATATATATATATATATATATATATAATATATTATTTTCAATGTTTTTAGCAATAACAGGCTTATTTTAATGTTATAAACTTCATTTTCGTTGATGTTTCGTTGTATATCACAACTTTGTCAAAACTAATTAGTTTTGACTAAAAACTTCAATTTAATATAAAATTTTGGTAAGTTTGAATAGACTTACATACATGTTACTAACATAGCACGTGGTATATTTGATAATGAAGAAAAAACATAGTTTTCTACAATTTACAGTCGAAAATTTAACGATGTAGAAATAAATAATATTTTAAGCATAAGAAAATTCAAATGAAAGTGGAAATTGTCGGCATATCCCGCAGATTGGTAGCAGCCATTTTTTTTGTGTTTCCATCTCCATGTTCGTACGACTTTAGAATGCCTACGCTGTTCTGAGGAGAGCCAAGTAAGCTCGAAACAAATGACAACAGTTGCAACCAAACAGCGGGATATGTCACTTTGATTTAAATTTTCTTCCGCATCAAATATTATTTATATATTGTTCAACGTCTCGGCTTAGAGCATCCTTCAAGAATAAATAGGCCCTTCACGGGCGAAGCAGTTTAACAATCTCCCAATCCGGAGAGAACAAACACGGTAGCCTGAAATGTGGCGACTTCCTTCAGAGGTATTTCTTAGTTTTTTTTGTTTCCGTCTCCAGGTTCGTACAACTAGAACTTATTTATGTATATATATATATATATATATATATATATATATATATATATATATATATATATATATATATATATATATATATATATATATATATATATATATATATATATATATATATATATATATATATATATATATATGTATATATACGTATATATAGATTTTTGTCTTAGTCTGATATATACTAGCCGACACAGCAATGACTGGCTATCTCCCGACTCTTTAATTGGATAACTCATCAAGATCTCAATTATATATATATATATATATATATATATATATATATATATATATATATATATATATATATATATATAATTCCAGATAATAAAGAATCATAACAATCGTTATCGCGTACCTACCACGTTGAGTAGGTAAACGAAGTCAGTTTTATTATTTTTCCTTGGAACTAAAATGCAATTTGAGCACCTACTTGATCAATATGCTTGTGGCAAAAGAGTTATTAGAAAATATTGGATATAATAGTCCGTTCCTCTGTGATAATGTGCTCGTATTATAGAGAGAAATACACTTTGATTTTAGTCACAATAAAATCACTTGTTTATCAATTTGCGACTGCAGTTTTGTAATATTACAATAATATGGTTGAAAATGTAGTTGTCGAAAATCATCAAATCAGTCGAAAGTTAGCTTCGGTAGCCTGTAAATGAATGGATACATTGGAAGATCGTGTTTCGATCTTTTTTAATCATCACAAAGACTTTGACTTAAATTGTTCGAGCAAGTGACCATTTATCCAAAATATGAATTGCGTGAAATATCCAGATGTTTGTTTTTTGACTATTATTTCTTCATCAAATCACGCATTAAATAAGATTGGTTTATTTAGTGAAATTTACATGATGCTGTGGCTATGTTGTCACATACTCAGTCCTTTGTTGCAATTTGCTATGACAGTTCTGCATAAATGTGAGTCTTTGGGATGAAATTTTCTATTATATATGCAAATGGAAATCGATAATATATTGAAGAATCTATATGAGTAAATTTCCCTTCTTTCACATACGGCTTATAACATATTATGCTTATTAGTGTTTGATCTGTTTTATTGAATTAATTTTTATAATTTATAGTTTTTCAATTATATTTTATTATTTATATTCATTCAATTTTCACTTATAACAATGCACCTCAAACCTGTAGTTTTTCTGTAAATTTTCAGTGTTATATCCGATAAAGATGGTTTTGAAGCAGAGCAATGAAGTATTTTTAAAGAATTGAAACAGTCAGTTGTCACTAATTACAGGGGTCTTCAACAATTTTGCGCACGAGCCTACATACCTAATTTTTGTTCCTTTTATACCTAAAAATAAGAAAAATAACAAAAAAAAATTCTTAATTTGTTTTTATGTGTGAAAAATGGAAAATACAAATGAATAAAAATACTTAAAAAATGGACATAGAGAGGATTTATTAAAAAATACCAAACATCCGTTTATGATTTATTCTTATAATAGAAGTTTTGAAATAAAGTCTAAAAGTCTGAAACTGAACAGTTCTGCTTTTCCTTTCATGTTCAGTAGAAGTTTCTCTTATTAGCCCCCAAATGTAGTCTCCCATCATACTTTCGGTATACTGGCCTTGGTAACGTCTCTCAAATTCCATTATATCTTGATGAAAGCGTTCCCTTTGCTCCTCCGAATAAGCTCCCATATTATTTTCAAATTTATCCAAATGAGAATGTAACATGTGCATCTTTAGAGACATTCTACATCCCATGACGGAAAAATTTGTGATCATGTCAGTAATCAGCTCGTCATAATTTTCAGCTCTATGGTTTCCAAGAAAACCATGAACTACTGCCTTGAAACTGTTCCAGGCTTTTTTCTCCTCATTGCTCAGTAAGTTCGGGAAAATATCACAATCCATGATTTTTTTTATTTGAGGGCCCACAAAGATTTCAGCTTTAATTTTCGCCTTTGAAAGCTTTGGAAGAAACTTTTCAAGTATTTGAAAGCTTTGGACTCATGATTAAGAGCCTTCACAAATTGTTTAATCAGACCCAATTTAATGTGCAATGGTGGCATTAATATAGTTTTAGGATCGACAATTGCCTCCCATTTGAATTTGCATTTTCCCTTTTCATACACACTACGCAAATGTTTTTGATGGTAGTGAGCGGCATCATTTCTACTATCCCACAAGCAAAGGTAACAGGAGTATTTAGTACACCCACCTTGCATCCCGGTCAAAAAACACACCATCTTGAAGTCCCCAATAACTTTCCATTTGTATTCCATATATTTAATTGCATTTAATAGCATTTTAATACTGTCCATAATTTTCTTTGAGAGTGTACGGAATGTGCCACTGGAATGGAGGGAAATTTGTTGCTATTGTGTAGTAGTCACAATGGCAACACTTTTAGACTTTTTGTTGAGCTGTCAATGAAAAGGCGCCAGTCACTTGTATGAAATGGAATACCAATTTCTCCAAATAAACCTTTCACGTCATGACAAAAACAGAGTCCATCTTCCTTACTGAAGAAACAAGAAAATTCTTCATGACGTTTTCTTTGACGGGATATTCATACATCAGAATTAGGTAAATTCCATAGTTTTAACCGTGATGCTAATAACTCTGCTCTACTTTCTGATAGATTCAAGTCCCTTATTAAGTCATTGAGATCTTCAGAGTTGATGAGGTGTGGTAGTTTTAGCTCAGATTCAAGAACGAAATCAGAAGGTACGGATACAGATGAACTTCTTGATGGAAAGCTGCCTTGAGAGAGTACTTACTTGATTGTCCAACACAGGCGGATTAGGAACAGGATTTCTCTCTGTATGTGGTATTGGAGCGGATGTCGATGGTAGATCAAGATAAGATCTTTTCTTTGAATTTTTACCTTTGAGTGGCTTCACAATACAAAAATAACAGTCTGTGAGATGATCACTAGGTTCCCTCCAAATTCTGGGCACTGCAAACTTCATTTGTCTTTTTTCACCTCGGTACCAGCCTACGAATAAATCGTAACGTGTTATAACCTAATAAATGTTTTATAAAATAGTAAATACAATGAAAAAAGATAAAATATACTCACCCTCCAGAATGTATCTGCAAGAGTTACATGAAACATGTGGAGCCCATTTTTTGTCTTGATTTTTAACAGGTATATTAAAGGAAGCTTGATATGCCTCGCAAATCTTCAGATTTGTACTCAAATCATATTTTTTCTCTCTTACTTTAATAAATTAGCCGCAAATATAGCAAAACGAGTCAGCGTTTCGTTTACAACTTCTAAAAGCCATTTTAAATGGCTTATACAGCGTAAAACAAACAAAACACGTTATTCCTGTGCAATATACAAACACATACTACCGTACACAACGAGCGACGCAAGAAACACTACCTCTCACTCTCTAATCCTTCTTCGAAAAAATATATTTTTTTTGTTGGCCGGTGTTATCTACCTGATGAAGAGTCTCTTCGTGTGGTCGGACCTTTAGCGAATCTTATTCATCGAGCAATCGGCTTCTTCAGCGTGTACCCAGAAATTGGGTAATTGATTAAAACCACCGCTCGTTCCATGTGAAACATGAACTGACTTGGCATGAATCCATGTTGCAGAGGTGTATAATTATGAGTTTAACTATAATTTGATTCAATATTTCAACTGTTTCAGTTCGTGACAATATAGAAAGTGCGAAAGAGATAGTTAAAACAATTTGTCCGATTCCCGAAAATATAAGATATATATTGTGGGTTCGTGTTCATCATATATAAATCATCCTTTAACAAGCCCAATTCGTGAGATTAGAAACTGGACTGAAAATTTCTCACACAGGCCTTTTGCTATCTTGGAAATAAATCGTTGACTTCTGACATGAATTTATTGAATGCGACACGCTGCTATTCGATTTTACTATCTGTAGAAAATACGTCAGAACAAATGACATACATGTATTTATTTCTAATTACAATGGAGATTACTCCAGTACAAATAACACAAGTTTGTACTAATCACATCTTCATTAATTATGATGAGACATATTTCAATGTTTCTGCTTATTATCTTCGAAAATTGTATGAAACATTGAACGTCTCGAAAACTTAATTTTACAAGAAATTATAATTTTGTTCATTCATATATATTATGTATATGAATATTATGGGTTTTTATTACAGTAAGAGAAGCCATCGTAGTCATAAAACAAGAACTAATTCATGGAACGTATTAGTTTTAGTTGCCAAACAGATATAGGTTCCATTTTACTACACGAAGTCATAGATAGAAGCTAGTAACTACCTAATATAATAAATGGGAAATACTGGTTGCCGTCTAGCTTCAAAAATATCTAAGGGATGAACTCGAAATGGAGACTTTTCAGAGGTATCAAATAGTAATACGAAAAAAGTCCCAGGCAGAAGCTCATTGCAAAATTGTTATCTCCATTTTTTGTTTCTCTCTATTCGGCTTTATAAACGGAAAGGACTCAAATGGATGCGCTATTTCATTTATAATAGTTAGGAGAATTTGATAACTCCAACCAATAGGTTCCCCAAGGATCTGTTTTTGGTTCATGACTTTATAGTTTCAGTAAAAATAGGTCTAGTTGAGTGGAATGGTTCTATCTGCCGATAATTCTTCATTTGCAATTTGACAGATATTTTTAGTTTATTTTTTGAAAGAAATGTGAGACTGATGTGCCATATGAAATTTCTAGTTTTGAAAAATCGAAAGGCTAAATTCAAAATTTCTATACCTTGAGCAATTTTAAAACATTAAAAACAGTTCCGTGATATTTGAGCATTAATCTCATGTAAAGTGTCACTCTTGAATGTGTGCATTGAAAATGATTAATTAATGAAAATTGATGAAAAATCGTATTTGTGTATTCAATTACGTATCTGAGAGGTACTCACTACATTCATACTACTCTTAGTTACCAGTTTCAGGAATATGTACACTGTGTACATCCACTATTGCTCCTCAGATATCATTGTGGGTCTTTCAGATTCTTTATTAGGCCCCACTGGATTCGAAACAGAGCAATGTAGGCAATATTATGAAGTGTAGGCACTCGTGATGTTTCAGTCAAATTGAAGGTGGAAACGATGGTGTGGCTGTGCACCTACAACAAAGCTGCGAGAATTGTCTTGAAAATAAAAAATTGACAAACTATAAATATCTTTGGAGATAAAATCAAGAAGTGATATTTGGGAGAAGAGGAAGATTGATAGTATATTGTTTTGATATAAAGAATATTATTATTGTATTATTTATATTATATTATCTTCTATGGAATGATTTTACTGGCATTATTTCGTGATTTTTAGCTTTCTGACAAGTAAGGCTATAAAAAAGAAATAAATATATAATATATGTGAAATATTGGAAGCTTTTCTCAATGATTTTCAATGACACGAGTTTTCGGAAATCCGAAAACTCGTGTCAATTAACAACTCGTATTAATTAGCTATCAAACTTATACCTATGTTTATTGTCTTATTTTGAAGAGATGTACTAATTTCAGTATCCTCAGAAAATTAAGAGAGAGAAATATAATTTTGAAAATTATTAAACGATAGGTGTGAGAAATAACAATAAATTTCACAATGTACAATTTTTTTCATTAAATCTAATTTGTTTAGATTATATGTCCCACTTCTATGCGCCTCAAATAATTCATTGACAACAATGCTAATTAATCATTTAACACGAAAAAGTGACATGTAGGCACCTAACAACTATTTCAAAGTATTTCGTTTATATTAGTTGGAGAATGAATAATAACACATTACCATAATTGAATTTGAAAATATAATTTTATTTTAGTAAATATATTTTTACTATTTACTGAATACATTGACTGGATGAAATTAAGATTATATATTGGGATTCTTGTCACAAACTAACAATTTGTGTTAATTTTCAATGATCCTTTATCCAATAATGACGGATATTATTGGATACAATAATGAATTATTGTATTCAATAGTGTTGTAATTCTTTACAATGAATAACAACAGACAAAATGTCGCAATGGACAAAATATCAAAACTTATTAATTTTGGTGACACTTAATGTTCATTTGGTTTGATTCAATTCGGCTCAATTAATTCCACTGTTGATTCAACTTATTCAATCTCCTTTTCAAAGTACAATGCACATTCAAGGAGAAAGTTTAACAAAATGTTTATTTTCAAGAAATACTCTGAAATTCGCAGATGCATTTGTTTTGCAACATGGGTCTTTTCTGTTTTCTTAATCTGAAATCAGAATTCTTTATCGAATGCGTATATTCGAATGTATATACCCCTGATTTCTCGAGAATAGCTTGTTCGTCTTAATTTTCAAGTAACACAGATTGAGACATTGTTTTCATTTATGCTGATGAATTCGATATTGATGAGATCCAGATCTTGTTACTTCAATAAGAGATTACTGTACAAGTAAAATGTTTGTTCAGATTGTTTCTTTATATTCAGGTACACATTTTTTGGGTCATATTCATCATTAGAAAAACAATGAGCTATGTGTTTTCGGTATCAGTAGAACAAAAGTCTTATGACTAGTCTCATGAATCATGTTTGGCTTTCAGAATCCAATCAAACATAATGTCAGAAATCACTATGTGGCATGTCTCGTTGAAACAACATGGTCAGAAATATATATAGGGCAACAATGGAATTAATTCAAAAATTGAATATTCATCATCGATAACTTAAATTTGTTGTCAAATCATACTAGTGTGTGAGTTTTTGAGCGTAGTTTTTTGTCAATCGATTTGAACACTCAATCATATATTCGAAATTTTCATTGAAATTGATAACTTTCAAGTTATCAAGTTTCAAGTATGTAAGTATCATATATCAAGTTTCAAGGCCTTTGCCTTTTACATTTTAAAGATAACTTCATGTAAATGTTTTCCGTGGCTCCGTCACTTTTTCGAGCATTTCGGCATGTATCCCACGAATTACGCGTGTTATGTTATCCTGTAAGGCTTCAATCGTTTTCGGCTTGTCCACATACACTAACGACTCTACATAACCTCACAAGACATAATCCAGAGGAGTCAAATCGCATGATCTTGGCGGCCAATTCACAGGGTCATTTCCAGAGATAAGCTGCTCACCAACTTCATCCTTCAACATGTCTATTGTTTCACTAGCTGTGTGGCATGTGGCACCGTCTTGATGAAACCACATGCCAACCGATTTCAACTCGGCGAACTGGGGCAAAAAAAAGTTGCGTATCATGGCTCAATATCGTTAGCCGCTGACGGTAACGTTTCTTCTACGGTTGTGTTTGAAAAAAAAATGGACCGATGATTCCACCAGCCCATAAACCAAATTATCGTTTTTTCGGGATGCATCGGTAATTCTTGTATGGCATGTAGCTGTTCATCACTCCAGATGCGACAGTTCTGTTCATTTACATATCCTTTAAGCCAAAAATGAGCCTCATCGCTGAACACAATTTTTCGATAAAACAGCGGATTTTCATTAAGCTGTTCTAAGGCCCATTCCCCAAAAATTAGACGTTGTTGTAGGTCATTCGGCTTCAATTCTTGCAGAAGTTGAATTTTATAGGCTTTCAAACCCAAATCCACAGGTAAAATTTTCCATGTGGTTGAGCCCAATTGCTGAGAACAGCGACGAATTGACATTTCACGATCCTTATTAACACTACGCTACGGCTGCAATATTCTCTTCAGTAGGCACTGTACGCATGCAAGACAATGGTTTAATATCCAACGAAGTAAACTTGGTGCGAAAATAGGTGATAGCAGCACGAATTGTTGATTCACCAGGTCGATTATGATGACCATAATATGGTCGTAACAAATGATACACATTTTTCACAGAGCACGAATTTCGATAGTAATTTTCAACAATTTTCAATCGTTGCTTGCTCGTTTGGAGGTTTTTCCATGATCAAATGGCAGAGTATACTGAAAACTTTTCACTTTCACAGATGACGTTTGGATGCCATTACCAACCAGAGTCACCAACTTGAAAAACTTAACTCTTAAAACATCATCCGTTATTGGGCGTGTCTAAGAGACTAGGTGGATTAAAGTAGGTCAGGATATTTCAGGAAAATTTAAATTAAGTAGAACGATGTCTCCATTTGTTGCATGATGAAATCTTCGAACACACAAAATTGTTATCAAATTGGTAGGTATTTAAACATCCTGAACTAAACTTGGGACCAGAAATATCCCAAAGTAGAATTCTCAACGGAAAAAATGTTTTCTATATTTCACATAGATGCATACATCTTCATCGATATGGTTTGTACTATCTATTAATGGTATAGTCCAAGTATTTGCCATTTTAAGTGAATTATGAGTTTTGATTATGGTAAAATTTAATAACAATTTTCAATGTCCAGTTGTTTGCCAGTTCATTGTGTGAGTCCTTCAAGATTTATATTTGTTGAGGAGTTTGATCATTCATCCGCTTAAAAATTTTTACTAGCTTGAGGAAATTCATTTCTGTATATGAAAATTGGCCGTACTTCAATTTCACTGCTCAAAACAACCTCGATAATCTTCTTTCTCTGGATATTTTTAACTATTTCCCATCTCCTCATTCTGAATGAAGTGACAGGAGTAACAGAACTAACAAATACAGTCTGCATGTCCTTAACTACATATCAAAAATTTTTTGCTCAAGTTTACATTATTTCTTGTTTTTTTTCCAAAATAGTTTCAATGTGATTGAATCGTTTAATAGCTTCACAATGTCATCCGGAAATTGCCGTGAGTTAACCTTGCCAACAAAAATGAAACATGATTAAATGAAATTTTCATTCACATTCATTTTATTTGAGTTTAATTTAAAATTTTTTTGAATGGGTTTATTCTTTTTTCGCTTAAATTCTCTTTCAAGCTATCCAGTTCTTTCTGAAGTTCGGATTTCATACAGTCAAGTACAGATTTTCAAGTCGTGAATGTATTGAATGAACCAACACACATGATACGGTGAAAATAATGAATAATGTTTATGATTTCATCAATCTACATATTCAATTACTACCATTTTTCGCTTTGCTGTCATTGATTTTCTGTCGGAATTGTTATTCACTCTTCATAAAAATTTACTGAATATATTTACATACTACCCAACTGTTTAGTTTTCAGGTGTCACATATTTCTCGCGAAAATTTTCAATCTACTCATCCAGCTAATGCGATATTAATGAAAAGTCAGTAAACACCCGAGAGGCATATTAAACAAAACAAGTGCAAACCATGTTAAAATCAATTACTTTTTGCCTGCAGCTACAACGTGAGAGGTGTTGATTCTTTCATAGTGCTCTTATAAAACTAAGACCTTGATTTTAATTTATTACTTTTATGAAATAAAAGCAACCAAATTAATCTCAGCAGATCGAAGATGAGCAACAAACAAGGTCAAACGGAAACAGGGTCGGATCGTACTTGAAGCAGATGAAATATTTTTCGAAACAGGTTCAAAAAAATACATTTCTGGGTTGTCCTCCTCAATTTTCCCTTCTTGATTTTCGATTTTTATACTTAATATTTTTTTCCATCTCTGCTTCTCTCGATTAATATCTACCTATTCTCCTTGTTCACTTCATCAATAATGTTCAATGAAGTTTATTGAATGTTCACTAAACAAAAAAATACTGAATGTATTGTTTATTTGCTGATCACTTGGTGAAACATTGTTCAATATATTAAGAAAAAACACTTGGCTTGGTTTCACAAAATTTATAATGAATACTGGACAATTGTTTCGGGGTGTAATCATTCTGCGATTAACCTACGCTTTCATAAGCATTCAATTATATTAGCCATTCTGGTAGTTGATTAATATATAAATGATTTTATTAGTCACTCATTTCCTTTTTATGGGATTGTTTTAGATGTGCAGTATGAATGTATTCTAACTAGCATAAATTTCTCACTCACATCAACATTTCATTTTTTATTTCATTTTAATTATCATCTCAAAATTTAAATCTTTTCACTTAATTGTTAATTAAATAGAATATGTAAATATGAAGATATATATCTATTCATGTATTTTCTTTAATTTCATTAACAATACGAACAACCTCATTGCAATAGAGAAAGCCAAAACTGAAGAACAAAACTCTAATGAAATTTCAGTTTCAACTTGCCTCAATGTGTTATGAAGTGGACAATTGTAGAATACAACAACAATGAGAATTTGTTTTCTAGTAATTATTCATTTTTTTAAAAATATTTTCATCATAAAATCAATCTTCAAAAAATTTCATCGAAATACTCTTTTTAGAGCTGTAAAAGCTATATTTTGACCTATATGCAGCCTATTATTGAAATATGGCTCCACTATCAGGTACAGTTCACACATTCATAGTTTTGAAATAATGCTCGCTAATGTGAACTGAATGATGGATAGTTTTCTCAAATTATATGAATTTCTTATTAAATTCGTCCCATTTCCAGATAATCAGTTTGTAAGTTTCATTCATATGTAATTCATTACTCATTTCAACTTGAAATGAGTAATGAATGTCAAAATTTTTGATTAACTTATTTTTATCTACCTGGATGAAAACATGCAGCCTTACTCTCAGATTTGTATTATGAAAATAATAGTTCATGGTATAAACTGAATGTAGTTTCTCTGTATTTATAGTAGATATGGAAGATATTTCCACTACCCCTATCGATCAAAATACTTATCGATTTGTAGGTCCGGTACACACTACCGTAATCTCGGAGCTGTTTGGATGAAATTTCTATAAACCTGACATCTTTGTATGGAAGTACGCAGTGAATTTTGTAACAAAAGCACTTTATAGAGTTCATTTTGTTTCTTTGATAAAAAAAGCTCAAGCCAATATATTAGCTTTATTCCGCCTTTTGAAGATATAGGATCTTGGTGTTTTTGAGAAAGATGTTGAAACTTGATTGCTTGGATGTATGCCAGTGATGATTCTCATAAAAAATGAAACAGTGCTCTACGGTATTTCGAACGAGTTCGCTCTTCTTCAGAATGCATTGAATCTGGAGAGCTGACAGTTTGTTTTTTTTTGACATTTGTGCGGACAGCTCCCTGAGGGTTTCATTTGAAATAGTTCAACTGAAGATCTAGGTTCAGTCCATTTATATATATATATATATATATATATATATATATATATATATATATATATATATATATATATATATATAGTTTCAAGATTCAAAGGCTCTTAAAAGGAATATCGAAATATTCCACATAAAACTCTCAGGGAGCTGTCTTCGCGAATGTTGTCAACGAGAATGAACTTATCACCTTCAAGAGTGAATATTGAGTGCGCTTCGAAAAATCATCGAATTTGGTGAATGATAATAAGATAGAATTTTTTCATCGCTATTACAAATTATCAGTCTTATTTAATCAATCAAGTATGAATCGATGGGTTACTAGTTTGAAAGATTTGTGCATCTTGACACTAGCTATCTCTTTGCCCGTCTGAGCGTGATCTGGATCGATTAGGCATAAGAACATTCTTAGACATTGCAGACAAAGTTCTATTGTGTTTGAATGAAATCTCTACAAAGCGTCTAATACTCTACTCTTACTAATGTTGTCAAGGGTAGGAATTAGAATGCTTGGGAGAGTTTATACGTCTTTTATTCGATAGAGGGAGCTCACGTGAATAGTTTACGAATTAATGTTCTCCTCATTCGGATATAGGACCTGTGGGCGTTTTGAAAGTCATCGATTCCTCATTGATTGATTGAATAAGACTGATTAAACAAGTTCGATGAGTTTTCGAAGCGCACTTAATATTCACTCTCGAAAGTGATAGATTCGTTCTCGTTGACAACATTTGTTTAGACATCTCCCTGAGAGTTTCATTTGAAATATTTCGATATTTTGATTGTGAGTCTCAATATTTATTACTATAAATATATATAGTAATAAATATATAAACACCAATAAAAATACCAATATCAATACCAAAAATACCAATATTGTACGAGGACGGTCTCCGTGGCTTAGTCGAGAAAACAGCCGATTATGGTTCGGTATGATTTAGGTTCTAGTCCCGGTGAAGGTATGGGTGTATGTGTTTGTCTAAGATTCGAGTAATTTAATGTTGATAATTGTTGTGTAATGTACAATGATGACAAACCCATTGGCCGTTTGGAACCGGCGGTAAACTAGAGGTCCACTGAATTGAAAAAGGAAAACATATATTGTACGAAATGAAAAGTAGTGAATTAATGCATCAAATGCAAATTCAGTTCCATATTTCATTTCAGGTCACAAAATTTTCAGAAGTTTTGAATCAATTTCAGTCGTTATCCGTTACTCCTTAACTATCCATTCTACAAGATAACCGGGAAACTTCAGCATTATGTTTCGAAACCGTTAAAATAGATTAATATTTCATTATATGTGAATTAGTAGACAACCAACGCAAAAGTATAGTATAATAATGAATTTTATGAGTTACAAATCATTTCATGCAGATGATTTTGCTCGGTGATGCAATTTACTTGGATGAATAACGTGATGATCTTATAAAATCATACGCTGAAAAACGATGATTGTATATTACCTCATTCACAACTCATTTTTGAGAAACACAATGACCCTGATAGTCAGCCATCTGAGAATCAATATATTATGGAAAACCTTGTTCACCGTACTTACATATAAATATAATGATCCTTCATCCTCTCTTCAACCAATTGAAACTTATTCGATAATTAATAAATAAAATTATACATTTGCGAAGAATCACATTGTCAAGTTTGAGCACGTTTATTACTAATTCAATACAGTTACCATTTAATATGTGTTTTTTGAAAGTGCTGCTTGATAAGTACCCTGATCAATTCATAGATGGCGCTACTGTCATTAAAAATTAGTTGAAACAGTGTCGAATATCGGTATGAATCTTGCAACTCAAATCTCTTGAAAATTTTTCATTTTTGTTTTAAGATATGCCATAAATTGTTACTGCATTATATTTTCAAAATATTAATCATATGTGAATCAGTTGCTTGCTTCTGAAAATATCTATATTTTTATAAGTCATAATGAAGGGAATCATTGCGAAATTAAATTTGAATAAGTAATTGATTTGAAAGAGTTGCCACATAAAAAAACTTTGATATGAGAGTCGGACAATATAAACGAGAATTAAGTTTTAAAAACATTGAATTTTTCCTGAACTGACAAAGAGATTCACTATTTCAGCAATAATTAAAAATAGCTTTCCTTGTGATTTTTTTATAATATCCAGCTTACTGTCCAAATACATTGGAATTTCTATATTTACTTATAGCTGATACCTGAAATCTTCTGATTGAATAATTACTCCTGAACAATCCTATCATAGGTCATGGTGATAGCTCCCATGGAAAGCAGCCCAAGAATATCTCAAGATAACCACATTTCAAAAGACGTTATGTCATTAGAGCAATGGCATTTATTTGTGAGTGTATCAATACAAATCCATTAGATAGATGCAGAAGATTTCCGTTCATCTTTCATAAAAAAAAATGATTATTCAACTATTTTCACTGAATTACTTGATCAGAGGTTACTCTGAGTCTGATGAAATCTATTTAAAGTAGCATTGAGTGTAGAAATTCAAATGTCGATACATTTAATGAGAAAAATTCGTATTTTTAGGCAGTGGTAGGTGTCTGCATTTATATTCTACTTTTTCTTCCATATATTCTATCAGTTTTCTCTATGCTATATATTCCATCTATTCTATTCATTCTAGCTGTTTTATCTATTCTATACGTATATTTCTATATCTTTGTCTATTCAATCTATTCTGTCTATTCTATCTATTCTATTTATTCTATCTATTCTATCTCTTCTATCTATTCTATCTATTCTATCTATTCTATCTATTCTATCTATTCTATCTATTCTATCTATTCTATCTATTCTATCTATTCTATCTATTCTATCTATTCTATCTATTCTATGTATTCCATCTATTCTATCTATTCTATCTATTCTAACTATTCTATCTATTATATCTATTCATGCTATTCACCTTCATTCACAACTACATTTCTTACTTGATATTAATTTCTCAAGTTTTTTTTTGGAAGCACTCTATGAATTGAACAAAGTAATTGAAACACAGTTACAATTACAATTGAAAGTAATAACCTTTCACAGATTCGAACTCTGACTTGGCATATATAGCCTCAAAATAAATCTAGTGAATCTCACTTCTATTCTATGATATAATCCCTGGTTCATTAACGGTCACGCTGACAGAAAAATTTTGTGATGATTTCAAAATGTTGAAGGATCGAGTGAATCGGGTAGCATTTTCTAGCGGCATAGCACCATGTGAGTTCAGTTTCAACAGAAACAAAGCAATAGACGTAATCTTGATTGCAACAATTCCGTTACAGCAGAATCGGAATATTTTGAGATAATTTACGCATACGAAAAAACGACATTATGGTTTCTCCTATTATTCATCACGAGAACTGCAATATCCATGGCAAATGGAATTCAGGTATTTTTCATATAATAACAACCTCTTAATCAACTCAATCCTGAAACTTGTTCTTTCAAGATGACTTATTATCTTAAAATCAATAAAATTGAAGGGATATGTTACATACCTGAACTGCGCAATATCAAATGGAATTTTCAGCAGTCAATTCAAATCATGAAAAGATATGGAAGGTGAGATATTTATTTCAAATTTATGATTTCGTTATATATTCCCAGGGTGCATAATACATATACGTGCGAAAATATATTCGATCAATAAAAAGAATCGCACGAAATGGAGATATTGATAATCCAGTCAAAATAGAGCTAAAAATTGGTAGAGACGCTAAATATATCATTATAAATAAAATGTCGAAAGTCCCTATCGATCGCACTTCTGCAAAAAATTTTATTCAAGGTCAAAAGTGCATTAAATTTAATATGTTTCAAGAAAGTCGAAAGTCATTAAATTTAATATGTTTCAAGGAAGAAATTTCAAAATATTATTTAAGTTTTGCTTTCACAGTGGGTGATTATTTCCTCATTGAACATTGTTAATGTTTCTAGTAGGGTTATTTCTTTTATAGTTGGTAATATGTTGATTAAATGTACATATGTTCTCAAGAACCAAACATTTTCAATTTTTGCTTCAAGTAAAAATTTGAGCGAAGAAGTTGGCGTGTGTGAATATTTGGACTATGATTACAAAGCTTTCGCACAACTCAATTATGATGAAGCGCTACAATTGAAGCAAAACACAGCAACTCCTGGCGTGAAAAATTGTATGAGAAATGCTATCCGTCTGTCTGAAAATACGACAAGATATCGAAATCTGGTAAGTATGTATACATTACAATAAATTAATCATGTTCGTTATATTCACAAAACATTTCGTCAATATTATTATATGCAAACAGAAAATTTCGTTTCATACAATTTTTGAAAAATTAAATTTGTTCTACTTTAATTGAGTGCTTCATATTAGACGACTGCAACCTTATAAAAATATTTCGAAGGTATCTATTGGAATTCACTCTTTTTAGTCTGAATGCTTGAATCCGAGGAACATCTGAAAAACTGAATTTTGTAGAATCTGCAATGAGAATACGAAACGACTGTTTGGCTAAAATCTCAAAATTCTTGAATAAATTTCAATAATTTGCATACAACATCCTTTTTCAGGCATTTATTGAAAAAAATTTGTGAACAATATAATTTCTCATTCGTCTGTCGTGATCTCGCTACTGACACGCTCTCACGTTTTTTTGTTTAGTGGAAAAATATAGAAAGATCCTTGTTGATCCCATATAGAACAAATAAAACAGGGTGTGTTCATGTACGTCAATCAACAGTCTTTTTTGAGATAATTGAAAATTAGTGAGAATTAAGTGACATCACATTTTTCCTGATATTATCTCAACTTCTTCGAAACTCCAATCAGCTCACGCCTGATCAGGCCGAACTATTCATAGTAGTGGTGAAACGTACGTTGAAATTGTTGAATAAACGTATGTTTATCTTAAAATAAGGCTTTTTAAGGCCGGTATCCGTAGCTCATTCGGGAGAACACCCGAATATGGTGTGGTAGAATTGGGGTTTAAGCCCAGGTTAAGGCGTGCATGTATGTGTCTGTCTATGATTTCAGTAGTTAAATGATGATAACTGTTGGTTAATTTACATTGATTACAAGCCAATTGGCTGTTTGGAACTATCGTTAAGATGTACTACTTCGAATTAATTGGGACAAACATTCTTTTTCTTCGTAGTAACTTACTGTAGTAAGTATGCGAGTATCAGGGTGACCCAAACACCCTCACAGCTGTTTGTTTACTACCTGAGTTGATGTAAGGTTTCGACCTTGACCATTATTCACATTCTGACAGGTTCAACCTCGCCAGAAACTCAGTTGTGAGCCTACCAGTGCGACAGTTGGTGGTTTCAATTTTGATACGTGCTGTATTGTCTTGTCCAAAGATAGATATCACACCGAGGAAGCGTTCCAAAATTATCGCGCTTAATGAACACACATCAATGACTGTAAGAGATATAGCTGAAGCTGTTGGTGTGGGAAAGTCCAGCGTTTCGAGAATTTTAAAAATATTTGAAGAAAGTGGCTCATCGTCTCCAAAAAGAGGAGGAAACTGTAGCCGCAAACGCAAAGTACTCCAAAAACAGACAAATTGTTGATAAGAGATAGCAAAATTAATCCGATAAAGACAAGCACTGATCTTCGAAGGGATTTTATAGTTTCTGGTGTGAAGGTGAGCACCTCAACTGTGCAAAAACGACTGCTGGGGTTGGCCGTTAGGCAAGAAGACCAAGAGGAAAGCAACTGCTTACCCAGAAAATGATGAACAAACGTTTGGTATGGGCCAAAAAGTACCGTGCGTGAACTGTGGAAGAAGGTTGTTTTTAGTGATGATACATATTCGTCTGTTCAAGGTACAAATCAAGTGTTGTTAGAGAAAGTGATGGAGGAACTTTGCAGCCTGATCACATCCAGCAAACAGTAAAACGTCCTTCAAAACAAATGTTTTGAAATTTTTTCACCACCTATAGCACTGGATGATAAGCTCCTGTAACAGGGATGATGAATTCAGTGAAATATATGGAAATATTGCGCACCAGGATTGTCCCATTCATGGAAACGCCTGATGGAACATTTCAGCACGTCCTGGCTCCCTGCCTCAATTCCAAAAAAGTGCAGGCCTTCATGCGTGAGAATGAAATAAAAGTACTCGATTGGCCGGGAAATTAACCTATCTCAATCCCATTGAGAATTTATGGAATATTTCAAAGAACGACTGGCAAAAACGGATTGCACTAAAAAGGAAAAATGATCATAACTGCAATTCAGGTGTGGTTTAATGATGACGAGATGTCGAATTGAAAAAAATCTGCGCTACGCTAGTGGAATCGATGCCTAGACGAGTTCAAGAAGTTATTTCTGCAAAAGGAGGACATACTTCATATTAATATGAAGAATTTCATTTTATTTTATTCTGTATGTATTACTTCATTAAAAGGTAAGATTTAACGGAAACATTGTTTTTCATCCTTTGTCCCAATCAATTCGAACATATATTAATAGTGTTGGTTTTTACTTGATGTAAATCCACTAAATTAAGAGGAATCATGTTTTTTTCACATTTCATTATTGAAATGGATTTACATGAACCTAGGGCCTTAAACATTCAAACACAAATTGATGTATAAATATAATAAATATATATTCATATATATATATATATATATATATATATATATATATATATATATATATATATATATATATATATATATATATATATATATAATATTTTTAGCCATAAAAGGCTATTTCCAATGTAAAAAAGCTTTGTTTTGTTCAGACTGAAATGAAATAAAACTGATTTTCGTCAAATTCACACAATGTATTCAAATTATACGACCGGTTTCGACTAATGACAACAACTTTTGACAATTACGTTATAGTCGAAACGAGTCGTATAATTTAAATACATTGTGTGAAATTGACGGAAAGCAATTTTTATTTTATTTCAGTCTATTTGAAATAAATTTCCATGAAATAAATAATTCATCAATATCTTTTATTTCTGTTGATTTTTCGTTGTATATCACAACTTTATCAAAAGAAATGAATAATTGAATTTTATGAATTACTATAGATGAAAAAAGGTAAAACTTATTTTTTTTTCCGAAAAAATGAACTTGGCTTTTTTGTCCCTTCAGTATTCAGTTGAATGTTATCATATAAATAAAAAATTTTACTTTGTAGTAAAATATTGATTGTTCAGTTTTGTTTGTAAGGAATTGAAACAAGTTATATGAATTTGAATAATTTTAAGTTAATAATTATTATTATACATTGATGTTGATGTAGCAAACTGCTGAATTATTTACTTAGTCGGTTGAAGACTCCGTAAAGGATAAATAGTCGCCACAATGGCGATACGTTGACCAAATCTCCAAACCCGGAGAGTTCACGTAAAAACCTCGCAATGGAGATTTCCTTTGCAGGTGTGTTTTTTTGTTGTGGATTCCACCTCCAGGTTCGTACACCTTGAACTTGGCTACGCTGTTCTGAGGAGAGCCAATAAGCTCGAAGCACGTGTCAGCGGCTGCTTCCAATTGAGTTGCGGGCTATACCGATAATTGTGTTTTTGTCATTTGTACTTTTCACCGCAAGAAAATTTTTCATTCCTCATATATATATATATATATATATATATATATATATATATATATATATATATATATATATATATATATATATATAATATAAGAAAACGAAGTTTTGTTTTTTTTTCATCTCTTTTTACCTACTGGTGAAAAAAAAGATGTGAAAGTTCGATGCTTGGTGTGTTTATGATTTGAGAGATGTTTTTTATTGGATTCCAATACATAAAATTGTGGAGTATTCATTTCTTGATAGTATTCCATTCGGAATCAAAAAAGATGTTTGGGGATTGAAACCGTTTCTATAGTAATTCATAAAATTCAATTATTCATTAGTTTCGACAAAGTTGTAATATACAACAAAATAGAGCTTTTTACATTGAAAATAACCTGTTATTGCTAAATATATATATATATATATATATATATATATATATATATATATATATATATATATATATATATATATATATATATATATATATATATATATATATATATATATATATATATATATATAAATATATTGAATGTTTTTAGCAATAACAGGCTTCTTTTAATATGAAAAACTTAATTTTTGTTGACGTTTCGTTGTACCTATATCAAAATTTTGTTTCTAATTAGTTTCGAAAGGAGTCAAAAGGTCGAAATAAACTATCTTAAACAGGCAATCAATTTTGAATAGAAATACAATATATATATATATATATATATATATATATATATATAATATATATATATATATATATATATATATATATATATATATATATATATATATATATATATATATATATATATATATATATATATATATATATATATATATAATATTAATTATTAAAAAATGATGAGTTCTCGGCAAAAGTAGGGCCACTATAATTGATACACAACCAATATATTAACCTTGTCTATATTTCGAACATGTTTACATTCTTCATCAGGACTCTGAAAAATAAATAAGTGTAAAACAAAGTGTTTTAACCAAAAAATTACATCTTACGGTTAACTAGGCTGAAGATGTAGCCAGACTGTACGCAGCAGTGAAAATAGATGGTAAAACAAATTTTAGAACTTACAGAACCAGATAATCTCATTAAAACGCAATATAAAATATATAAAATAAAATCAGGTGTCACAACAATCATATGTTAAAGATACCGAACTGTCAGGAAACACAGACAAACGTCACTAAGGATCACAGAGTGTCAAGTGCAAAACTCTCTGTCAACTGTCACCACAAATGAAAGAACACAAAACATCAAACAGAACTCAGGAATTGTAGCTGGGCTTATCGAATTTTCTTCGAGAGCAGATAACTATAGATGCAACTGAGCCTAGCAATGTCTGTTTTTTTATTAATGCTATTGCCATTAGCATTAATATGGCACATTTCCAAAAATAATCTCTTCTGATAGCCACTAGCTATATCCAGGATTTTAAAATTATTGAAGTCAAAGTGATGTCCCATCTTTGCCGCATGGAGGGCCAAAGCACATCTGTCTGGGTGGAGTCTTATATCACTCTTATGGAGAGTAATTCTTCGCTTGATGTTCTGCGAAGTTTGACCTATGTACACTCCTCCACAATCTAAGCATGGTATACCATATACACAGTCTGAAATGTGAGATGATGGTACCTTGTCTTTCAGTTGTGTGAAAGCACTTTTACCAGAAATGATATTATATTTGGCCAATTTTAACTGTTCTATTTCAGATAGGATGTGAGATAGTTTACCAGTGAGTGAGTGTAAATATGGTAAGGGCATATATTTGGTTGTAGGAGTCTGTGAATCGATTTGTGATGGCACCTCTATATCAACAGAGATTGTAGAGGATGGGACCGATGGTCTAGTGACAGTACTCCATAGAATCTTTTTAACAGTTGTTATAGGATATCCATTGTTAACAAGGATCACTTGTAAACGGGTTAGTGAACTATGCCAGTAATCTGTATGTACAATGTTGGTAATACGATTCTTGAGTTGACTAATCAGATTTAACTTCATTTTCATTTCGTGATGGGAACTGAAGTGTAGAAATCTACCTGAGGAAGATGGCTTTTGATACCAATCTAATCTGATTAAAATGTAATTTATTATGGACGAAAATTGTTCCCTTGGTATGTTCGTATGAGGAGAAACTCTATGCCATTCCTGATTGATAATGTTGATCACCAGCTGCCTTGAGATGTCAGAGAACAAATTAACAGCATCTAGATAGACTATTACATGTTCTGGTGGGATAACTAATCCATTTACTTCTTTAGCAAATGTGAAAACATCTTTAACAGAGAAACCATGGTAACCAACAAAGGAAACATTCAAGATCTCCGATATGTATTTACACAGGTCTGAGGTGGCTGACCCAATCGTGGAAACAATTCGACGAAGTGGACGATCAGGCTTATGGACCTTAGGTAAGCCATATATTCTTGTTGACATACCTTTCCTACAACGGGCTTTCAAAATAAGTTGAATAGCTTAATTAAAAAACTTAAGGACAGTGGATGCATCACTTCAGATGTTGCTAGTGGTCTGACTTGCTACAAAGGTGTGTCACCAAGAATATATGGCTTACCTTAATATAGATTAGTCAACTCAATATTACCAACATTGTACATACAGATTACTGGCATAGTTCACTAACCCGTTTACAAGTGATCCTTGTTAACAATGGATATCCTATAACAACTGTTAAAAAGATTCTATGGAGTACTGTCACTAGACCATCGGTCCCATCCTCTACAATCTCTGTCGATATAGAGGTACCATCACAAATCGATTCACAGACTCCTACAACCAAATATATGCCCTTACCATATTTACACTCACTCACTGGTAAACTATCTCACATCCTATCTGAAATAGAACAGTTGAAATTGGCCAAATATAATATCATTTCTGGTAAAAGTGCTTTCACACAACTGAAAGACAAGGTACCATCATCTCACATTTCAGACTGTGTATATGGTATACCATGCTTAGATTGCGGAGGAGTGTACATAGGTCAAACTTCGCAGAACATCAAGCGAAGAATTACTCTCCATAAGAGTGATATAAGACTCCACCCAGACAGATGTGCTTTGGCCCTCCATGCGGCAAAGATGGGACATCACTTTGACTTCAATAATTTTAAAATCCTGGATATAGCTAGTGGCTATCAGAAGAGATTATTTTTGGAAATGTGCCATATTAATGCTAATGGCAATAGCATTAATAAAAAAACAGACATTGCTAGGCTCAGTTGCATCTATAGTTATCTGCTCTCGAAGAAAATTCGATAAGCCCAGCTACAATTCCTGAGTTCTGTTTGATGTTTTGTGTTCTTTCATTTGTGGTGACAGTTGACAGAGAGTTTTGCACTTGACACTCTGTGATCCTTAGTGACGTTTGTCTGTGTTTCCTGACAGTTCGGTATCTTTAACATATGATTGTTGTGACACCTGATTTTATTTATATATTTTATATTGCGTTTTAATGAGATTATCTGGTTCTGTAAGTTCTAAAATTTGTTTTACCATCTATTTTCACTGCTGCGTACAGTCTGGCTACATCTTCAGCCTAGTTAACCGTAAGATTTTTTGATTAAAACACTTTGTTTTACACTTATTTATTTTTCAGAGTCCTGATGAAGAATGTAAACATGTTCGAAATATAGACAAGGTTAATATATTGGTTGTGTATCAATTATAGTGGCCCTACTTTTGCCGAGAACTCATCATTTTTTTAATAATTATATATATATATATATATATATATATATATATATATATATATATATATATATATATATATATATATATATATATATATATATATATATATATGAAAAATTTATTTCTGATGACGTTTCGTTGTATCTATATAAAAATTTGATAATATATCAAAATATAAACTATATTAAAGAGGCTATATTTTCAAATAGAAATATAAAATATATATATATATATATATATCATAAAATTGAAAAAATAAGTATGTAATATTGAATTTTTCAGTTTGTATCATTTTAGGATATACCTTTTTGTCACTCGAGTATATTAGGATATAGAATGTTTTTACTCAAAAACTTATCCTTCATGATTGGAAGTATCGTCTTCGGAATTCTTGGAGACGTGTAAGTGTCCACAGAAGAAAGCTACTTTCTGTCATGTTAATTGTATTTTCATAGATTTGGACGTAAAAAAATTTCAGTAATTGTTGCTATATTGTGGACGCTAAGCACTGTTTGTTTGAGTTCACTACCGGACTTCGGAGCTTCTGAAATATTTTTCGTAGCCACCAATTGTTTCAACAAATCTTTGGATCTACTGACGTATATCAACCGTAAGTACCGGAAACCGGAAACCGACTTCTGGTTATTAAACGTTGTTTTTATGTCAAAGATTATAATACTTTTTTTTTCTAGTGTTGGAGATAAGTCCTAAGAAAATAAGATTTTTCGCAGTATTGACGTTTTATGGACGAATTGTTGTATTTGTATTCCTGACACGCTTTTCGGATCTTCTGAATTTCGATTGGAACATATTACTACATATTTGTTTCTGCTTCGCTTTGGTATCATTATTTCATTGCTGGTTTGTATATTTTCTCTTCCAAGTACAATGTTTTTGAAGAGAACGACCTATAGTAATTAGTAATATATTGAGTATTAAGCTACTAAAATTTTATTTTCAATCATTATTCGCATGTTCTTCTGAATAATTGTGGCTTAAAAACAAATGGTGGATAGCAATATTTCGACATTCTTCGAATTATGTTCATTTTGAACCTGAAACAAGGTTCCTACAAATACTATTAGGTATCCCAAAATTCTTACTAATTCACCCAACGACTTGAAAGTAACTTCAGTGGTTAATATGATAAGATGATAATATAGAAAAAGTTCAGGTGAACTTGAAAACAGTTTCAACTCCTGTAGATGTCCTTAAATGAAACATGCCCTATATCTCCCCTCTGAAGTCGATATTAAGTGAGACAAGAGCTATGGGGATTGACAAATTCTACTGGAGATATCAGTTTTAAGACTTTCACGAAAAATTGGTTGAACAAGTTATTCTGATTGTAGTAGTAATCGGTGTTTTTTTTACAGGTATAGAACTTTAAATTGCAATAAAACAACGATGGATTATTCTATTGACAAGAGTTTTTTTTTATTCGAAAGATAATCTTGTTACATTACATTTTGAATATAATTTCTGACATGTGACCGCCACGGCTGGCTCAGTAGTTCAATCTGGACGTCCAATTTTCGATGACTTTTCGCAACATTTGTGGACGTATATCGGCAATAACACGGCGAATATTGTTTTCCAAATGGTCGAGCGTTTGTGGCTTATACGCATAGACCAATGACTTTACATAGCTTCACAGAAAGTAGTCTAGCGGTGTTAAATCACAAGATCTTTGAGGCCAATTCACAGGTCCAAAACTTGAAATTAGGAAGTCACCAAACGTGTCTTTCAATAAATCGATTGTGGCACGAGCTGTGTGACCTGTTGCGCCGTCTTGTTGAAACCATAGGTCCTGGACATCATGGTTGTTCAATTCAGAATTGAAAAGGTTAGTAATCATGGCTCTATACCGATCATTATTGACTGTAATATTCTGGCCATCATCGTTTTTGAAGAAGTACGGACCAATGATTCCACCAGCCCATAAAGCGCACCAAACAGTCACTTTTTCTGGATGTAACGGTGTTTTGACATACACTTGAGGATTATCTTCACTCCAAATGCGGCAGTTTTGTTTGTTGACATAGCCATTCAACTAGAAGTGCGCTTCATAGCTAAACAAAATTCGCTTATTAAAATCGGGAACAACGGCAATCTCGTTTTGGACCCATTCGACGAATCTACGCCTTGCTTGATGATCGTTTGGCTTCAATTCTTGCACGAGTTGGATTTTATAAGCACGCAAACCAAGATCCTTCCGCAAAATCTTTCATGAAGTGGATGCACACAGATCCAATTCCCGTGCTCGATGGCGGATGGACGCTCTACAGTAGCAATAGCTCCTTCTGTACGCACCGTACGGCGTCTCTGGGGATGCGAGTTATCAATAAGAGTAAACGTGGTGCGAAAACATTCCATGGTTAATCTAATGAGCTGCTCTGATGAACGATTTTGTCGACGATAAAATGGACGTAGTGCGCGATACGTATTCCGTACGAAACCATTATTTTCGAAATAAAATTGCACTATTTGTAAGCGTTGTTCAGGCGTGAGTCTATTCATGATGAATGGCCAAACCAAACTGAGAATAAATCACTTCTCATCTGTTAAATCGGTCGCCATCTTCAACAGGTAATGCCAACTTAAAGTTCTGTACCTCTAAAAAAAACACCCGTTACAAGAATAATTTCTTTAAGATCAAAATTAAAATCTTAGTACAGTAGATTGATATAATATTTGGAATAGAACCACCTCTTCGCCAAAAACCAAATCGCCAATCCCCAACGATTCAAATCATTACAAATTGTGTCGTTTTTATTATTTATGCATCATTCATTACTGTATGTTGCTCGAATGTGAAACGCCATATAAATTATTTGGTGTTTGTCCATTTCATGTCTCGCGTTGAACTGATTCGAACATGATTGCACACTTCAAGGGATACTTGAAACTAATGCTTTGTTTAAGTTTGAGATGTGTTTAAATGAAAACACACAAATTAATATTTTGAAATAGATTTTATATAGCCATTGATATAACATATTAAAGAATGTAGCAATATGTGTATGAAGTAATGAAGTAATATCTACATGTCGAATTTTATTTTCCTAGAAGACACAATGAATTGAGAAACTCTTACTAAGGCGAGAAAGTTCAAAAAATTTCATGGAGTGAAGTTTATATAACGCAAATCAATGCAAGGAATGTTTTTAAATTCATATCTTATTGAAATATCAGTCGTAATAAACAAAAAAGCATTTTGAGAGTCCCGAAGCCTTGGCATATACTATACTTTTTCTTAAATGAGATTGAATTTTAGCTTAACTCTTGGTGAAACAGGATTAAGTAAGAAATTTTTAATTAGACTCTTGGCTTCATGTTTCAGAAATATATTGAATACTAAAATATATATTAAAAAAATTGTTTATTGAAATATACTGAATAATATTTTATTATTCAACTAGTTGACCCGGCGAACTTTCTACGCTCATTTATTTTTTTCTGAATATTTTTCACAAAGCCGGAAAGACATGTTCTACTATTTGTGCTACACTATTTTGTTTTTAATATTTATCCCGTGTGGAGCCAGGAACTTACTCTCTTACGAAGGGACTGAAAATTGTTCCTGTTATTTCTAATCAGTCGAATTATCAAAAAATTCCTATATTAACTAGTTGGATGTATTGAAAGTATTAACCTGTCCGTTCTATACTTGAACGGAATGTTACTAATTTCGTAGCAAGTACTTGTCCCATATACCTCATCATTAATTATATGAGATATTTGCTGGATATAAGTCAAAGCATTTCCAGAATTTAATCCATTCCCTGAAAACAATGAATAGGCTCAGGTGTCTGTACCAATAGCGTCTATTTGAATTGACTGTTCGCAATATTTTGTCGCATCATTTGTAGTATTTTCTTATTAATAACAATTAAACTTGGCCTTGGAATATTGACACACAACGTTTATTCGTCCAATAACAACGATTTGCTGCGAACTGTGATCTATTTCAACGTTATAATTGAACGCAAGAGTTAAACGCAAACTTTTCATATTGTTAATTTCGATTCCATCGATTCCGTTCAACTTCATTCCGAGCTTCTCGTTGCTCATCATTTTGACTTGCGCTTTTATATCTTTGACTTGCTGCGTTGCGAGTTCTTTGACACAAGTTTGTACATCTAATAGCTATCATTTTCAAAAACAAAATTTCTACTGAAAATTGAAGAAAATTTGTATTCTTACTTATATTCAAATCTACTACTTGCTATGTTAGTAAAGTGTATATTAGTGTATTCAATCTTTCCAACATATTATATTAAATTGAATTTTTAATATTAGTCGTGATAGCTCTGAACTAACCAAGATGTGTGATAAGATAATCAGTTTTTTTATGTCCTCTTTTCGAGGATTATTAATTATTTCTTAAATTTCTCAAATTTAAATTAATTATTCTTGAATTTTCTAATTTTACACGCAATTTTTCAAAGTTTTTCCTTAACAATAACAAACAAAACAAAAAAATAGTGAAATCGGTTCAGCCGTTTACTCCATATTTCAGTTAGAAAACGTTTGTATGGGAAAAAGAAATAGACTATTTATAGGGTTCTCCTAAACAAAAATTTGCAATTTTTGGCACTTTTCTCGCCGTAAAAACCATCCTTGGACTTTCAAACAAGCATTTGAAAAAATTTGCAAAAGTGGTCCAGGCGTTGTGTAGTTATGGGCTTCCCAACACATTTTGCGATCTTTTTTGTGAAATATTAAGCCAAGAGTTTGATTTACATTTTTAACTATACGTTTCTACTTTTCTGAAATATTATTGAAAATTTCATCTTATAATATTAAATTATGATGTAGAATTTTCAAGGTACATTCCAGAATCGCCGAGGTGGCTGATAAATCATTCAAAGTATAAGGATGCGCTTGAAGTTATGAAAGAAATAATTGGATATGTACCCAATGAAATTCTTTTCGAAGACGAAGGAACTGATACTATAATATACTGGGATATCTTCATAAATTCATTCAGATATTTGAGAAAACGAAAAATTAAAACTATGACAATAATGATTCTCTTCAGTGCAGTCGTTGGCTTCATAGAGGAAACGCAAGGTAGTGTTATTTTTTCAGCATCTCTCAGCAAATGGAATACTCGAAGCAATATTTATTTGGCGGCTCAATTTTCCTTTCTTGTATATATATATATATTTTTATATTTATATATATATATATATATATATATATATATATATATATATATATATATATATACAGAGTGAGTCAAAGTAGACGTGATGGTTTCTTATTACGAAACGGTTAATTTTCAAAATAATATGACCACGCAGTCATGTGAGGATTCATCAAGGGTACATTCTAAAAATATTTGATACATACAGATTTTTCCAGAAATGTGTGACATACCAAAGTTATGTTTTGTCTTATGGAACGCCCTTGTATTTGTCTACGTTTTTGTGTTTCACGTAAACAATGAGATATACTTTCTTCAATATTTCATAACCTAACAATTATAGTTTTTGAGATATTTCGATTTTTCGCAAATTGGAGAGTCCACCAAAAAAGATTACATCTCCGAAACAATTGACTTTAGCGAAGTGAAATTTTTTGTGTGAATAAAACAGCGATTACAGAAAGTTTCAATGAATTCACATTCACTCAAAGTTATAGAGGGTCTCCAAAATTTGATTTTCCTCTGCTGATATATCAAACTACAATACCATGCTTATTTTGAATGGAACACACTGTATTTTTCAATACCATCATGTATCAAACTACATTCTCTTTGAAAAGTTAAGAAGGTATTATATGTCTATTTCTAATAGTTTCAGAATTATTTTCAATTTTGTGAAATTATCATTTATTTTCATCTATTTTGTCACTTTAATATGCGAAGGGATGAGTGCTTCTTCTCAAAAAAAAATGAATTTTTATAGTTCTTCATACCGAATTCACCTCTGAATGATTCATCAGTTTCTTGAAGAGCTCTAGATCTCTATTGAGTTTTGAGTATTTATCTTTTTCAAAGTTTGGCATTTTTGAAAATTCGAAGTATAAGTCTGTAAGTTATTTGTTTTTTTTTTCTGAAGTAGGCTGCTGTCAATTAAAGTGAATCAGGTTTCAAATTTATTCAGACCATTTACTTGTTTTGTTCAAACCTAGTATCCACAAAAGTTGTAACAATGTATTATTCAATACAAGAAAGAATTGAAATGATTTCAGTACTGGTAAATGTTTTGAGAATTGTTTTTTGGCAGAACGAGTGTATGTGAAGTGCACAGAAGTACCCTAATCGCGACATCCTGATAAGAGGACGCTTGAAAACTATTTGAAACTTTCAGAGCTACAGGAAGCGTAAAATATCGAATGAAGACATCTACAAAACCAGTCACCGATGATGATGAAAATCCGATCATGGTAAAATATCAAAAGTACCATTCCTTCCACATCTACATGCATCAGAGCCTGTATTGGACAGACTTTCAGAGACAGCTAAATTTTTGTTTATGGGCATTGGATTTAGTGGGCGAAAAAATGATTACTTTTATAATATACTGTTTAGTGATGAATCGGCTTTTTACAATAACGGATTGGTTAATCGTCATAATTTCCACTACTACGATACTGAAAACTGACACTTGTTCCACACAATAGATCATCAGAACCGGTGGAGTATTGATGTATATCGAGGAATTATAGCCGACCAAAATATTGGCGCGTATTTTTTTGATGGTCATTTGAATGGCCGTAAATTTTTGAGATTTTCAAAAACAGATTTCTGGGAACTTTGGTAGATGTTCCAATCAATATTAGAATACAAAAGATGTTACAATCAGATGGGGCTCCCGCACATTTTTCAGTTAATGTGCGAAACTATTTAAACAGAAAGTTTCCTAACAAATGGATAGAGCGCGGAAGCCCACATGCTTGGCCACTGGACTGACCCCAATCGACTTCTTTTTGTGAGGTTATATTAAGCACAGAGTTTACAGCACTCACCCGACAACAGAAGAAAATATGAAGCAAAGAATTAGGGAGGCTTTCGAAACAATAACCCCAAATATGTTACGAAATGTGAGAAATTCTTTTGAAAACCGAGAAGCACTGTGCATTCAACAGGATGGTCACCATTTTGAACATTTGTTGTAATTGTGATATTTGGAATATCATTTTATATTTGAATATTTATATACTTTTTCAATTGAAGTTGAGTAATTGAGTGTTGATTTTACATATTATTGAATTAACAAGGTCGGTCTCAGGTTTCTGAAGGTGATTAGTTTTCGATAATAGTAACACCTGTGCACACTCAGTTGTGCATACTGAGGTGACAAAATAGATGAGAACAAATGATAATTTCAAATAATTGAAAATAATTCTAAAACTAATAGAAACAGACATATAATACCTCTATAACTTTTCAAAGAGTAATTTGGTACATGATGGGATTGAAAAATACACTGTGTTCCATTTAAAATAAGCATTATATTGTAGTTGGAATATGTTAGCAGAACATCAAATTTTGGACACCCTGTAGAACTTTAAGTGAATGTAAATTCATTAAAACTTTCCGTAATCGCTCTTTTATTCACACAAAAAATTTCACTTCTCTAAATTCAATCGTTTCGGAGATGTAATATTTTTTTGTGGACTCTCCAATTGGCCAAAAAACTATAATTGTTAGGTATATGACATATCGAAGAAAGTATATCTTATTTTTTACGTCAAACTCAAAAATCTAGGCAAATACGTTCCATAAGTAAAAACATAACTTTTGTATGTCACACATTTCTAGAAAATCCTGTATGTATCCAATTATTTTTAGAATGTACCCTTGATAAATCCCCACATGACTGCCTAGTTATATTATTTCAAAAATTAACCATTTTGTTATAACAGACCATCGCGTCTACCTTGAGTTACACACACACATATATATATATATATATATATATATATATATATATATATATATATATATATATATATATATATATATATATCGTAATCAGAGAGCCCTTATTCGATATATTTTTGTTTAGGTATATTTCCAATTCGTTGCTTTCTTTAAATAATTTCCTGCCCTTCTTTTTCACACTAAGTTTCCCAGAGTCGCACCCAGGAGTATTCCCAAAGTGTATCTTGCTGGATATGCAGAAAATGCCTTCAGAAAGTTTTGTCCGAATATTGACAACTTCCCTTTTAGGATGAATTGCAATAAATTGTATGCCCTTTTGAAAAAGAACTATTACCTTCTCTCTTAAAATAAATTTCAATTAGCTCAATCATGGATTTGAAGAAAATGCAATGATCTTGTTTTTCACGTGAAAAGCTTAAATGGGACCTTTCAATTGTAATGACACTTGTTAAAAAAGAATAAAAATTGTGAAGTTCGTTGCAAAATTTATGTTTGTGGAATCATCTTCTTTCCAACTGACTTTCTTGGAATTGATGAAAGATCTCATTACATGGCACCACACTTTCTAACCACATAGTATAGCTTCAAGAGTTTTGATTTTCACAATTTGAAGCAAAAATATTGAAAATCCTCTGCTTTTCTTTGTGTTTTATCTTGTTCGTGTAAATATGTCTTGTAAAACTTTGATTTTTATATCAAAATTCACTACAACCATGTACAACATGTATAAAATTCAATTTATAAATATAACTGTAATGTATGCTGAGAGAGAGGTAGAAATAATAAACTGACACACATGTTTTAACTCAACTGTCGAATTCGTGTTGGTACATCTTGTTTCATTATACTCCACACTTGGCATTTGCAATATGTGCCAAACTAATATATATTAACACACATATATCAACCTGCTCCCCTTAATAAAATTTTGAAAAAATACGAATACCATAACCATAAATTGAGAAAAGAAAAACAAATCAAGTATATTTTAATATATCGATTGGTTTAACTTCTCTTTTTGGTCTTAGACTTGAAACACAGTTTTCCTGAAAATTACTATATTTACAGTTAGGCCTAATAACTAGATCAATAGTTTCAGATTTGGAAATTTTATTTACATTCTCGTCAATGGCGTTTCCAAATAACATTGTTTAGTTGTGGCGTTTTGACCAAGTAAATCGTTAAACCTCTTTTTTATACACTTCGGCCGGAATTCATGTGATCTTAGGAGGTTTTCTGTAACCTTGTCTCCAATTTCAAATTGAATATTTCTCTTGCCATTATAATACTGTTTTTGCTTATTTTGTTTATGGAGAATGATTCTTTTCAAATCATCATATTCTTTTCTACTAGGGGTGAAAGTAAATCAAATCTTATACTTATTTTCGGACTTAACATCAGTTCACTTGGACCTCGTCCCGTTGTACAATCTATAGTGTTCCTGAAGTCAAATAAAAAGTTATTCATGCATTTATTGTTATTTATTTCTTTATTTTCGCCTTAGGCATTTTTCAAAGAATTTTTTATTGTTTTCACGGAATTCTCCGCATGGCATTAGAGGAAGGGTGGTTAGGTGGAGAAGAAAGGAATTCGATGTCATTTAATTTCAAAAATGTCTGAAATTCATTCTAAGTGAATGTGGGGGCACCATCATCTGAAACAATCATACGTGGCAAACCAAATTTAGCAAAACAACTTCGCAGAATTTCAATAGTTGATGTCGCAGTAATTGTGTTCATTGGAAAAACTTCAACCCACTTCGATTGGTCTACAAGTATTGAAAAATAGTTTTTAAAATATAGACCCATGAAGGTGAAGCCTAGACCATACTTCGACTGGAAACTAAAACGGCTTCATCTGACTTTTTTTATTGATCATACAGTTCTCACACGACGTAAAGAAATCTTTGATATCTTTACTTAGTCCACTCCACGAGAAATATGACCTCTCAAACGTTTCATTCTAACAACACCCATGTGTGACAGATGCAAGTTTTTCAATAAACCTATTTTTAAATTATGAGGTATTACTAATCTATTATTCCACACCAATCTTCCTCAACTCGAAATTCCTGGAATTTTGTAAAAATGTTTATATTTTCTTTGCATTTCCTTGAGCCACCAATATTTGATAACGTTCTTAATTGTTTCAAAATAATATGCTCATTAATAGAGTAATTGTATAGATGTTTACATTATTTTATGTTCATAAAATACTATTTTATACTAATGATGAAATTATATTCATTTCAGTGTTAAGAATATTGCAATCGAAAATTGATGCAAGAGGAGCGATAGTTGTTTCTACATCTCGTATTGTGAGGTACGATATATTTAAGTTTGTCTCATTCTTAGAGACTGAAATGACAAGCAAGAATTAACAGAATTATTCCAATTCAGAGAAAACTAAGAGATTTTAACTTGTGACTTATTCATCGAATTTCACCTTAGTGAAATAAGGTACTTAGGGTACCTTAGTTTCCAATCCTTCATTCAAATAAGTTAAATTTTTCGGAAATGTCATTTTTTATATATATACTAGCTGACCCGGCGAACTTTGTACGCCCATTTATTTTTCTCTGAATTTTTTCAAAAAGCAGGAGAAAAGAAATGTTTTACTATTTGTGCTACAATATCTTGTTTTTAATGACAAATGAGCCAGGGACTTACTCACTTACGAAGGTACTGCAATACTCTCTGTTATTTGAAATCAGTCGAATTATCAAATAATTCCTATATTAACACGTTTGATGTATTGAAAGTGATTAAACTGTCGGTTCTATAGTTGAACGACATGTTCCTAATTTCGTATCAAGTACTTGTTCCATATATCTCATCATTAATTATATGACATATTTGCTGGATATAAGTCAAAAATTGTTCAGAATGTAGTCCATTCCCGGAAACCAATGAATTTAGTGGCTCTGGTGGTGGTACCAATGGCGTCAATTTGACTTGGCCGCTGGCGCAACACAATCCAGGGGCTTCATTTTTGAATTTCAATGCATTGCAATGTGGACACACAATATTCATTAGTCCAATAGCAACAATTTGCTCTGTACTGTAATCAATTGCCACATTATAACTGAATGCAGCTCTGTGGGGATTAAACACAACATTTCTATGTTGATTTCGATTCCGTTGAAGTTCATTTCGCGCTTCGCGTTGCTCATCAGTTTGATTTGCTCTAATATTTCTTTGACTTGCCGTATTTCGAGTTCTGCGGCCTCAGTTTGTGTACGTCTGGTTGGTGGCATTGTTAAAGACGAAAATCCAACTGAAAATATATTTTCTGTATAACCATGTGAAATTGTAATATTGTGTAGTCACCAAAAGTTACCAAAAATCGATATGAAGTGAATTGAACTTACCGTGATTAACAAACACTTATTAGCAAACAAAAAACTTCTAAGTCTTTAAAACAAAACGAACTTTATCAAAAACTTAATAAAATTATTTTTAGCGCGGTTATGGATGTGTTGTCACAGATTACCACAGATTTCTTTGTTTTAAATTGAATGACGTTGACATTTGTTAGCGCGGTTATCGATGTGGTGTCACAGATTACCACAGATTTTTTGTTTTAAATTGAATGACGTTGACATTCGTTACGCGCGTTTTTTAAAATATGCAAAATTAAATGTATATTTTTCAATCTTTCTGAGAGATTTTCTTTGTTTTTTTCCGTAAGAACCTTGTACATAGTATTAGAAAACTACAAAAAAAATCAGCCAAAACGGTCAAGCGGTTTTCATGTTATGTCGTGACAACGGAAAACGGGTTTCATTTTCATATATATAGATTATGAAAAATGATTTTTATAATATATGGAAAAATTATAAAATGCAATATTTAATTCTATCGCGATACGCTAGGTTTGCGATTTGTTTGCCGATGTTGTTTCTTTCCTACATTTTCTGAAATGGTGTTACCTCCACCGCCCGAGAGATGGCATTATTGTACTTCACTATGCATGAAAACTACGTATGAATATAGAATTGCCTTTCATTTTGAAAATGCTTTTCTTCGCCATATATATTAGTTTTATTATTCTAAACGAAATAGAAAGCGTTATAAGTTGTACCAATATTTCAAAACTGAGTTATTTCTTGTTGAAGTAATATAATTTTTTCCATATCAATAAATAATTTTTTAAATTTGTATATAATTGAGGTATTCTCACAAAATATATCCTTCTGTGTCATACAGGTTTATTGTCAACTATAATATCCTATTCATACTTTACCTACTTTATCAAATATTTTCGGTCTCAGAACGATTCTAAATGTATATTATTCTCTCAATAGCTTTCGTGAACACATAAAAACAAGTATTTCAGGTTGAAAAGTGCCCTATTTTATCATTTACCTTCATTACTGAAAAACACATGGGATTATATAGCACTTATTATATAAATAATATACTTTATTTTATATTTTAACTCCAATCTGAAAACAGAAATAAAATGAGTGATTTTAATGGAATCTTAGTAGGTTAAATGGAAAGCATCGTGGTGGTCACACAAAGCATGGTTTAAAAGCATACTCTATATTGTACAGAGGAGTTCCTGGAAAGGCGAAACAGATTTATCTTACAGCTGAAAGACATCAAGACCGATTCCACAAAAAATTGAGAGAATGTACTATGAGCTTAGAGAGTTATATGTGGAGATTTTTCAGCAGTCAAATTTTTACTGAAAACTTTCCTTAGATTTTATTATATCATGACACATGCTCGTCGGTTCTTGTAAACATCATATTTCACGCTTTTCAGATGTAACAACCACTTAATACATTGATTGACGGAGTTAATTCATTTTTGGCATCCTGAAGAGATTCGCAATAACGCCCGTAGTACAGATTGAAAAGTATTATAAGGGTCTCATTCTTGAGAAAAGCACAACTTTTTCCAATTAATTATTTGTTGGTACGACAACAAATCAGACATATCTATACCTATATATATATATATATATATATATATATATATATATATATATATATATATATATATATATATATATATATATATATATATATATATATATATATATATATATATATATATATATATATATATATATATATATTATTATTTCGAATGTTTTTAGCAATAACAGGATTCTTTAACGTTAACAAAAATAAAGTTATATATATATATATATATATATATATATATATATATATATATATATATATATATATATATAAGTGTGAAATTGTTGGGTTATCGGCAATAACCCAATTTTACACTATATTCGTTACCACGGCAACACTCCTCAGTTATATATATATATATATATATATATATATATATATATATATATATATATATATATATATAATGATATATTAAAATAATCTTGAAAAACTCACTTTTTTATGTATATAACAAAAACATTCAAAACATTCTTTTCCAAACAGTTCACAATGATCACCTTCAATCAAGCACACAGCTACTAACTGTTTTAGTTGGAAAATGTTATATTTTTTATATGTCACATATTATGTACATATTTACTCTTTTTTTTTAATCATGTATGCTTGGTTGTAGGATTACAGAATGTAATATATGTACGACATTTAAGCTGACAAGGTGAATTTGAAATGGTGTAATATATCTGATTGAAATTTTCCATATCTGACTTAAAGTTGATAGTATTTTTGTCCAGTTTTATAGCAATAATTTATTTAATATATTTTTTTTGTAATTTTATTAGTCATCAGTATTTTTTATTCTACATTGTTGAATTGTTTACTGCGTTAATTGTAATTATTGGCATGTTTTGCTAGTGCCGTGCATTTGATATTACTTTTAACATAGTATTTATGTTCATAGATTCTTTTGTGTATATATTGTTTTATGTTTCTGATGTTAATAGGATTGCAATCATTATATCAAATTTTGTAAATGGAATGTGTTGTGTTTCGCTCATAAAGTTTCGGCTTCTATTCATTAAAAATGTTTTTGTATATTTCGGGTTATGTGCTACTTTGATGTTATATTTTTCGAGGCAAATTTGAATTTTTTGTAATAAGTTTAGTATGTGGTTGATTCCAACAAATTTGAAGACTTTTCAAATTTTTTCATTTATTTTGGGTTCTGTGTTATAAATATTATGGATTCTTTCATTATGGGTCTTGTAAAGTAAAGAGAATAATTGATCTCGTTCAATATTTTTCCTTATTCTTCAGATTTTTGGTTTATCAGAAGGATGCGACAATTTAATTGATTGATCTGTTAGGTTATTCACTGCATTCGTAACTTTCTGTACTTCTGATGAATAATTTAATAATCTTTGAGACAAAGTTTTTTATTACTTAAATTCCAATTGAATTGAGTGTTGCCATTTCGTTCATTGTTATTCTCATATGCAGAAAGTTCGAAGATTTTTCTTGTTCAACCTCAATTGTGTACTGTAGACGTGAATTGAAGGAGTTGAACTTTTCAAGTATTTCATTTATTTTTCCTTTGGAAATAAATGTTATACAGTCACTAATATATCTTTTAAAAAATGAAGGTTGAAAGGTCAGTTTAGGCATTATGTCCTTTACTATTTCTTTTAGTACATGATTAGCAACAGTGGATGAGATGGGTGAGCCCATGGGTTTTCCGAATATTTATTTACATAATTATCAATCTAGAAGTTATTTGTGTTTAATCAAAATTTGATACCGTTTATGTATTCACATAAACATATATACAAAATATATACACAAATGGATCTATGAACTTAAATTTTCTAATAAAATTATATTAAAAGCACGGCACTAGCAAAAACAAAAAAACACAGTTTAGATTTTAATAATGTAGAAGCAATAGAAACTGAATTTAATGGCCAGAAAAAATATATAAATAAAATGATTTTTGTACAACTTGACAAGCATATCATAAATTTTAATCAGATATATAATAGCATCATTTCTAATTAACCATCTGAGCAAAAATTTCGTAGATATATTACATCCTGTTTTAGTTGCATATATTCGCTTATACTCCTCCTTTTCGTTTTTTTTTTAATTGGTTCATTATTATGTGTACAATTTGTTATTTTTTCCCCGCACTTGGATGTATATCTGTTGGAGACAATTGAATTATTATTATTATTCTGTAATCCTACAACCAATCAATACATGAATAACAAAAAAAAAGAGTAAATATAAACATAATGTGTGAAATGTAAACCACTTTTATTTCCAAACTAAGACAGTTGGTACCTGAGTGCTTGATTGAAAGTGATCCTCATGAACTGTTCACATTTGAACTCTTTGCATATACATGAAAAGAGTAAGTTTTCAAAATCATTTTAAACTTATACTTACTTCATATATATATATATATATATATATATATATATATATATATATATATATATATATATATATATATATATATATATATAGAGATATAGAGAGAGAGAGAGAGAGAGAGAGAGAGAAATATAAAATTTTTGGTTTGATTGAATGGCAAAGAACAATGTTGATTTAATAAAGAGTCTTCTTCGTTATGTTCAGGTTTCAGATTATGGATCAAAATTCCTTCCAAATTGCAACGTTTTTTCATTATGATTTCTTTTCAGCTTTTTTTATGCGATGATGTTGTTTGGAGCATTTGGTAAAAAATATGGGCTCTTTTGCACTCTTATGTCAATTACATTTGTTTCGTATGTGGTAATTTGCTTTCGAGGTAATTATGTGTTTTATCTGATAGTATTTCAGTTAAGTAAATGCGAATTAAAGCTGTTCGATGGTTTCTCAGTAATAAATTTAATAATATTTTGATATAATACAATAATATAATAATTTAATGTAATCATTATTGCTCGATAAGTTTTCAAGTGAAATCATCAAGAACGTCCGTTTTGACGTGTTTATTTGCATTGCATTGCATTTGCATTGTGTTATTTTTCAAATGAAAAATGAAAATCCAATTTTTAATTTATTGAACATAATTTGAGTTCATAATGATGCAATGAATTTTCATGAGAGATATTTTCACGTTTTCAGATTCTTCATCAAATATTGACATCCGAGTTAATGCGTTCCTTCTCATGACTACTTGCTCTGCGGAAATGCTCGTATATGCATATTTACCAGATTTATTCCCAACTTTTCTGAGATGTACGACTTTGGGAATGATTTTCTTCTTCTCTTCGATCGCTCGCATAATCACAGTGGAATTAATCGATTGGACGGTAAAATGTCATTATTCAATACATATCGATTGCTGCATGCTATATATATTTATATATATATATATATATATATATATATATATATATATATATATATATATATATATATATATATATATATATATATATATATATATATATATATATATATATATATATATATATAAATATTTTTTCGATGTTTTGTGTAACTGGGATTGCAGTCCAGGATAGAAAAATGAGTACTTACCAAGATTTCCATCTTCAGGACTAAAATTGTAAATTATTAACAGTCTAACAAGGCACTATTGAAAGTTATTCTTACAATTACTGTAAGGTAAGTCCAAAGGTACGTTGAATTTCATACAAATTCAAAATCATTCATCTCGAATGAGTTTGAATACTATTGCATTTTACGTGTATAGAGGACGTAACAACGCTGACTGAAATTCCCAGTTCACCTTTTCAAGTGGATTGTTTCCATATGGTTTTTTAAACGCCTTGCGCGTTTATTATAATAAAAATTATTGCAATGCAAATAGCGAATTCACCTTTGGACTAACCTCACAGTAATTACAAGAATAATTATCAATAGTGTCCTGTTAGATAAACTTCAATATTTTACAATTTTAGCCCAAAGAAAGATAACTAATAAACATTTTCATGTCCTGCAATTTCATGTCATATGCAACCCCAGTTGAACACTGAAAATACTATCTACATACGTGAACAATTCATTTATATATATATATATTTATATATATATATATATATATATATATATATATATATATATATATATATATATATATATATATATATATATATATATATATATATATGAATTGTATACATATATACGTATATACACCTATATAGGGAAAAACTATAAAATTAAAAATTAACACACTTGATTTGAGTTTCACTGAATATGTTAAAAACTCTACATATATTTCTGGTGGTTAACCCATTATCAAGAGTATACAATATTAATGGTAATTTACGTTACGCTAAAAATGAGAGTATTTAATATTATCAGTAATATTGTATACTCTTGATAATGGGTTAACCACACGAAACATAGGTATAGTTTCTAATATATTCATTGAAACTTGAGTTAAGTGTGTTATTTTTTCATTTTATAATTTTTAACATAATGTTTCACCAAAAGATAATCGAAACCTCCGTGTCACCTATATAGGGATTTCTATAGCTGAGTTTATATTGCTGAGTATAGTTATTCGAAGTCATTTTTTTCCTTAATGAAAAAAATTACTTTGTTACTAAATAAAATCTTTTTTCAGTAACAAAAGATTTTTCAACAAAAATTTCCACAATAAAAATATTCAAATATTGTAAAATGAGATGATAACTGTTCAAGATAATTATTATGTTCAGTATTGTAGTTTAAATTTATTCTTTGTCATTGATAATTGGAAACATTACAGGAGGTGATGAGAACCAATGTTTACATTATCTTCTTCGTAATATCGTTGCCAGGATTCTTCATTCTCAAGCTTCCTGATACAACACTCGCTGATCTATTGACCACGCGACTATTTAGAGTCTGAATTGTATAATTTTCAAAATCAATAAATCAGATTTCAAATATTTTTTACTATCATTTATCAATCAGGTTCACTGATATTTAATGTTCAACACTTTATTTTAATTGACGTTTCATATTCATTTTTAATATTATTTTATATTTTTTAGCAACTGAAAAAGACAAAAAATGTAGAAAAATTTTAGGAATGTTACACATTCGTAAAAATTTGGAAAACACAGTTAATGAAAGAACAGACATAAAACATCTTAATTCTATTTGCAACGATTCGATAAACATTAATAACATTACAAATAACACTCAATAAATGAATACACAACAATCATCAAACGTCATATCTCAAAACACATTTTTTCATAATCTACCATCAATTTTACACACCTAAACCAATTAATATACATATTCTGGATAAGTATATAAAACTCAACTATGAATAATTATTATGAATATATATATATATATATATATATATATATATATATATATATATATATATATATATATATATATATATATATATATATATATATATATATATGGTAGAGCAACATATATATGAGAGACCTGTGTGTGTGTGTGTGTGTGTGTGTATTAAAGAAAAATGTCACCGAAAAAGCACAGAAGGTATACCGGTTTTCTAGGCTCAGTTGCATTTACAGTTATTTACCTTCAAAACATTTTAAATAACCTCCTTAAACAACCCCTGAGTTACAATAGACTTTTTGTGTTACGTGGTCGTTATGACATTTGTTTCTACAGTGATTTACTCTTTTACCTTCTGTGCTTTTTCGGTGACATTTTTCTGTGCTCCGGTCAGCTCTAGTCTATCGGTTCCATCGTTGTTGGTTAGTTTTTCGTAATTTTTATATTTTCATTTCTTAGTATTAATGACCAGTTGTTGTATAGTATCATATATATTTTAATTACACACATTGCTGCTTATGGTGTTGGTCAAACATTTAACCTAGTTATCCTTGAGATGTAACAATTTTTTATCATGATATTTATCAACATCTTTTATTTTATAGAATCCTGATGAAGCTTATAATCATAATCGAAATATAGACCAGGTTAACAAATTAGTTACAAATCATTTATAGAGCGCCTTCTATTGTGCCTATAACTCATAATAATATTTCTGTTTATATACATATATATATATATATATATATATATATATATATATATATATATATATATATATATATATATATATATATATATATATATATATATATATATATATATATATATATATATATATATATATATATATATATATATATATATATATATTTATATATATATATATATATATATATATATATATATATATATATATATATATAAAAAATTGTTATGGGTTATAGGCAAAATAAGAGGCCACTATGAACAGATTTCAACCAATTTGTTTGCCTGGTCTATATTTCGACTGTGTACAGTCTTCATCAGAATTCTGAAAAAGATGTTTATACAATTGTCAGACAAAAATTATGTTTGAGAACTTACGGCCGACTAGGTATAAAAGGTATGGCCAAAAACCATCAAACAGGAATGTATTATATCTCAAAATTGATTTATTGCCTGTTTGAGATATTTTATTTTGAAAGTTTTTAGCAATAACAGGCTTGTTTTGATATGAAAAAGTTTATTTTTGTCAACGTTTCGTTGTTATATTACAACTTTGTCAAAACTAAAGAATAATTGAATCTATGAGTTTCAAATATCAAATGTCAAACTTATTTTTTAGAAAAATCAAATTAGTTTTTTTGTATCTTCACTCATTGATTTTCATTATCAGAGGAACATAAATATCAAATGTCAAACTTATTTTTTAGAAAAATCAAATTAGTTTTTTTGTATCTTCACTCATTGATTTTCATTATCAGAGGAACATTTCTGGCTTAGCATTCGCTTCGGAAGTTTTAGTCTTCTTCACCATGAGGAAACCTCTGGAAAACTCATGGTAAGCCAGGTGATTCTAATAAGTGTGATTTATATTTACTTATATATAACTACATATAGTATTTATACTTATCCAGAATATGTATATTGTTGGTTTATGTGTGTGAAACTGAAGGTAGATCTGAAAAAAATGAGTTTTGAGATGTGATGTTTGGTGATTGTTGTGTGTTTATTTTATGAGTGTTATTTGTGAGGTTTATTAAGTTGATGAAAATAGAATTAAGGTGTTTAATGTCTGTTCTTTCATTTACTGTGTTTTCTAAATTTTTACGAATGTGTAACATTTCTAAAATTTCTCTACTTTTTTTGTCCCTTTCAGTTGCTAAAATCTTCGTATTTTTGTAATCAAAAACGTGTTTTTCTGTTATTTTATGTTTATGTAAGGCTGTTATTTGAGTTTTGGCGTATTTATGCGCTTTGATTCTCTCTTTGAGATTTTGCTGTTTGTCCGATATAGCTCTTATTGCAATTGTTACACGGAACAAAAAATCAATAGGATTTAATAGAGCTAAGAGCTATTTCTTGACTAAGCCACATCATAAAGTACACTAAAATCTTTCTATCATATTAGAATTATCTAGTAACAAAGATCTATATACAATTGATCTAATATCTTGATGAATTGTATGGTGAATACATTATGGCTGGAATGACACCAGCAACAACGTTCTTTCCCGATAGGAACCGTTATATAATTACAATCGAACATTCATCACTTAAAATAATAAAGCGTACGAGAGCCAGGTAAAGCATGAGAATGTCTTGTAAGGGCACATGACTTTTTTCGACTCTATAAACGTCAACGCTTCTGAAATATGTGATCATGAATAAAATTAAACATACCGTGCAAGACATAATGAAAACGAAATACCGACTTTGTCCAGCGGTAAAACTACATCCCTACGTATATAATCGAATAGACCTTCCAATGTTTAGACGACTCTTTTCGCCTCAGCGATCAACCTTAATGAAATTTATCATGTGTTGCTTAATGCATTGTCCCAAATGAATGTTGAGGAGAGAAGAAAAAGGTCGCACCACGTTTAAATTTCAGTAACCCCGAAAGCCATGGTAAGACGATCCGTTAGATCTAGTTCAGTGGTATAGGGAAAGACGGAAATGATATATTGGCGAGCTTGGGAGCCTAGACAATCGGACGACGCGCTCTACCATTTGTGATTTGGAGCTGGCGTTCACTCGTCTACCAAATACAACAAAAGAAGCCAGTAGATCGACTGTCTATCTATTTACACAGATTTATGTTCTGTTAATACTATTGTGAAATATCGAGATCCTTTTGTGTTTGTATTGGCTAGTGACAATATTAACACGGTCCTTCTGTTATTTATGAGAAGTTGTGATAGATAATTTCAACACTGTGCTATGAAGTGGAAGTGAACAGATATTGAAACATGTAGCATCTGCCTTAGTTTCCTTTAAGTACTCCGCATGGTCAAGTATTCGTTTTGATTTTTCATGCCCAATCAATTGTTACTTCAACATGAATTAAGGGTGCAACCATATCTAAACCGTGAACTTGATGGGGCGGTGCGATGACACAAATGCCTTCTGTAATGTTGGCCGCATACATGGTTTTAATTTCCGTTACTGGTGTTTGCAATTGTTCGAAATTTAATTTATCAGAAGGCGATAAAGCTTTCGGTTTAAACTCCCATTATTTCTATTAGTTCAGAGTAATATATTTCGAAATGACAAAATTTACTATTTATATATGTTAAAAACATAGAGATAACCTACCAGAAAAAATTAGAATCACATTTTGAGAAATTCATAATTATATATATATATATATATATATATATATATATATATATATATATATATATATATATATATATATATATATATATATATATATATATATATATATATATATATATATATATATATATATATATATATATATATATATATATATATATATATATATATATATATTGGAAATGTGTCATATTAATGTTAATGGACAAAGCATTAATAAACAACAGACATTGCTAGGCTCAGTTGAATCTATAGTTATCTACTCTCGAAAAAAATTCGATAAGCCCTGCTACAATTCCTGAGCTCTGTTTGACGTTTTGTGTTTTTCACTTATGATGACAATTGACAGAAAGTTTTGCACTTGACATTCTGTGATCCTTAGTGACGTTTGTCTGTGTTTTCTGACAGTTCGGTATCTTTGACATATGATTGTTGTGACAGCTGATTTTATATATTTTATATCGCGTTTTTAATGAGATTATCTAGTTCTCTAAGTTCCAAAATTTGTTTTACCATCTATTTTCACTGCTGCGTACAGTCTGGCTACATCCCGTAAGATGTAATTTTTTGGTTGAAACACTTTGTTTTACACTTATTTATTTTTCAAGAGTCCTGATGAAGAATGTAAACATGTTCGAAATATAGACAAGGTTAATATATTGGTTGTGTATCAATTATATTGGCCCTACTTTTGCCGAGAACTCATCTAATACTCATTAATATCATACGGTAATACCCCTTATTTATCGTGTATATATATATATATATATATATATATATATATATATATATATATATATATATATATATATATATATATATATATATATATATATATATATATATATATATATATAATCTTAAAATGTGATCAATTTATTAATCGTTAGACATGAAATTTCTCATGTCATATATCTCAACACATGTCTAACAATCGTTAGACAATAAATTCCTCAACACATATCTTTTTCTCAATCAAGTACTTAGATTGTTAGTTATGTTAAGATGAAAGTAGACGAAGAAAAAATCGGAAATTCGAGCTTACCCGATCAATTATAATATTGAGGATTCTTACAAATTTTCTTTGAAAACACACCTTCATTAATGTTAGTAATTTCATTAATCTAAGAAAAACAACAACAGATCGTAAAAAGGCAGTTAATTGAAAATATTTGAAATATTCGGTATATCCATTTCGACTATTTACGGTTGCACGTTCGAAATACAATATCACATAAAATTGGTTAAATAATCAAATTTCATAAAAAATGTTCTGCCAATGAGAACTCTTCATTATATAATGCCATCAACAACAAGTCATAAAAAACACTTAAAACCATATCTTTTTTGCTTGTCTTTCTTTTCCCTTAATTTTGCTAGCTCAACTTTGAAAACTACTTAGAAACTTTTCTGCTAGAACATTGAAACATTATGTGAATGAACACACTATTGTTCATTCACCTGATGAATTTATTGCATATCGAAAAAATATTGTAGTGTTATTAATGTATTATACGTTGAAACGTATCGTCCTTCGCAATTAACTTAATTTTGAATGAGTGCATTTAATTTTTCAAGAATAATATCAGAAGTATTTTTAATACTTTCGAAATGAGGTGGAATGCAATGTTTATTCGGAAATAAAAATAGAAAAACTATTAGAAAAGATTAATACAAATCATTCCACAAATTTTTCGTGAAGATATGTTCATATATTCATTGTTCGAAGACAATAAGTCACCGAACCAACCAAAGACGAACTGTACTTCAGCAACCGCTTGAAGTATCACCAGTTATTGATCGTTTTTTCCACGAAAAAGTTCGAAAATTTTGAGGAGGTCAGTCTACTAAGTTCCAAAGACAAAAATACTCGAAGCAGAATTTGAAATTGAAAAATAAACAATATTCAACCAAAACAAATATATAATTATTGGTTGAGCGATAACGCGATATTTGAAATATTAGTTAATACCAAAAAAAATGAATCGAAATTTTCAAAGAACTCATGGAATTGGACACAATGAATAAATATATCGAATTTCATTTTAGCACAATATTCAGAGAACGATATTATCAGGAAGTCTGATATGACTGGAAAGAACACCGCCAAAAGTGTTTGGAGGGTATGGAAGGATATTCAATAAAGAGATAATTCGAAATATTCTATCTGAATAAGACTTTTCAGCATATTTCAAACATGGTCCAAATCCTTGAAAATTCGTCTTACATGTGAAAATTGATAAGTACGAAATTTCCAGTCGGCCACTGTGTATAAACTCGGACGTAAATTGCTCAATTAATATCAATTAATGTTAGCTACGCAAATCTATACCTACCACCTTTGAAATTTTTTGAATAAGCTGTAATAGATTCAACTACAAGAGGCTACCCGTCAAAACAAACATATCGTAAATGCATGTGATCAACTAGATACATAGTTTCCTATTAATTTTTGTTACTTTTGGACACGTTAGTATACTATTTGGCAACTACCCCTTCTTCTTTGGATGAACTGTTTTGAATTTTGAATATAACTGAAAATATAGCTTAAATTTTTGCATATTAACGTTGACGTATTTCTATCAGTATTTAATGATTTATGTTTCAATGATTTCCCCCATACCAGTTGTTAAGTAAACGTAACAAAAACGTAGAAAAAAATTAATAAAACTCAAGTGTTTGGTTTGTATAAAGGAGAAGCTGATTCTTCCAAAAATGTACTGACAGTAAACGATTTTTTTTCGATAAGTAATGAATGGAGTAAAAAAAATGTGTAAGTGAACGATCAAGTACAATTTCAATGCACACACAGTACTCTACTTACCAGGGTAAGTTCAGAGAATGGATAATATATTGCGATGGAAACTAGGGCGATGTGAGCTTGTGTTTTGGGACACTTGTCGTAATGAATCAGGTACTATTAATGTATGTAATTCTGTAGCTAAAAGCACGAGCCTATAAATAATTGTAAGTATCTATATGTATCTCCTTATATAACAACATACTTTACAGTAATCTCTGTTAGTCTGTGGTTTCACATCTAGTGCTAGGAAGCTATTCGGGATACTCATATAGTAAGCGGTGAAACGGGTTAATTATATGTAAGAGTATGCTAAATATTGAAATTAATGAATATAGAATAAACAAAAATCAAGAAAACTGAAATTTAACTAAATAACACTGTATTCCGTCCATCAATAATTATTTTACATACCTTTTTTGCATTACCAGGGCTATATACTCGTATAATAAAATAAAAGAATAGAACACAACCCACCAGTATTATTAAAACATATAAATCCCGTAAAATAAGGGAGACGACTTTAAGTTCGAGTCCAAAATGTTTATTAGTCATGTCAAACACATACGCATTTGTTTATTTCATTTGACTCTAAAACGAGTATACAGATTATTAACGTTCTTCTTAAACCTTACGAACTCCGATAATATTCAATATTTCAATGGTATTAAAGTGCAGTTTGAGCTACTACAGCCACTAGAAGCACACTACAGATTCAAATTTGCAGTTTCCTAATAAGCTTGATATAATTGATAAGCTTAATAATTGATAAGCTTGATTTTATTTACAAACAGATATTATTTCGTAAGAAACACGAATGGCACATATTGGCCGATAGCTGAAAACTTGCTGGAAATATAGGTAATTCTTTTGAAGACTTTAACATTCTCACTTATGATATAATATCATATAAACCTTACTATTCAACAAATGACAAGGAAGTTTCGCTCATAACCTAGAGAAATATAGTGTAAAATAGTAAATTAAAATTGAAACATTTCACTCAAGTTTCACTGATTATATTAACAACTGTACATATGTTTCAGGAGTTTAGCCTGGATATTCTGGTTAATCAAGATAATAACAATATCAACTACAAATATATTATCTACTTGTTGATATTTTTATTACTCTTGACAATGTTTTAACCAGAAATATTGCCTGGTTAGCCTGGTTAAACAAGATAATAACAATATCAACTACAAATATAATAAATACTTGTTGATATTGTTATTACTCTTGACAATGTTTCATCCAGAAATATTACCTGGTTAGCCTGGTTAATCAAGATAATAACAATATCAACTACAAATATAATATCTTCTTGTTGATAGTGTCATTACTCTTGACAATGAGCTATCCAGAGAAATAGCCTAGTTAGCCTGGTTAATCAAGAAAAAAACAATATCAACTACAAATATTATATCTTGTTGTTGATATTGTTATTACTCTTAACAATGAGCTATCCAGAAATGTAGCCTGGTTAGTCTGGTTCATCAAGAAAATAACAATATCAACTGCAAATATAATATCTTGATATTATATGCATAATATCAAGTTATAATATATTATAAGTTGTTGATATTGTTATTACTCTTAACAATAAGCTATCCAGAAATATAGCCTGGTTAGTCTGGTTCATCAAGATAATACCAATATCAACTACAAATATAATATTTGATAGTGTTGGCTTTTAGTTGATGTAAATCCATTATAATTGAATATAAACTTAAATTGAAATACTTGAACCTATGATTCACACTTTATTGACTACATAGCATGACGCGTTTCGTCGTTACAAACAACTTCTTCAGATGCTTACAGAATAATAAATTATAATATATATATATATATATATATATATATATATATATATATATATATATATATATATATATATATATATATATATATATATATATATATATATATATATATATATATATATATATATATATATATATATATATATATAATATATATATATATATATATATATATATATATATATATATAATATATATACACTATAATATATTACAGAATAATAATTATTCTGTAAGCATCTGAAGAAGTCGTTTGTAACGACGAAACGCGTCATGCTATGTAGTCATGTATGTAGATGTTAAAATATAATATCTTGATATTATATGTATAATATCAATTTATAATATATTATAACTTGTTGATATTGTTATTACTCTTAACAATGAGCTATCCAGAAATATAGCCTGGTTAGCCTAGTTAATCAAGATAATAACAATATAAACTACAAATATAATATTTTCTTGTTGATATTTTTATTTTTCTTAGCAATGAGCTATCCAGAAATATAGCCTGGTTAGCCTAGTAAATCAGGATCATAACAATATCAACTACAAATATAACTGCACGTAGCCTTTGAAAAAGGTGAATCCCATCGAAACGTACGTCATGCAGTATTTTTAATATATGTGTAAATCTTTACTTAACAATTGTTTCATTATGTTTATCGATTTACATCAAGTATCGGCCCCAACAATAATACATGCAAATATAATATTCTCTTGTTGATATTGTCATTAGTCTTGACAATGCGCTATCCAGAAATATTTATAGTTGTTAGTATACTCAGTGAAACTCAAGCCAAGTGTTCTGATTTTAATTAACTATATAACTATTTGTTGTTCAGTTAGAAAATGTAGCCGAAATTCCTAAATCATGTTATCAAAGAACATAAGCAAATACAAAATTTTCTATATCTTCATATTATTAGAAATTGAAATAATTGAACAGTTGAAAAATATAAAGGAGCATGTTACTACAGATAAACTCGAATTCTCTCAGTATAAATATTGACCTTTCACTTCAAGTAGTTTCTTTTGCTGATATAGATATATCAAACAGAAAAAGTATCAACTTACTTGATTCAGGTGAGCCATATAGAGCATCTGCCTTATTCTGCAAACTTCCAAACATTTACAATCACTTTACCTTCTTTGTTTCCGGAAACACTTCGCTCCACTACCCTTCCTTTCAAAACATAATCTGGGGTCTTACCGATAATTAATCACGAATATCAGTGCTCTTGGTGTGGTTTGAACCCATGACAAATAGCATATTCTGAAGTGTCAACCATGCTATTCATAAGGAGTCTACCCTGAATACATTTGGTTATTTTTTCGAGTAACGAAATTTAATAACTATTGTATAACGAAAGCATAGATTCGTCACAACCTCGTGTATTTCTTTGAATATTCTCAAGTACCCGTTTACACCGATCTATATTTGCATTAAACTCATTCCATACCATACGCCAGGTATGGTTTCGAGTGCTGTCCCAGTCTTAATAAGGTGACTGTTAAAAATGATACTACTTCTTTTGTCGCTTTATTTGTATGACTAATGAAATATTTCTCAAATATTAACTACACGTCAGTCCATTACAGCGAACCGTTTTTTATAGAAACGACTTCCACTAGGCCTATTTGTTAGTGTTACCTAATAGATAGGAATAATGCAGGTCAGACACTTATAAAAGACTTTCTTCATTATGTGAACAGTCGGAGAGGATTGGACGAATTTTTTCCATTGAATATTTTATGGAATCATTTTTCATATATCTTAAAACGTTACAAATTATTTAAAGATGTATCTCAATAGGTTCAGGTGAATGTATCATAAATATATTCCTATCTTTGAATAATACAATAAAGATAAAGCGTTAACTGTGAATAAATTATGAAGTAAGCTCTTTAGGAAGGTTTGGTACACAAAAAGTGCTATTCCAATTCGTCATTATAAAAATAATAATAATAAAATGAATTCATTGAGAAACATCCTTTTTATTGTAGAATTTCATTCATTTCAATTGATACAATAATTACATTTAGGAAGAATACTCTCAAGAGGACTGAATTCAGTTTTCAGTCTGATCTTTTATTCAGCCCTCGAGCAAAAATATTGGCTGAATTATTTTATTAAACTTTATTTGAAAAGAAAAAAAAATTACCTCAGAAATATTAAACATTTGAGACAATTTCACATGGTGAAGAACATTTTTGTTGAAAAAAATATAAAAACAAATGATACAAAAAATTTATTCATACATTCGAATCATCAAAATACTCTTCCACACTATAGTATGCCTTTGTTAAGAGCAGAGATTTAACTCTCCTCTTAAACAAATGAGCTTTCAGTACTTTCAAATTCGATGGCAAATATTTGAAAGTTTTAATACTTTGATAATAGAGAGAGTGCTCAAATTTAGCTGTTTTATGCATAGGAATAAGTAGTACATCCCTGTTCCTTGTTGAATACTCATGATTACTATTCAATTTAATAAACCTACCTTCATTTTCTTTTACATATAACAAACATCTCTAAATATATAAACACGGTAAGGTGAGTATGTAATTAGTAATGAAGATAGGTTTACAAGATGTTCGTTGATGAATATTGAATATTAATCGAAGTATTCGGTTCTGTGTAATAAACACTCTATTTATTTCTGTAGAGCAGCCCCACAGCAGAATATTATAATTTAGATGACTATATACAAGGCTGTAATACACATTCATAACACAGTTTCTAGGTACGATGTTTTTAATTCTAGAGATTGCAAAAAATTAGTTACTCAATTTTTTACATAGACCTCAATCTGTGATAAATTTCTGTCTACATATATTCCAAGAAACTTTGTTGATTGGGATGATGATATAGTGTTGTCCCCATATTTAGCATCCAAGGTACTAATTCCATTGCCCTTCAGACAAAAATGAACACATACAGTTTTATCAACGTTCACCATCAGATTTTTCATTCGACGCCAAACTACAAACTTCCTCACAATGCATTCACATGCTTCCGGAAGTTCTTCAGGAGTCCTACCAGAAACGACCACCGATGAATCATCGGCATATGGTGTCACCAGAAACCGGGACAACTTCGCAGGCAGATCGTTTAAAAACAATATGATTAGAAGAGGTCCGAGCACAGAACCTTGCGGCACCCCAAGAGCAATGTCATGTCTCTGAGAATAACTCACGCCTATTTTCACTACCATTGTCTTTTCTTCAAAATAACTACGTAACCAATTCAGAAAAACCTTATCTTATTGAGATAAGTCATCAAATCATCATATGTGTAAATACTTTTTTTATCGGCTTTCGTATTTATTGGCTTTCAAAAAGAACGAGAGAAGAGGGCGATATGATATATTTGTATATATCGAAAAGAAATTAAAATAATAAAAAAAAATTGAATGAAAAAGAAGTGAAAAGAATGCGTTTTAAGTGCAAAGTGCATCGAAGAATGCAATAAGTGTCAGTGAAACGTCCACAATTAAATTTTCCAAATCTTTCAGTACTCACATGTTATCACTTCCAGTCTTTCTTTGAATTCAACTTCTCAAGTTTCCATAAAGTACTTTTGAAGTTTGCTGTTTTCGTCGGAAAATTCTCATAATCGAAATGATTCGACAGTTAAATTAAATTCAATAGTTCGATTCTCAAGATGTATGCTTATATTTCTTGAGAGAAACTTGAAAAATTGAGAGTGTCTGCAAAGGATTCTATGGAAAATTTGAATATGTGAAAATAACTTATACCTATTCAGCCAGTGGCGGATATACAAAATATTTTCGGGGGCTGAGACCAAGGTAATGTTATATGATTTGGGTAATAAACTAGTTATGAATACTCAATGTTGCACGTTAGTGAGGCCGAATTCAGTGGGAAAATTACATTTAGGTTATTTCAATATTGTTTCAAAACGGTGAAACAAAGCAAATACAAGTGATAGAAAAAAGTTAGTTCAAAAAGTTATATATTATAAAGTCTTATCGCGGTTAACAATATTTACAGAGATTAAATAACACAGTCCAAGTTTCTTAGTGTACTTGAGAATTTATCAATAACTTCCTGATCACCTACCATAATATCCCTGTGGATGGAAAGTAAAGCTTTTGAGACTATTTTTGAATGTGGTGTTTCTTAAGTAGACCCTCAGTCTTTTCAGGTTGGATGAAGATTTTTTCAGGCTACCAACACAAACAGTAATAACTGGCAGAAGTTTCACGAGAATATAAATGTTAGAGAAGAAAGTCCTATAACAATTTGCGAGAGATTCAATAGCACTACGGCGTTTTCCTTCTTGCCGCAGGAAGAGGCCAAAGACGACGTTGAAATTTACAAACCAAATTACCTCATCTATTAGATCTTTCAAATTACTCATTTCAACAACTCACATAATTTTAAATGAAAAATAAAGATTTCATCACTCATTCACCTTCATTTATTCAACAAAATTCCACATTATCCTGGACTCATCGTTTTCACATAAGCTAATTTTGTATTACAATGTATTTCGGGGGGTGGAGCTTGGTCTCCTGGGCCCCCCTTATGTACGACTCCTTATGTATTCAGCTAAGATCACCCACGACCTCACGAGGATTTGACAATTTTTTACCTAACAGTATTGTATCGTGGCCTTTGTGGATGGCACTTTTTGAGAAATTTCACTTCATTTTCACCAAGGCAACTATACTAAATAGTATTATGCTATTATTCCTTATTATTTTCATTGAATTAGTGTAACACTTCGAGCTACACGTATAACTCGAGTTTTCGTATAACTCGAAATAAACCGTTTTTTGGTATTATTTTTCTATGATAATTTTCAAATTCTTTCAATAATTAGTTTCATTGTTGGGGTTTCAGACCACCGCTCCATGAGGCCGAAGGTATTTACTTTCGTAAAAAACATTTACTGCAAATTAACTTCCTCGATAACTGTTTGCGAAATCCATTATACCACAATATTAAATAAATCATCAAACTGCACGGTATTTAAAAATTATCTACATAAATGGAGTAAGCATTCTTCCCTCTAAATGCAAAAACATGTACTCTCACTGGTGTATTATTCGAGGTTAGAGTAAATTAGTTCCAACCATACGTTCTTAAATATGATATATCGTTTGCTGTAATGAAACCACCATTTATAAAACCTGGATGTTTGACAGGCTAAAATAATTTTATCACGCCTTCGCTGATGAACTCATTAAGTAACTAATTATGCGTTACGTCAAGTTACCTAACAAACACGAATTTTTTCCTTGTCGGAAGAAGACTATAGGTTCTTCATTAAGGTTCTCGCTGAGTTATTAGGAGTTGAAGGTCTAAATTTTCTATCACCGTGAAGAAAAAACCGACGTGGAGAAATCTAATTAACCATATGAAATTCAACATATCAACAACATGATTATTTCATTGGGTATGAAATAAAACTATCAACATGTTCTCAAGAACCTGCCAGTATCTGTTATTTATATGATTTCAAATTTCAAATAAGACATGCATATCTTATTTCGGTTCGGAGAAGCATAAAACCCATATCTTGTTGTGAACAAATGTGTTCATAATTTAATTTTTCATGTTTCATCGGCGAATCAACTATTGTTAGTTTTTTGTTAAATGCACATTTCAGGTTACTGTTCCCACTCAATTATTATCAAGAACATATTCAATTTCTAATAGTTATAACACAGTGTTATTACGGAACGAATCCAATTATCAGATCATGGGCAATAACTAACCTCTATCGAAAATCAAGCAATTCCTTGACGAAACATTTACGAATAATTTTTTCGATGGTTTCAGGTAATTTGTTTAGCACATAGGTATATTTGTTTATAAGTTCTCCAGAATGAAGCCTGTTTCAAATTAACGAATTGACATTTAACCTATACATTCATAGTTAAAATAAATATTATTTTCCCAATTTATGGATTAAGGGAAAAACAACTCATTTAATTTAAGAAGAGATGAACTTAAGAATACAGATGAAAAAAGAACGAATCAGATGCGATCTAAGATTGTAGGTTTCGGTGCTCATATTCAATGATTTGATTGATGCTAATGATAATTGATAGCAACATGTCTATAGCTTGAAGAAAAACATTATTCATCGTAATCGTCAATTAGTAGTTTACAATTCTACGCTTTTATTTGAAGAAAACGTTATTGTCGCAACGCGCCAAAAATTTGTATCTGTTTTGATTAGTCATAAATTTCATTAAGCATAAATAGCCGCCTCAAGGGGAAGTAGTTTGATCAGATCTCCTAACCCGGAGAGTTCATGCGCGGAAGCCTGAAATAAGTCAACTTTATTGAGAAGAGTGTCTATTTTTCTTGTTTTTCCATCTCCACACACGTACAACTCGAACATCGCTACTCCGTTCTGAAGAGAGTCAATTAGTTCGAAACACGTGTCAACAGCTACTTCCAATTGTTGGACATAACAATAATATTCACTTTTGTTCATGTTTTCTTCCGCAATGAACATTTTTGATATATCATTCAAATTCTCGATTCACATAATTTGTAAAGGATAAACAGTCGCCTCAAGGACGAAGTTGTTTTGATCAAATCTCCTAATCCGGGTTCAAACGCGGAAGCTGAAATATGCCGACTTCCCTCAGAGGAGTCTCTATTTTATTATATTATCTAACGCTTTCAATAAATGTAAGCATCGATTTCAATTTTCTCTAACATTTATCCCTAGAAGGATAATGAAGACATTGCAATGTTCATGTTTCACATAGCCTACTCTGCTATAATGTTCTGTTGAATAATTTGTCAACAAATTAACGAAAGAACTTTGTTATCGAATATCTACAAGTGCGATAATATAGAGAACTACAGATTTCTATTTCTTGTAGTAAATTTATTTCATATATATATATATATATATATATATATATATATATATATATATATATATATATATATATATATATATATATATATATATATATATGTATATTCATATATGTTTTCAATTGGGATTGCAGTCCAGGACAGGAAAATAAGTTACCTCTTCAGTATTTTCCAAGCTTTCGAAAATGTTTATTTTCTTCTTCAGGGCTAAAATAGTACAATATTAACAGTTTATATAACAAGGCACCATGGAATTTTTCTTCTTACAATTACTATGAAGTTAGTCCAAAACTACATTTGTTTCTTGAATTTTAAAAATAAGTACGAGTATTCCCAAATGCGTTTTTTCCAATATTATTGCATTCTACGTGTTTAATAGTTGAAGGAAGCAACGACACTAACTGTATTTCTCAATTCTCATTTTCAAGCGGATTGTTTCCAGATGTGTTTTCAAGCGCCCTGGGCGTTTCTTAAACTGCAAACGTTGGCCAAAGTTTTAGGACTAACGAAAAGAGAATGAATTTATTTTGTGTATTTGGAGTGGATTTTTCTGTGAATACTATATCAGAATATGAGACATTAATCAAAAGAACCGATCAGATTTATATATGTATATATATATATATATATATATATATATATATATATATATATATATATATATATATATATATATATATATATATATATATATATATATATATATATATATATATATATAGTTCAAAGATTCACAGGTAATTCAATACCAGTAAATACTGAGACTCTTAATCGAAATATCGAAATATTTCAAATAAAACTCTCAGGGAGCTGTCTACAGCCTAACTCTACTTACAAGCCATGAACATAGACTTGGCAACACCGCATCTGCTCAATCCGGTAGACCGATCGATCTTCGAACATCGGTCTACTACATGTTAATAATTGCCTTTTCAGAGAAATTTTCAGCGAAACGGTACTTTGTATAAAAAAATAGTTTTAACAAAAATTGTAGAGCATACAATTATCTATAGAAATCAATAATACACTTTTTTTCTAAGAAGAACTATGTCTAAGTTATAGCGATTCAAATGTTGTTTTTTTAGTATGTACACTAACAAGTTCACTTTATCAATTAGAATTGACAATATGCTATAAATTTCATTATTTTTCATTCTCAGGTGAGAGTAAGTTTAATGCGTCAATTCCTTTAAACCTTTATTGAGATGTGTACAATAATTTGGACAATAGAATGATTCTGATATCATATTTGTAACGAGCAAGCAAATTTTCCAGCTGAGACTATCTAGTTAATTTCAGTTGTAAAATCCATTTTAAATCATTAGGAGACAGTTTATTTTCATTGATAAAAACATTTACATGCATATATGAATATACTAAAATCTGATTAATAATTTGTATACTGTTTATTTGTGAACATTCAGTTACGTTGGATGGAAAAACTAGAGTGTAAAAAAATGCTGTTAGTTTCAAAAGTTTTTATATTCCACGATTTATATATTAAAATCTTCATTTATAATTGGATGTTAAATCAACAAAATTACAAATTGAATCTGAGTTTTCAAAGGCTTCATTCAATTTCTCACAACGTTCCTTCAATGCTGGTTCTTTCAGCTGGATATTCTCTTTGAGAGTTTACTGTTTTTGATAAGTAGGGGTAAATAGAGAAAAATACTTGGCACTGCATTTAAATTGAGTTTAACTTTATCCATCTAGCCTTCTGTTGATCAATCTAGCAAACGATGAATACCTTCTCTAGTAAGTGCTCCCTCTGGAAAATGTTTGGCACAAACTACAGAATATTTTGTGGGGGTCCATAATGCCCTAGAAATATTTTTTAGCCATTGATTCATTAGATTTCCATCATATGGAAAACAAAATACAGAAACTGGTGGTTCGCCGGCCTCGAGGTAACTCTTGTGTTCGACTTGCATCCAAGCACACAGCAATGACTTGGCATGTTAATTTTTGTGCTAATATCAAGAACAAGACCTATAAGAGATTAGTTCTAAATAACTACTAAATCTAACAAAGGGTAAGTAACTCTACTAATCACAAAAAAGGAACAATTCTAGCAAATAACGCTTTTGTTAATGTCTGAACTACTCAGTCAAAACATCAGTAATCGGTAGCTATTTACATACAAATTTCAAAGGTATTCCTTAGTCTGTAGCTGAAAAAAACACAGTAGCACTTTCTACACGCTATACATCACATAACAGCACAACAACTAAAACGCAGATTTTTGTTTTTACACAATTATGAGATGATAAAAGTTAGGTATTATTTCAACCTCTCCAGGTATAACCAAAAAAAGCACAACTTAAAACACAACTGATATTCCTGTTTATATAAGACATTTGCGGGAAATTTCTTTTGCTTGTTCTTCACAACTTCAAACAATAGCACTTTTCACAACTTATTTTTGGATTTGAATGTTATTTCTCTCGTTAAATAGCGATTTATTCAGCAGCAATGACCAGAAACCATTACAACGCCATTACAGCATCTCTTTCTGTGGGTCTAGCTTGGATGTTGCCAGATTTCCTAGTTCATGGCTTGTAAGTAGAGTTAGGCTGTGGAATGATCCCATGCCTAATCGCTCCAGATCACGCCCAGGCGGGCAAAAGTGTAGCTAGTTCAAAGATTCCCAGGTAATTCAATACTAGTTTTTCGAAACGCTCTTAATATTCACTCTCGAAAGTGATAGGTTCGTTCTCGTTGACAACATTTGTGTAGACAGCTCCCTGAGAGTTTTATTTGAAATATTTCGATATTTCGATTAAGAGTCTCAGTATTTACTAGTATTGAATTACCTGTGAATCTTTGAACTATATATATATATATATATATATATATATATATATATATATATATATATATATATATATATCTATTTATATATGTATATATATATATATACATATACATATATATATATATATATATATATATCTATTTATATATGTATGTATATATATATATATATATATATATATATATATATATATATATATATATATATATATATATATATATATATGTTTCTTAGATTAGCTGTATCAGATCTTTTATCATGTTCTCGTTCTGATAAGGTGAGAGTCTTGGACCAGAAGCATTCCATTGTTTCACACATCACCCAACTTATTTCATCTGCCGCGAAAATATATGGATTCGTTATACGTAATGGCAAATATTTTAATAATTCCTCAACATTCATTGGACTATTCAATACCATAATCCCTAGCAAGTTGGAGTATGGCATCATGATCTGGCATCCCATTTACACTTGCCATCAACGCCATCTTGAGGCTATTCAGAGAAGGTTCTTGAAATTCTTAGTTTGGAGGGAGGATAAAGTTTATTCACTGAGGAAGCAATCATTACGAATTATTGAGTCGATTTAGTTAAATCTCATTGCAGAGCATGTGAGAAACTTTATCACTCAAATTTTTTTACAAATTACTGCACAATAGTATTGATTGTCCACCTCTCTTGTACGCTTCGAAATCTCGTGTTCCTAGGCAAAATTTTTGTAATACAGAATGATTCCACCTAGAGACTCCGAGGACCAACTCTCTCATACAATCCCCCATTTGGTTTATGGAGTCTACATTCAATAGAGTTGCCAATAATTGTGACATTCTCTTTGACTCCATAGAAGTTATTATCAGGAGTTATGTGAACAAAGACAATTGACTAAAATGACTGGATTTAGATTTAGTTCTTTGTAATATTTCATTGAATGCTATAATGTAGTTATAAGTTCTATTTTTTTAGATTATATTGAGCTCTCTGCTTTACCTTTTTCATTTCAATTATTTAGTTAGTATTCAACCTTGTATATTATTTCTGTAATTGAGTGTTACACCAGTTTAGAATAGAGAACTTAGTATTATTTATTAATACAATTTCCTGTCTTTTGACAGTTTGAATGAACTGTCCTGGACTGCAATCCCAATTAAACACTGAAAATACATATCTACAGTCGTGAAACATTCAACTGTATATATATATATATATATATATATATATATATATATATATATATATATATATATATATATATATATATATATATATATATATATATATATATATATATATATATATATATATATATATATATATATATATATATACATATATGTATTCTTCATCGTAAGATAGAGACCCATTATGTAACTTAAGCTATTTGAAACTAGACTCAGAAAACCAAACATATTTTCATTGTGAAAAACGAACTATTCATGTCTGGAGTTTAAAAATTAATATGTAAAAGACATATTATGTTCGTATCAAGAATCATTGCTATCTTATAGAAAGACTGCTCGATATAAAAACACATTTCATTATAGAAGTCCATTGAAATAATAAAAATCATCAATTTTCATCAGGAATATCAGAAGATAGAAATTCTACCTCTTAGTTAGATGATGTATGTCATATATCTGACCGATATATTACCTGATTTTAATGGTACTTTCTGCATTCTAAATCATTTCTACATTTTCATGATAGAGCTCGCATTTAATGAAATCAAAATCAGATACAAAAACCAGTGGTTTATTTGTGAGGACATTTGTTTTGACAGTTTCATCTTCAAGATTTTCTTCACTCATCAGGAAGTTAAACTGAAATACTCCCAAACAATACAAGCTAACTTAATCTTTATGGAAATGGCAATCCCCTAACACTGAGCGTTACTTTTTTTGCGACAGAATGCAAGAAACGAATTCAACGTATTCTTCCAAACGATCTCATAACTATTCAAGATTTGACACTGGGTATCTTATACTGCTAAGCCGATCCAGATCATTAATAATCTTTACCACTTCCATTCACAGAAGGCTCCTAATACTTCCGGTAACAATGGCGGTATAGTTAAGGGCGAAATCACATGTGCAACTTCACAAAGATGTCCATTACGAACTATCTGTTCAGATAACCACACCATAATTAATCATTCTGTTGCATATCATCCTATTTAACAAGGTGCAACCGTCCCATCAGGACACACTCTGTCTGTGAAGAGCTATATAAAGGATCCATCCTGGCCTGTATATCGTTCGTTTTTTATCATCTTACCTGCCTGAAAAATATCATTGTTGTATGACTCTTGAAACGGATCGACGTATTGAACAAGCAAGTATGTGTGACTTCATGTTCAATCGGACTTCTTCCTCAATTTGTATGAACAATCTTACTATTTACGTTATTATTGGCAACGGTATTCTCATAATAATAACATAATATATAACATACAATTCGACTTACTCAGAGACATTTCTCTTTTACTGCAAGTTTTTACTATAAGAATAATAATAAAATGGAATTTATTACGAAACATTTCTTGGATTGTAAAATTACATTCACTCAATTGATACAATAATTACAACTATATTATATATACCTACAACAAAAATATTGAGTGAATTTATATTCACAATAATATACAACTTTATTTGAAAAGGAAAGAAAAAAATTTCCCCAGAAATATTAAACATTTGAGACAATTTCACATGGTGAAAGACATTTGTGGTAAAAAATATACAAACATATTTTTATATGTTTATATGTATAGAGAAATACTCGGCCAACTTATAGTATGCCTTTGTTGAAAGCATAGAATTAACTATCCTCTTAAACAAATGAGCTCTCAGTACTTTCAAATTCGATGGTAAATGGTTGAAGATTTTAATACTCTGATAATAGAGAGCTCAAATTTAGTTGTTTTATGCATAGGAATAGGTAGCACATCACTGTTCCTTGTTGAATACTCATGATTACTATTCAATTTAATAAACCTATCTTCATTTTCTCCAACATAATTGTAACGAACATCTATAAATATATAAACATGGTAAGGTGAGTTTGTAATTATTAATGAAGATGGGATTACAAGATGTTCATTGATGAATATTAATCGAAGTATTCGCTTCTGTGTAATAAACACCCTATTTGTTTCTGTAGAGCATCCCAGCTGCAGAATATTATAGTTTAGATAACTATATAAAAGATTGTAATAAAAATTCATAACACAGTTTCTAGGTACGATGTTCTAAATTCTAGATATTGCAAAAAATGAGTTACTCAATTTTTTACATAAAACATCAATGTGTTATGTCATCTCAAATTTCTGTCTAAATATATTCCAAGCAAGAAACTTTGTTGATTGGGATGATGATACAGTGTTGTCCTCATATTTAACATCCGATACTAATTCCATTGCCCTTCAGACAAAATGAACACATACAGTTTTGTCAACGTTCACCATCAGATTGTTCATTCGACACCAATTTACAAACTCCCTCAAAATGCATTCACATGCCTGCAGAAGTTCTTCAGGAGTACATCTAGAAACAACCATCAATGAATTATCGGCAAATAGTGTCACCAAAAATCGGAACAACTTCACAGGCAGATCGTTTATAAACAATATGAAAAGAAGAGGTCCCAGTACAGAGCCCTTCGGCTCCCAAAGAGCAATGTTATGTCTCTGAGAATAACTGTCGCCTATTTTCACTGCCATTGCTCTTTCTTCGACATAACTACATAACCAATTCAGAAAATCGCCTCTAAAACCTAAATTGTAGCATGTAAAGCAAATTTCTGATAAAGCAGTCATGTCTAATCATTCGATTAATTTCCAGAATTCTTCTTTTTTTTGTTTTCATTGTTTTTCGGTTTGAAGTACCTAACAACTACTCAAGTTGCCATTACATATTAGAATAATATTAAACTACAGATGCATTTCATTTTACGGAAGGTTGAAGTTGATTTTTATGTAATTTTCATGAAGACAACAGTAAGATACTTTCAAAAGAGATGAAAAAATGTTAATTTTCCTAAACAATGAATTGAGTTCAAAGGGAAAACTCTAGGCTGAACAATGGTTAAATGTCTTAAATAATTTTCTCTGATGATAAGGATATGAAATAATTTATTCAAGGGAATAAAAAGCAGTCAGAGTTAAAAACCTGTGAAAGAATTATGAAGCGCGGCAATGGTTTTTGCGAATGGAAGTTTTCAATTTATCCACAAATTACGCATTCACAAGAAATTAATTTCAGTAGTTATTTGAGCGCTCAATATGATATTTTGGAATAAAAAAATTAAATCTCGATGAAACTTCAAAAAGGAAAAATAGTTGAGTGTGAAGTACAATTTGGAAGCTCAACTTAAATTCAGTAAACATTTAAATCAAACACTTGACCTAATGTTTCACAAATATATTGTAAGCTCATTATCGAGACTAATAAAGTGCTGAACGCCCAAAACATGTCGACACAACGTTGTAATATTATTTAATTATTCAATATCTTTGTGACACTTTAAGTGTCAAGAGCCAAGAGTTTGATTTAAATTCTTATTTTTTTGAGATAAAATGTTAGTTTAATGTGTATGATTTTAAGATATAATGCTAAGTTGTATCGTTGTTTATATCATTTTTTCATTTCTCTTCATAACCAGAATTTATATGCTGATTGGACGGATGATAACGCTCACACAGTCTTGATGATAAGCTAACCGCTCGAAACATGTCGACTCAACGTTAAAATATTATTTTATTATTTAATATATTCGTGGAATTGGGCAAATTGGATAAATGATCCAAGAGTTGGATTTAAAATTTTTATTCGATCATGTTTCACTAAGAAGTAAGCGGGAATTTAATCTGAGTTATCGAATTCAGTCAACTTCTCTTTAATTGAGTTGAAATTGTCGATTCTTCCATGTTTTTAACTATTTTTTACTCTTTTATATATTATTATTATTATTATCACGATTGTTCGCCATGAGGAGAGCGATTGAACTTGAATTCACAATTCTTAGGACTTTTACTTTATCATTTTTGCCAATATCGCCTCATTCTCTCTGAATGCTCTTTCTTCCGTTCATCTGTCCATTTTATTCCAGGTTGGCGATTATAATTTTTGCCCAAACTTCACATGTGCGATTTTATAGCGACACTCAGTACGATCTTCGAGATTTTTTATATTGATCTCATTCCGCATTTAATCTTCATAATTATATCGAGTAGTTTCTTGAGTATTCTGGACTGTTTCATTCTCTGGACATGTGCATAGAACACTTGCTCGTCGTTTTCTGATTTCTCCAGTTATCGTATTTGTCCTTTGATAAAGTTCGTTCTGAGGTCTTTTCATCAAATGGTGTTTCAATTGATTGGCCCGTAAATCTTTCTGAGAGTTTTCCGTTCTTACTTTTTTATTTCTCTAATTGTTGTCGAATAATCCAAGAGTTTGTTTTAGAATTGTTATTCAATCATGTTTCACTAAGAAGTAAGAGGAAATTCAATCTCAGTTATCGAATTCAGTAAACATATCTTTAATTGAAATGTAATTGTCGATTCTTCCAAGTTTTTAACTATTTCTTACTCTTTTATATATTTTTTATATTATTATTATAACCATTATTTCCCATGAGGAGAGCGATTGAACTTGAATTCGCAATTCTTAGTACTTTTGCTTCACTTTTTTGCCTCCCAAAAACGCTTCATTCTCTCTGAATGATCTTTCTTCCGTTCATCTGTCCATTTCACTCCAGGTTGACGATTTGACTTTTGTTCAAATTCAACATGTGCGATTTTATAGCCACATTCAGTAGGTACGATCTTCGAGATTTCTTATATTGATCTGTTATAGATCTTTTTGGACCTCTTTTAGTCACTCTGTTCCGCATTTACTTTTCATAATTATATAGAGTAGTCTCTTCGGTATTCTGGACTGTTTCATTCTCTAGACATGTGCATAGAACTTTGCTCGTCGTTTTCTGATTTCTTTCGTTATCGTATTCATTCTTTTCATTCACTTGCCGTTTCTATTGATTGGCCCGTAAATCTTTCTGAGAATTTTAGGTTCTTGTTTTTCTATTTCTCTAATTCTTGAATGACCGTCAATAACCATTGTTTCAGATGGGTAGATTGCTTCTGGAAGAATCGGTGTGTTACTCGTATTATGCCTCAATTTGGCGCCTCTCGAGATGCACTTTTTGTTATAGCGAGCCCATGTTAGCTTGTAGGCCGTTTGGAGCTTGATAATTCTCTGTTCATTAGCGATTCGATTCAAACCTGACAACTGTATAACTTCCCCGTGAAATTTAAAGTTACATATATATATATATATATATATATATATATATATATATATATATATATATATATATATTTATATATATATATATATATATATATATATATATATATATATATTTATATATATATATATATATATATATATATATATATATATATATATATATCTACATATATATATATATATATATATATATATATATATATATATATATATATATATGTAGTATATATATATGTAGTATATATATATATATATATATATATATATATATATATATATATATATATATATATATGTAAGTATATATGTATATATATATATATATATATATATATATATATATATATATATATATATATATATATACTTTGTTTCAGATTGTATCAATTGAATATGACAAATATTCTGATTAATATGTCTTCGAATGTTCAGAAAATCTCAGAATATTATTCAGTGCTTGTTCATCATTGATTACTAGTACTATTTCACCACTATTTGAGATAATAGAGTTCAATAAACATTTGTAATAGTTCGTATATATAATAGATATAATAAAACCTTGCTGAATGAGCATCATTATCCAATCATTCAAAAAATATTGATTTGACATATTTATGTAATCATAACTTTCAGGATATAAAAAACATGCTTTTCTTGGAAATTAATTATTATTATATCACATTGAATCGAATAGTTACATTATTCTTATATGTATAACAACAAAGCAGAGTTTTTAATAATTCATTCAAAAGTAATGAGAAAAAACATTCCCATCGTTGTAAATGATAATAACAGTCTATTTTTAGACTCTTAAAATTTATATAGATACTATACCCATAGAAAAAAATTCAAGAGATATCCATCTGCATTTGAATTAAGTGGTTCTAGCAATTGTCATAGACATATGGAAGAATGTTAAGTATTGTATACAAAGCATTCACCAATAAGCTTGAAAAATTCAGTCACCTTCAGGCGTTCGAATAGCATTTCATCTTCTTGAACCTATTAATATTTATATTAGTAATAAATTATTATTATTAAAGTTCATACAAGAAAGTATCATCTGCAAAGTTACATAAAATAAAGTATCGGTTCATTAATAACACAGTCGAAAAGGGGCATATAACAAACAGTTTTAACCAATCGTTAGGACATGTGCTCGCTTCTTGCATCTCAACGTGTCATCTTCAGACAAACCCAATCATCGTGATTAATGGTTCTTCGCGATTCTCTAGGTATATTCCCATTGGTATGGCTATATTGTGCATCGTAGGAAGTCTCACGAAAGACGAATGCCTGAATCGATCCAGCTATTGAATACTCAAAAAATACCCTACATTTTTTAGGGAGTAATCTTTTCAAATCAGATGAAATTTCATATTGACAACCAACACTGACTTTGTAACCACACTCGACGAGGATTTCAATATATTTTTCTTACAACATACGTATTTTCTTGTATTTGATGAAAGAAATTGAGTGAACAATTTTTTGATTTTATTTTATTGAAAAAAACAAATTAATAATTCGTTTATTAAAAGCAAATACTCTTTTAAACTATTAAGGTTTCGATATATCACATTACTTATAATTCAGTTGGTGAGGTATTACTGTAATACATTATTTATATATTATATTACTTATAAATTCATTTCGATAATTCAGTTGTTGCTTCATCTTATTTTTTCACTGAATACTGCTTTCTCTGAAAACTAAAGAAAGTGAACCGTATATAGTTATATACGGTTATATATATATATATATATATATATATATATATATATATATATATATATATATATATATATATATATATATATATATGATTATAACTTCTTGAAGATAAATGTGAATAAAATAAAACTTTTAATCGACCGACATTTTAAAATTTAAAACTTGCAGAAACTATGCAGTAGATTCTCATCGCTACCTAGGCATAAACATCGATAAGCATTTGAGATGGAATGTTCATATTAACTACGTTATTCAAAAATTAAGGGGCAATTATATCGTCCCCTCAATTATAAGGAGTAATAGTCCCAATGCCTAATCGCTCCAGTTTATTCGTACTATTCCTACGAATTATGGAGTATTCAGAACACATTGCGGACAATTTTCTGTAATGTTCGAATGAAATATCTACAAAGCCTTTCACTAGCGCTACTGTTGTCATGTGTAAGAATCTTGAACGCTAGGGAGAGTTTATACGTCTTTTCTCCGATAGAGGGAGCCTACGTGAATATTTCACTAGGTAAAATTCCCCTCAATTTGG